>CAJQZJ010032097.1:827943-845870 GCA_907164525.1 Lophiomys imhausi
TCTCTCTCTCTCTCTCTCTCTCTCTCTCTCTCTCTCTCTCTCTCTCTGTCTGTCTCTCTCCCTCTCTCTGTGTGTGTGTGTGTGTGTTTGTTTTTATATAAGTAAAACAATGACATTTACTTGATATTTTATTCACTGAGACTGTGCAGCATGAATCTTTCCAGCAAAGGGTCTGATTTACAGTAGTTGAAAACATATCTTCAAGACCTTCCTTTCAAAGCCCGTTCTTGGGTCCTCCTTTTTTACAAGGTATCTCAGGCAAAGAATCTGTACCATGGAGGCAGGACAGGCGTGAATGCACAACAGCCTTGGCATGCCAAGTGGTGATACCTGCTCATCCATCATTCCATTTAGATGAATGAAAGATTACAGCCCTATGAGAAAAGGCAGCCCCAGCCACACAATGCTTTGTGCACAAAGTAAATTGCTAGTTTCCTGTGATCTTTCTGACAAGTAAATTACTGTAGAAAATACCATAGATGAGAACACAATGGCAAATATGCAGGGACTTGGTCCTTCAAAGGGTTATTAGACCCCAGAGAGAAGCATTTCCAAAGAACCCAAGAACCTCACCCACTCTCAATACAATCAGGGGTTTGCCCCTCATATTTCCAGGGTATATCTTGAAGAAAAATAACATGCAATGGGTTCTGGTAAAAGATAGATTCTTCAATAATCAAATATTCTCTTTTGATGATCAAGAAGATGTTAAAGAAAATATGAGAGGAAAGGCTCTTGTTTAGGGGACTGCTGTCTCCATGATACATGGCCTGCCACGGGAGAACACAGGATAGAATATTCTGCATAAGAAAGCATAACCTCGGGCGGTGGTGGCGCACGCCTTTAATCCAAGCACTTGGGCGGCAGAGGCAGGCGGATCTTTGTGAGTTCGAGGCCAGCCTGGTCTACAAAGTGAGTCCAGGACAGCCAAGGATACACAGAGAAACCCTGTCTCAAAAAAAAAAAAAAAAAAAAAACCAAAAAAAAAAAAGAAAGCATAACCTTTAGGAAAGGCCTCTATAGCTTAAACATTTCCACTGCCTGTGTTATAGTTGTTCAATAATAAAATGTAAATCTTTCCTTTGCTTCATAATGAAATGAGGAGGAAAAATGCATCTCATTGGAATTCTTTTCCTTTTTGCCTATTCAAAGCTGAAATTCACAGACAGACATCCTCTGAGGGTTGGATGAGCCCTTAAGGCAGAAAAAAAAAAAACAAAAGATTTATCAGCTAAGTCTAACAGAATAAGCAAAAACATGGAAGACGATAGCAGTATAAATAAATCACACATATGATAAATCTTTAGGCTTTAAATTCCTCAGAGAAGTAACTTGGGGTTGACAGGCTTCATAACATGGCAGCTAGTTAAATGGGTTTTGTAGGGATGTGTGGTGACATGAAATGACCATCCTGTACCTAAGACAGTGTGTGTGCTAATGACCCCAGAAGCCCCACACGCTCCCTGATGTATCCCACTAATAAAACAGAGGTGTTTGGATTTTGTTTGGCTGTTGTTTTGTTTTGTTTCCTTAAAAACCTTACCAAAAACTGTGGTAAACAGTAAAAAACTCCAGTCAGCGGCTCCCAGGCCAGCTCAACTGATCTGATGTGATCTTACAAGAACTTACACAGAGGCAGAACTCTGAGGTGTATCACAGGGTGTGAGATGAGTTCTGATGTCCTTATCAGGGGACCACAGGCCTGAACAGCACATGTCAAGAATATTAGAATAACTTTATATTTTAAACAATGCATATTAACTTGTTTTATAGCATAAGAGCTACACAAAGCTGTATTTAGCCAGTGAGGCTGGTGAGCTATAGATTAAATGTATTAAGAAACACTCGACTAGCCGGGCGGTGGTGGTGCACGCCTTTAATCCCAGCACTTGGGAGGCAGAGGCAGGTGGATCTTTGTGAGTTCGAGGCCAGCCTGGTCTACAAAGCGAGTCCAGGACAGCCAGAGATATTCAGAGAAACCCTGTCTCGAAAAACCAAAAAAAAAAAAAAAAAAGAAACACTCGACTAAAATGAGAAGCTCTTTTCCAAAGCTGATAACTTTGATGGTCCCTAGTGACTGATGACAATTCCTTCTCGTTCACACAACACTAATTCAGTATGCTAGCTTGTTGTTGCATTGAGTCTCCTTCCACAGCTGGGAGGACAGACCCAAGAGTATAAAACCAGACACATTTTAATTCTAGTTTAGTTTAGATATCAAACATTTAAATTCTTCTTTAAAATCTATACCGCGTAGTTTCACTTCAGGTCAACACACTTTTTGTGCTCTTGCTATGTAAATGAGCCCGAGTCCCTGCTTTTGAGTACTTATAGCCTTGTGTAGACACTAGACATATTATCAGAAAATTACCTTTGTGACCGTGATTAGGCTGAGTTGCCCTGTCTCTGCCAGCTTTACCCCAAATAACTCTGTACTCTGAGGCATTTGGGCCACACACATGTAACAGAGGGTGGGAAGACATGCTGGTATGAAGGAACAAGGGGAACAGACATTCTTGGAAAGGCTAAACCCATTGTGTCCTTTTCTGCATGTTTATATGAGGGCCAGAGGGATCTAGGGCTTTCTTGGTTGCAATGATGTTCCATTAACCAATTCCAGTGAGTGACGATCACTTCCAGTTTCTTAGGTGGGGCCTAAGAATTTGTATTTCTAACAGATTCCCAACAGACGCCAATGTTGCTGGTTCACGACCATGCCTGAGAATTCTAAATATGCACACAATGTAAAGAGGTTCTGTGTGTACACAAGGGGAGACATCCAAAGTGTCCCACAATGCTCAGGAAGACAATAGAGATCATTTTGCAGACCCTACATCTCTGTGAGACTCTTTCCTAACTAAGTAAGCTATCTGAGAACTTGCCTGTGGCTCTTTTCCCACCATCTTTTCTGCAATAACCCACCTACCTACCTTCCACTTTGCAAAAGAAATACATAGCCCTCACTTGGAGGAAAAATAAAAAGCATTCACATAGCACTAAGGCTGAAATCAGTCTTACTCTAGCCTAAGTCATACTCTCCGGATCTGCTTGGCCATAGGATGTCTTTCAATTGTTTACTTTTTTTTTTTTTTTTTGTAGCACATGCTTTGGGGAGCATAACCAAAAGCTCATTGCCAAGGCCAATACAAGGGAGACTCTCCCTGTGTTTTCTTCCTGGAGTTTTATGTTCTGCATCTTATGTTTAGGCCTTTGTTTCATTTTGAGTTGGAACTTTTCCACATCATGTAGGACAAATATCTATCTTTATTCTTTTTAGTGAATTTATTTAGTTTTCCCATGTCATTTGGTGATAAAGTGATCCTTTATCTGTCTTGCCATAATGACCATATTTTCCAGAGCTCTTTCATACTTAACTCAGGTATAAAAGTGGGCAGCTATGTTCTTTGTATCTTCTCCCATCATTTTGTGTGTGTGTGTGTGTGTGTGTGTTGTGTTGTGTGTGTGTGTGTGTGTGTGTGTGTGTGTGTGTGTGTGTGCTTGTCCTAAGTCATATCCTTTGAAGTCCCAAAGCTTTGAATTCAGTCAGCATTGTTTCTAAAAACTCTTTTATTTTTGTGGTTTTCGAGACAGGTTTTCTAAGTGCAACAACCCTGGCTGTCCTGGAACTCTGTAGACCAGGCTGACCTCGAACTCACAGAGATCTACCTGCCTCTGCCTCCCGGGTGCTGGGATTAAAGGTGTGGTGCCACTATGCCTGACTCTAAAAACTCTTTGCCTACCCAAAACTGGCAATAATTTTCTCCAGTTTTCTCCCCTATATTTTACAGTTTTGAATTTACACTTGTGTTTATGACCAATTTTGAACTAAATATTGCACATTGTAGAGTATGTAAGTTGATGCTCCTTTTGAAATTTAGGTTTAAAATTGTTCCAGGGTCATTAATATTTCTTCCTTTATTAAGTTCCCCACCTTATGCTTTAAAAAATTGCCCCTGTCCATATGTATGGGGATGGGTTTTGGAATTTATTCTTTGTTCCATTGACCTTTGACTATTATTTCACACTGATAACATGATGCTAACAAGCCTCGGAATCTTGGAGTCAGGGTCTGAAGCTCCAGTCTCCCTTGCAAAAGTGTTTCACCTGTTCTGGAATTCAGCCTTTCCATGTGAATGTTAGAACTAACTTACAAATGTATATGAAATGTCTGATACAAACGTGACTGGAATTATGTTAAATCTCAATCACTTTCTTAAAGTTTTGAATACTCCATCTCTTGAACAACATGCATCCTTTAAGTTGTTAATGTCTTCTCTAATTTTTCACAGTGGTGTCAATCTATAACATTCAGTGTACAGATCCTTTTCTTTGATTTATCCCTCGTATTACAGTTTTTATAGCCTTAATTGTCTCACTTTGAATTTTAATCTGTTGCTTGTCTTTAGTGTGTAGGATCATAACTGATTTATCTATGTATGTAGTTTATTTGGTGTTGCTGACAAGCTCCCTCATGACCTCTTGGTAATTTCTAAAGATTATCTGGTGATCTATAGTGGCCACAGTGAATGTGGATAAGACAGTTTTACTTCTTTCTTTCCAACTAGGTGGATGCCTTGTAATTCTGCCTGGATTACTGTTCTGACTGGAACCTCCAACAGAGTCTAGAATAATAGTAGAAAGTCCCTCCATCCTTTACTTGTTCCTATTCTTATGACTACAGATTTATTTTATTTTATCTTATGTGCATGAATTTTTTGCCTACATGCATGTATGTGTACCATGTGCATGACTGTTTCCCAAAGAGATCAAAAGAGGCTGTTGAATCACATGGAACTGGGATTTTAGGTGTTTTTGAGCCACCATGTGGGTTTAGGAATGAGATAATATAACATATACTGGACTGAGTAAAATTAAAAAAAAAATACTATATACCAAAGTGTTTACAGGACATGCAACAGTACACCCTCTTAAAAAACTCTTTAGTATGTGTTTCTTTTTTGAGAGTTAGACATCCATCTACTGTCCTACTTAAATGCTTTTCTAAGAGAGAAAACAAGCAAAACAAGCTATCTTCATAAAGATGTTTCTATATCAAAGTTGTAAGGCTGGGAGATTGTGATGCATGTCTTTAATCCCAGCACTCGGGAGGCAGAGGCAGGCAGATCTCTGAGTTCTAAGCCAGCCTGGTCTACAGAGTGAGTTCCAAGACAGCCAGCACTGCACAGATAAATCACCCAAATTTCCATCATTGGTGGGCAGAGCACACCAGTTTATATTGTAATTAAATAAACTCAGCAATGTAAAGGAATGAAACACGGATAAATACCGAAATCATGAAGAGTAAATCTAGGGTGAAATCTATGTGATGCCATAGGAACGTGTGGGGGACAAGTAACCTGTGATGACCGAAAGCAAGCAAGGGGTTGTTTTGGTACAGAGAACAAAGAAAGAGAACCAAGAAATGAGAATGCCAGGACCAAGAGGAAGCTTTTGGGATGATGGCTGTGTACTTCATCTTCACCCAGGAGATGGTGCGTGTTACATATGTTTAATTGGGTCAGAAAGATGACTCACCAGGTAACATGTGTGGCATCATTTGAGGACCTGCTTTGATCTTTGGAGCCACATGGCAGAAGGAGAGAACTGAGTTTTGCTGGAGAAATGGCTCAACAGTTAAGAGCACTGGCTGCTCTTCCAAAGGTCCTGAGTTCAATTCCCAGCAACCACATGATGGCTCACAACCATCTAAATTTAGCCTGGTGTGGTGGCACACATCTTTAATCCCAGCACTCGGGAGGCAGAGACAGGTGGATCTCTATGAGTTCAAGTCCAGCGTGGTCTACAAAGTGAGTCCAGGACAGCTAAGGATACACAGAGAAACCCTGTCTCAAAAAACCAAAGAGAGGAGAGAGAGAGAGAGAGAGAGAGAAAGAGAGATGATGGGGTAGTGTTAAGCATTCTAAATGTTAACTGGTCCTGTTTGCTGTCTGTGACATTGTCTCTGATTGGTTAAATAAATGCTGAGGCCTGAGATTGGGCAAAGACAGAGAAAGGCAGGACTTCCTGAGATTAGAACAGGAAGCCTGCACTTTAGACAGAGGATTAAGGCATTCCAGCCTGGAGCAGGAAGAAGGAGGACACACACCATGGGTTAGAAAAGAGAACCCCATTCCACATGGCCAGGAACATCTGCATAGCATGGAGAATGGTAGCCCAAGGGGATGTATGTGTATATGGGGTCATATTTGGGTAATACAATTAAGAGCTAGCTTAGATGGACCAAGATTGCTCAACTCAGGCCTAGGCTTGTTAAAATCCATGTGGTGTCTGTATGTATTCATTTATAATGGCAGCTTAAGGATTAACTGCCACTGAACCAATTAAATATAATATAAATACTAGTAAATAATTTAGAGCTATTTTTTGTACAAATGCCACCCAAAGTAATTTAATTAATTTTTTTCTACAGAGACAACTGAGTTTGAAAGCTGTCTTCTGACCTTCACATATGGGCTGGGGCATACCCCATCCCCCCCCACACACACACATATGAAAGACACCAAATAAATGTAAATATAAAACAATTAGAAACATTTAGTTTAGCACATGACAGTTATAACTCAATGAAGATATTCAAACAGGGTTAATATTGTTAACATATGAAAATTTCCTATAATTTATGTAAGAACCATATACATCATCATGTACAAAAATGGCAAACAATATACAGGAAATTTACAAACAGAAAAGAAAAATACAAACTGATGATATACATTTTTAAAGGCAACATTTCTTATAAAGACAGTTGAAATTAAACATAGCCTTTTAAACTGATATAGCAACATTAAATAATAACAGTATTGTGTATTGTAAAGAATGCTTAAGGAAACAGCATCTCAGATTGCCTTATAAGGATAAAAACTGACACTAACTTTTAAAGACAAAGTTAGGCAATATATGCAACAGGAATGCCAGAAGTAAACAAACCCTTTGACCCCTATGTTTCCACTTCTTGGACTTTATCCAAACAAAATAAAAGAAAGCATAAGCAGATAGATGTGATGAAGGTTCAAAATATTGTAACATATAAATAAAATTTGAGGCATGTACAATTTGGGCCGCTAAAACAATTAACCTGGTCTACAGAGTGAGTTCCAGAAAAGGCAGGGCTACACAGAGAAACCCCATCTCAAAAAAAAAAAAAGAAAGAAAGAAAAGTTTATTTCAGTAAAGATAATATTCTCAAGCAATATCTAATGTTTTCAAAATATTTTGCAATCCTTACAATGGTAAGGATCCAGACATGCAAAAAGTCTGAGTTCAGTATCAGCTCACAACCACAGGGAATTGCACAGAGATTCTCTCAGGATTAGAAGTAAATTATGATTTGTAAAGATATCATTAGCCACCAGGCGATGGTTGTGCATGACTTTAATCCCAGCACTTGGGAGGCAGAGGCAGAAGGATCTCTGTGTTTGAGGCCAGTGTGGTCTACAAAATGAGATCAAGTACAGCCAGGGCTACCCTGAGAACCCTGTCTAAAAAAAAAAAAAAACTAAGATACCATTAGCCAATCATAAAATGACACATTTTTTTCTATTCTTTCTTATATTTTTCTGTCTCTATGATGTGAAGTCCTTTTTTTCACGAAATGCGAACTTTGTAAAGTTATGCATATGTATATGTATACATAAATTTTATATAAACTATATAACTAAAGATATAACTCTGAGAAACAACAAATGATTTTAGTTTCTCTTCTCCATATATACCAACCTTGAAGATGTGAGGGAATGATGTGGGAGAGTGTAGGAAGGAGTTCTGGATATTTCCTTTTCCCACAAGACTGAAATAATCGCAGTACAATGTTAATAAGCATGACTGTGTATAATGTTCACTCTTCCACTACCTCAGCCTCACCCCACCCTCTTTTCATGATGTTTTGTCACGCATCATTTCAAAGACCATGAAATCTGGTTCAGGGTTTGCTACAAGAGAACTGAGTGAAGTTTCTTGCTTCCAGAGAAATTAGTTTAAACCAGCCATGAAGAAATTGAAGAAAGACGTATAGGCAGAAAATTAGAAATCGTGAAAACAGTCAAAATCAGAACTCCAAATTGCACTTCGAGCAGAAAGTGAAGGAAGAGTCTAGAAGAAAGACAGTGCCACTGCTGGATGACAGGGGTCTGGAAGACCTTTGGTCAGAGCCACCTCTGTTACCACCCATGCCAGAGGGTCTTATCCCAACACCCAAAGTAGTTCCAGCTACATCTGGTTTGGGTCCACCAGGATTCAAGAGACTGACTCTCAAACTAGTAAAACTGTCATTCCCTGAGGAATAATTCCAGCCATTTTGACAATTCTGAAATATGCCACTGTTAAAGCTTGGTGACCTTGACCATACATCTTATTTTATGGGCAAGTTTGTCAGAGTCCTCTGTAATTATAATTCCATTCTCTAGCATATGCTTCTTTTTTTCTTGCACAGAAACAACACATTGTCCTCCACCCTTCTTTTCTATGACACTGATTTTTGTTGGAGGGATTACTATTGTTTTGAAATAAAGGCTTAAATGTTCAAGTCTAGCTCCAGTAAATGACCTGAAAGGAATTTTCTTAGAGAAAAACTGTCCTATGCATTTGCTGCTGGGGAAGAGTCAGCCACATCCTTGCTTTTCAGGACTAAGCCATGAATTTATAGAATTTCTGTGCAATTACTGTAACTGTCCATCTTTGGTCCTTGAGCACTTTTGGCTCTTTCCCGATGCAGTTGCTCAGGGCCCCTGTCACAGGCTCAGCTCTGATGTTAAATGCCTGGCATTCCCACAGAGTTCAGGTTTCAGAGACAATTACATCTTGATTATGTATCTCCACCATTTAGTTTTAGATTATGAAAATATGTTGGAGTCAGGTGTAGTGGCACATATCTTCTGTGACCAGAGGAATGGAAGAGGGGGGACCAGAAGTTCAAGGCCAGCTTGAGCTATAGAGAATGAATCTATCTCAAAACAACAACAACAGAAAATGCCCACGAGGACTAACAATACTCTTGTCATCAGAACAAAATACGTGATTTCTAATTGTGTTTATATTTCAAGGGAACTCTGTAAAAGTTATCATCTTACAGTGGCTTATGGGAAAAGCTGGTATGTACTATGCACTTCTGCAAAATGTAGCCTTGGTCTTTTCATAGCACATCCAGCACAATGCACAGCAAGGAACATCAGGGCTTATTTTTATGAGGTTTCTGTCTAAAGGGAATAAAGGAAGAGTGTGCACATTGCTAGAGAGAAAACAGACGTCCCTGTGCAAAGATTCAAGGATTAGAAAGCTTGAGATGTCTTTACATCAACTAGTAGAAAAGGTAAGACATGTAATTGTCTAATTGGCATTTATTTAAATCTAGAACTCTAGTCCAATAGACTTTCAGTCCACTATTAGGGTAGAACAAAGATAGTTTTAGACCTGGGTGTTAAAAATGTTCTAAATGATTCCCTAGGAACCTTTCTGAGAGTTTCTTTCATTAAACAGTGAAAGACAATGTAGATCTTCAGTTGGAGAATGGGCTGGGGTGTCCCCACAGAGCCACTGTGCAGCAGGAGATGCCCCACTCCCCAGAACACATCCTTAGCAGCTCAAAAGAAAGAGTTCTCACAGAGGAAGCTAACTGAACACCTGATGCCAGTGAAAATGCTAAGAAGAATCTCGGTCTGAATTACTGAATAGGATACAGAACACTGAGAAAGACAAAATATTATTATTGACTACATATAAAATTGTATTAATTCTCTCAGAATTCCATGCATGCATAAAATGTATTTTGATCATATTCCCTAACTCCTCTCAGATCCACCCATCACTTTCCACCTCTCCCAAGTTCATGCCCTCCTTTTATTTATTTATTTATTTGTTTGTTTGTTTGTTTGTTTATTTATTTTTCCAATAAGCCACTGAGTTTAATTTGTGCTGTTCATACATTTGTAGATCCTGGTGGGACCTATCCTTAAGGACCACACTGTAAAAAACAAACAAAAAAAAGTAAAAACAAACAAACAAACAAAAAAATCCCCAATTCTCCTTCACTAGAACCCATCAACTGTTAATAGTTCCTCATGTGGGAGTGGTGGCTCACAAGCCCCTCCTCCCTCAGCACTGGAATATTGATTGGTTTGATCTCTGTGGGCAGCCACATTGCTGTAAGTTCAAGAGTGCAACAGCACTATCATGTCTTCAAGATGCCTTGTTACTCTGGGTCCTCCCCAGTAATTTCAATAATTACATGGGTTTTTTTTTTT
Source organism: Lophiomys imhausi (assembly GCA_907164525.1). Classification (NCBI taxonomy): domain Eukaryota; kingdom Metazoa; phylum Chordata; class Mammalia; order Rodentia; family Muridae; genus Lophiomys; species Lophiomys imhausi. Next base: position 838,200 of record CAJQZJ010032097.1, read on the forward strand.
TTTTTTTACAAAATTAAATGAGGCACACTGTACAGATGATAGCTATGACCAAATTAAGATGTAACTATATTAGAGGACTGAAATAAGAAGTAAGAAGACATGCCTGAGCCCAGCTGTGGTGGTGCACACCTTTAATCCCAGCACTTGAGAGGTAGAGGCAGGTGGGGATCTCTGCGAGTTTGAGGCTAGCCTGGTCTACAGAGCATGGTCCAAGACAACCAAAAGCTACACAGAGAAACCCTGTTTCAAAAAACAGAAAACCAAAACCAAACCAAACCCACCAAAACAAAACAAAAAAAAGAAGACATACCAGGCAAGATGATGGAAGAAAGTTCAAATCTTACCCTTTGTAGTGAAGCATCAATGGATATGGCCAGGGGAGAAAGCAGAGGGCAAAAAAAAAAAACCCTCACAAAAGGGCTGGGCATTGTGGCTCAGTGGGAAAGAATGCTTGTTATGATGCCACAAAGACCTCAGTTGAAATCCCAGCACACATAGAAAGAGTGGAGTGTGACTGTCTGTGACAGCTTGACCCTTAGATCTCACTGACCACCCAGCCTGGCCGAAACTGAGTGCTTCTGGTCCAGTGAATGACTCCCTGTGGACAATAAGGCAGAAACATCCTGCTGTGTTTTGCATGTGCTTTAGGAACACACGTCCTGCACACTCTTGTGTGTGTACTGAGTGAGGGAGTGTATACAGCTTTGAGAGGAGGAGTTTGTGAGTGCCACTCCCACCTGAGGAGCTATTTACAGTTGATTGCTTCCAGGGGAGAAGAATCAGTTGCTTTTTTTTTTAAAGGGCATTGCCCTTGAGGCTAGGTCTACCAGGATCTACGAATATATGGGCAGCACAGGTTGAACTCAGTGGCTTATTGGAAAAAAGAAAAAAAAAAAAGAAGACATGAATTTGGGAAGGATGGGAAGTGGTGGGTGGATCTCAGAGGAATTAGGGAATATGATCAAATACATTTTATGCATGTATAAAATTCTGAAATATACTACACTACACACACACAGAGAGACACACATATCCATGAAAACATTAAACAAGCAATTTATAAATAGAGGAGGTAAGAGAAAAACCAAAGAACAAAAGGAATTGAAAGTGGTTGCCTTTGGATGTTTGCCATGACAACCACTGATTTACAATAGACCTCTGGAAATGCTTAAACTCCTCTAAATAATGTGCATCAATACACTAAAAGGATTAATAAAATGTGAAAAAAAAGCGGGGTTGGGATACTAAAAGAAATGCTGGTGCCTTTTTGTTGTTGTTGTTTCTATGATTTTGGTCTCAGCACTTCTCTTGCAGAATAATCATCCAAGAACCTTTGTGCCTTTGCTGCATGGAGGCATTGGCTATAACCCATGCCTTGCACAGCTTATAATTTAGCGGAAGTAACATAGAATGTGCTATGATAAAAACTGGGAAACTGTAAACATCATGGAAAATGAATGGAATGCTCTGAATAATTTACAGGAAGGAGCACATGGGACTGGAAGAGGCTGGAGGGGTGGTTGCGGAGATGCTTGTGTGTGAGATGGGGAGACAGCTCAGGGTGCTTGCACATCTCCGGTGGCTTAGTTTGCTACAGCTCAGAGCATGTGCAGGATGAATCAAGCTGTAACTACTGGCTGCAAAGAAGCCTTGGAGGCTGCTTCTGCCAGTTCAGAGCTTTCTGGGACTTCACCTGCTTTTCTTGTGTACTTTGACCCTTTGTTTTTAGAAATGTAAATATGTAGAAAGATAATGGGCATGTCTAGCTGTTGTGTTATTTATAAAGCATGCTGTCTCTTGACGTTTTTTACTTCCTGAATCTTCCTATATCCCCTAAGAGACTTCATCATTGTAATTAACCTATTTCCCAAAAGATGTTTTCATGTCCGAGACACTATAGCACTAGAAAAACTAAGTCTGTTCTTTCTTACCCTTAAACTAAACCATCTTCTATCCTGTAAAAAAAAAAAAAAAAAAAGTTCATGAATACAGAAAAAAAAGTAAACATGATTTGCTCCTTGAATTATTTTTTGTTTTTGGTGACTGCTCAAACAGTTTTGTTCATGTGCTGTCTATTTACAAACATCATGAAGTTCAAGTGTGACAGGAAGGCTTTTGCAGGACGCCTACTTTGCTTTGGACTACTTGATTCCCTCTTTCCTATTGAGTTCCATTAGGATAAGCTGGCTCTCTAACTCCATGTAATCTATACTACATCTCTCAATAACAGGAATACATCCAAGGCTAAATAACCTTTTTTGTATATGCTGAATTATAGTCCCCCTTACAGACAGTAGTTCCCTATATAACTATAAGAAGGTCTAAGAGAGCCACCAGTGGCAATTGATCTGAGCCCCTCACATCTCAGGCCTTGCTTGTATTTCCATCCAGTTAAGTCACCTCTTCTTCCTAGCTTTTCCTTCATGGATTGTTTATAGGATTCATTCTCTACTTTCCTTTGAATTGAAAGATTCACTCCTGGCAGAAGGAGCATTAATTAAGACTCAGGTTGTAAACAAAATTTAAAGATAGGACATAAACAATTCACACTTCTCAGGAAGTTCCTGAAACTAACATGATTCTCAAGACTCCTCCCCAAAGATATATAGGCAGTAATAATTGCTGGGTTGAGGAGACTCTCTGATCTATCCAGCTGCTTGCAATTCATGCAGGGACCTCTAAGGATGTAGTGTTTTCAAGCCATTACCCATGTTGTAAATAACTCCTCACCCACACTCATGAAAGTAACTCCAAAAATCTCACTGCTACACTAATCGAGACATGAGGAAAATTATTTCTTCTAGGATGAGTAGATGCTAATCCATATTTCCCCAGAAAAATTTACACTACAGCACTCTAAAGACATTTCTCAGGATCCCACTGTGAATCCCTTCACTGATTGAACCCTTGGGATCTGCCGAAAGTTTACTTCTAGATAATATATTCAAGGGAACATTTGGTATTGTTAAATTATGGAACAGTCATGATATCCAGAGGGGTTTTTTGTTTGTTTGTGTGTGTGTGTGGTTTTTTTTGTTGTTGTTTTGTTTTGTTTTTTGTAGACGTCACAGACTTGAAGTAACAGAAACAGCAGATTCATCTTGTATGATGTCTACTTAACCAGAGAACTCACTGAACAATACTGTCCTTCAGGACTAAGGTCTTTCTTTGATTTCCATCTCCTCTTCTTATTCATTTCTGTTTGAAGGTAATGGCAATTTGAGATTCTTATCTGTTGTCCAGAAATACAATTTAGAACAAGAAGGCTGCCATCAACCACTAATCCAGTGCTGGAGGCCCCGACCCAACAGGATCCCCTTGACTAAGTTGAGGCCTAGGGAATAAAACAGACACAATTCTGGACTCAGACATTAAGGAACCTATAATGAAGGTTGAGAATCTAAGGCACAGCTGTGTCTCAGTACTTCCAGACCCATACCTAAGTATAAACAGTAGCAACCCAATAAAAAAACTTTTTTAAAGCAGGGGTTTTATTGACTTACTTGTATCCTATCATTTCAGAACTCTGAAAAGGAAAAAGAAAGACACAAACACTTTTTGTTAGCCACTTTTGCTGTAAATAGTAAATAACACCAAAATCTCAACTTTCTTTTTAACAACTTTTCTTGCACCGAGTATGCAGGTTGGTCATGGCTCTGCTGGCCATTTGGATTCAGACATGCCTGGGTGAATGGGCATTTCTTTCTGATTTTGGAACTGCTGCTAGTGTGTTTTACAGTTGCAAGGAAAATCCCAGGATCAGTGAATAGAATCCCATGCCACCTAAGTCTCTGCTCAGAAGCCTCGCTTCTCTCCACTCTGCTGTTAGAAGCAACTCCCATGAAATCAATGGGATAAGATGTTACCTATGGCATGGATATATCTCCTGCTATGAGCCTTACCTGGGGATAGGACATGATATGGTTTGATGACATAGTCCATCTCAAGCTCTCACCCACAAGATCACTCTTCTTTTTAAATTTTATTTTGGCTACAACAGCATTAAATCATTCATTTTATAAATAAGTAAGTTGAAGCTTAGAGATGTTAAATTCATTGCCCACAAACAAGTAAGATATAGATCAAGGATTTAAACCCAATATCTCCAGTACTCAAACTCAACTATTTTCACAATGCATTGGTTTAGAAAAACCACAAGTCTAACATTTAAACATCTAGTCTAAGATGACCAGAAATAAATTATCCAGGAAGCAGAATATTGGAGAATCATTTCAATATGGAGTTAAAATAGGTCTTAGGGTTACTATTGCTGTGATGAAACACCATGACCACAAGCAAATTGGGAAGAAGAGGGTTTATTTGGCATATATACACGTATATATATATATATATATATATATATACATACATACATACATACATACATACATACATACATCTCCTGAGTCATAGCCCATAGAGAGAAGCCAAATCAGGAACTAAACTGAGCAGGAACCTGGAGGCAGGAGCTGATGCAGAGACCATGGGCAATGGGCAAGTGCTGCTTACTGGCTTGCTCCCCATGGCTTGCTCAGCCTGCTTCCTTACAGAACCCAGGACCGGTTGCCTCACCCACAATAGGTCCTACCCACATCAATTACTAAGAAAATGCCACAAAGGCCTGCCTACATCCAGATCTTACAGAGATATTTTCTTAATTGAGGCTCATTCCTCTCTGATGACTCCAGCTTCTATCAAGTTGACATAAATACTAGTAAGCACAAAATATAAACCTAATTAACTCTAATGAGCTCATGTTTTTAAAACAATTTCTTAGAAATCTATTAAGAGAGAAACGGCCAGCAATTAGAAGCTCTTGCTGCTCATTCAGAGGATTATATGTTGTACCCAGCAACCACATTAGGCATCTCACAACTGTCTGTATCTCTAACTTCAGAGCGTACAATGCCCTTTTCTGGTCTATATATGCACCTGCATGGCATATGCATGTACAAATACACATACACACATGCAGATGAATAATAATGTAAATCTTTCCTTTAGATTTTTTTAAGACAGGGTTTCTCTATGTATCCTTGACTGTTCTGGACTCACTTTGTAGACCAGGCTGGCTTTAAACTCACAGAGATCTGCCTGCCTCTGCCTTCTGAGTTCTGGGATTAAAAGTGCACCACCACTCATGGCTGTAAATATTTCTTAAAGATTAAAAATAACTGTTTACAATACAAACTTCTTATTTGAGAGGTTGGAATAAGAAGAGGTATTGAGTTGTCATCCTGAAATAAAATTGTAAAGGTTTGTTTCGGTCATTCTTTCAGCTATTTTTTCCCACTACAGAGCTCCTGTTGTCTGGTTCAGAGGCTGACCACCCATCACTCCTTTCATAGTTCCTTCCTTAGGCTTGTCTTTTATCTATCCAGGTTCCAGAACCCTCTCTGTCATAAACTACCTAGAATCTCCATGTCACCAGTGATGTCAGCAGAATGGGTGCATTGTGAAAGAGGATCCCTTGCAAAGTCATGCCTGTCCCCAGAAAGCATGCTAGTTTGTTTATTTGTTTTTAAAGCTATCTAACCTCAAGGTCTACTAAAAGAAAGACATTTCAGTAGTGATAACTCTACAACCAAGCACGCTGCCTCCAATGGATCTGTAAGCATGAAAAATGATTTAATTCTTGTGACGGGGAGAAAGCCCTGCTTCCTTCTCATTCATGGTCTAATGTCAAGTGGATTTTATGCCCCATTGGAAATAGATGTGTGCTGGCCAGCTGGGACGCCTCTCCACCTCCTTTCCCATGAGAGGCTACTTACTTGGAAAAAAACAAAACGGATTTTGTTCTGTTCACTTGGGAAAACCATTCTATGCATATTGATGGCGAGGACTTGTCACAGTACTTCTATAAGCGTTTCTGAAATCTCTCCTCTAGCCCTGTAACTCCTAGGGACAGTCTTCACTCAGAGAGAAGCAGCCCTGCCACGGCACTGTTCTTACCTGCTTCCCCTGTGGGAAATGGGAATACAGGTTTCCGAGGGAGCCAACTGCAAACTTATGCTCATTAAAATTTCAAAAAGAGAAAATAATTCCTAATGCTCTTACCTCGTTCCTGGAGCATGTTAGTATTCAGGATACATTTTAAAAAAAAAAAATGAATGGCTGAGTGAATATGTTACATGAAGTCCTCTAATGCATAAAGAAGACTCTAAGGACGACCTGATTAATAACAAGATATTCACTCAGCCACTCATTTTTTTAAAAATATATACTGCATGGCAACAGGTATTTATTTCATGGGCTGCTTTTCCATGGTTTGGTTGAATTGGTTGAGTGGCCTTCTAGCGCAGCTTGGTATAAAGGGATTCCAAGTTAATAGAAGAAATCTAGGTGGCAGACAGGAAGAGGGGTAGATAAGCAGAACCAGCTATTGTCAGAATTCCAGAAATGCCTGGGATGCCAGAACATTCTTGTTGAAGTCGGAAATGGCTTGGTAGAATGACCCTAGCTCAGGAGATTCCTGCCATATTTATTTTACACTGCAAACCACTTTTTAAAAAAAGGTCATTGGCCTCAGTGGACCATCGAGTTATCCTTAAATCAAAAGAAACTGGTAACAGTTTGACTCAAAATCCCCAATGCCAATATGTCTGGAAAAATGTGTTGTAAAGGAAAAGGAAGGGGAGAAAAAAAGTTTTTATGAGCATAACTTATCTTTGTCACAAAATCAATAGGCTTTACAGAGCAGAGGAAATTCAATAGCTAGGCGTTCATAATAAAGATCAGTTTGGGTGATTTTTCTATCTCTAATAAGGCAGTCTTTGGACCCCAGCTTCTCTTCCTTTAAAACTCAAAAGGGGTGTGGATTTCTCCATCACAGCCAAGTTCTCTTGCTTGTCTATTGTCAGGACTTTACAATGGTACTGCTTGTCTGGCCAAGCCTTGGTTCACCCAGGAGAACAGGCCTCACATTAGGGCGTGGAGTACCAGATGCCCGGCTTTACACCAGCATTCAGCCTCGCTCAGCCTGCCTGACAGCCTTTCATGCATCATGGATTCATCTGTTTCAATGCAAAACCCACAGCAATGCTGCAAGCATTCGTTCCTCCCCCTGGAGACCACTCTGTTGAAAGGGTCCAGATATTCACTCTGGAAACTGGACCCACTGCAGAAACATGTGGAAAAGACTCCAGTGCCCTGACCTGACCCAGCTCTCATCTGAGGAAGCCTGTGCTCGGGTAGGCCCTCCTCCGAGTACTTAGCTAAGGGGTTAGATGGAGAACAAAAGACAAAGGAGAAGCTGGTGATGGCAGGTCCCTGAAAAGAGGAAAGAAGCTAGACAAGTGGTTTGGAATGGAAGTAAATATCTAAGGCATACTGGGTTCCAACATGAGCCAGTCACTTTACACTTATTCCTAAGCTTCAAAATATCCCTAAAAGTACACTTATTAATCCTTTACTTTGAAAAATAAAAATAAAAGAACTGAGATGCAAAGAGAATTAAAAAGCATGCCAAATATCACACACACACACACACACACACACACCCACACACACTCACACACCCACACACACACACACACACACACACCCACACACACTCACCCACACACACACCCACACACACACACACACACACACACACACACACCCACACACACTCACCCACACACACACACACACTCACACACACCCCCCCCACACACACACACACTCACA
>CAJQZJ010032097.1:846270-897501 GCA_907164525.1 Lophiomys imhausi
CACGCACACACACACACCCACACACACTCACACACACACACACACACGCACACGCACGCACACACACACACACACACACACACACACACACACATGCACGCGCACGCGCGCACACACACACACACACACACACACACACAAACACACACACGCGCACACGCGCACACACACACCCGGTGTGGAAAGCAAGACTACAAGCTCTGCCTGTTTGAGTGTATGATCAGGTTCCTTGTATATGTTCCAGTGGACTCAGCTCCACTCCTACACAGTAGTTGAATGATAGCTCATGATGCTATGAGAATAGTTGTGAGCATTAAGGTTCTTCTCAAACTGATGTGCACATTACTCTATTGGACTTTTAAAACAAGGGTTTTGAAAAGCATCATTATGAATGACCAACACCGGATGACCTTATGAAAGCTAATGCTTCCAAGCCCAGGGTTCCTTTCTGTAAAATGTAGTGAAGCATTTCACTCTACCTCCTTTTCTTCATGAATGCATGAGTGAATAAACAGGGAAGCATTTTCTAACTACTAGGTATGTTTTTTAACCACTAGGCATGTAGGTTATCAATAGTCCTGTCTGGGAGCAGAGGAAGGAGTTACCTACTAATCAGAGGAGGGTTTGGAGAGCACCTGATGTGTCATAGCTGTCTATCTCTCAAATCTGTTTTAAGGCCACTTCTTGGAAAGGCAGGGAATGAACATTTTTTAACCAGTCAATAAGTAACTGTTGCATGCTGGCTTAATGTTCATCTTGTTTAACCTATTATACATACAGTGTAGATCAGTTCTGCATGCTGAAACCAGAATAGAGAAATAAAGGGTGGAGAAGCCTGGTCAGAGGTGCCAGTGGATGGGACATTCAAGAGGTGAGGACCTGTGAGCTGCCATAATTTTTCTCCCTTGTAGTGAGAGTTTAATTTCTTTCAAAAGCTAATTATGTTATGTGAATATGTTTTTGTTTTAATCCCAGATGTGGGATATGGGGCTGCTTCACAGCAGGTGATTATGATTTGCCTTGTGCTCTAGCAGGGGAGTGATCTTTATTAGCTGCAGATTGTTCGATTCTGGGGACTCTGGAGAGGGTATAAATGGGAAAGCCCTGAGGGGGCCTGTGGTGGCTGCTGTTCCCTGCTGCTGCTGGTTCAACCTGCTGCTGCATTTGCTATTGCTGGATTGCTGGTTTGCTGGACTGCTGGATATTCTGACAATGAAGACTGGACTTGTCTCAAGGAACTCTATGACCCTAATCAGTGGAAGTAGCCTATAGAGGTCTATACCCTTTCCCCTCTAACCTTCTTTCTCTGCTACCTAATGTTGGGAGGTTGGAAAGGATTATGGTAGAATAAGAGTTGCGAAGGGAGGCAAAGACATAAGAACCCAATAAAAGATTTTTTAAAATATGCCAACAATCCCTAGACAGAAACCTCTCTCTCCTTACTAGTTTCACCTCTCTTCTGAGATTATTTTGAATTCTTCTGAGAATGTAAAATAGCTGAGCTGACAGAGCACAGGAGAGTTGCTCTCTTCCCCATGGTGACATCAAGCAGATGGACTCGAATAGAGGTTTAAAGGACGTGAAACCAATGCATAGAATCAAGGAAGCAGCTGTTAGTTACCTAAAAGAAAATGCAGAAATAAATACAAAGCAAAGTCTCCCACACAGATTTCAAAACCTCATGGTTAACAAGGACGTAACAAAAAGGAAATAACGGCTATTTCAGCTTGGTAAGACCAGAAGTACTGCCATATTATATGTGTTGCTCTTCTGTTTACTGTAAGAGAAATTTAAAATCCAATTGATAACAAAGTAACTGCATATTTGTCATATATGGGCAAGCATATACACACACACAAAGTCACACAGAAGCACACAAAAACAAATATACATACCCAGACAGACATAAAAACATACACACAGAGTCACAAAGACAAACACACACACAAGCACAAAGCTTGTGATCTATGTAATTGTATATGGTAAAACCCCAAACTCAGATTCCATCTCTAAACTCCAAACCTACAAAATGTATAAAAGGAAGTGAAGGTAGACAGTTCTCTCCTTTTTAAACTGAACTTCTTCAATAGCTAAAATTGTCTACTTACATCCCACAGGCCTAAACTAGCAAAGGGAAGTTCTCAGCCATGTTCCCAGACAGAATGTGCCAGATCTGTCATTAAGAAGGGGAGGGTAGGCATGCAGTGGTGACACATACCTTTAATTCCAGCTCTTGGGAGGCAAAGGCAGGCAGGTTTCTTGGTTCGAGGCCAGTCAGGTCTACAGAATGAGTTCCAGGACAGTCAGGGCTACAGAGAATCCCTGTATCAAAAAACAACAACAAAAAAAAAAAAAAAGGAAAGAACAAGGGAAGGTTAGATATGAGAAAATAACATGCAATATCTGCTACCTAGTTTCCCAGTCTTAAGCAAGTCTACACTAGTGCATTTCAAGCACAATGTCTAGAAGAGGCTCTCAGAAAAGTTCAAGTGTAAATGTCATTTTTTATTTCCTTAGATGAGGGGATGAGATGAGAGCCATTCTCATACCTTCCTAGCTTTCTCTGAATTCTCGCTGACAGATGTCCTGACCCAAACTCCTTCCAAGCTGACTGATGCAAACTGGATTCTCTTGGCTTTTGACTGAATTACTCTGCCTGGCCTCAAACAAATTTTGTCAATATATTTTAATCTTCTGGCTCCTTCTCACTCTTTGCATTGCCCTGTCTTCCCTTGTTGTCCAGTTTAATCTCTTTGCAACCTGTCTCTATAAAACTGTCCTAGTAAAAAAGCTTCTCAGTAAAAAAATCTCCATAGAAAACTCTCAGTAAAAAACTCTCTTCTCTTCCTTGCTGCTCTTAAGTAGCCTCTCTTACCTGTCCTGTTCTTGTGAGAGTTGGGCTTATCTTATTTTTGACTCATTCTATCAAATCTTTCTCTGATTTGTCACTTTGTCTGTCCCTCATTTAGACTTCACTTTCAAACATGAGTGCTTCCTTCTATAAACTAACTTTACTTTCATTGTTTGGGATTAAAGGTATATACTATAATCTTAATATATACATTAGGGGTGTGTCTGTATTCCAAACAGATCATACTATAATCCAGAGAATGTCTGCATTCCAGCCAGATCACATAGACCTAGGTCTTTGGATGTGATCCCTTGCCAGAGCAGTCATGTTGCTGGATTAAAATTCCTCTACAGCTAAGGACTCTGTAGTTGTGTCCAGAGGCCTGGAGATCCTACTCAGCAAACTTTACATAGATCCACTGACATTTCACCAACTGAGTGTCTTCAGAATAGAACTAGTAAGAAAAAAAAAGAGAAGGGGGGATAAGTTCAAGTAGGAGGAAATTATTAAAATTCTGGCAGCAGCATGTGCATTTCAGTATTGTAAGCAGTTTGGCACAGATAATCAGAAGACGGAGACATCGGTTCTTAGCCTATTGCAAAAACATACCAACCAGCCCCATAAACACAAACATTCATTCCTATACCGTCCTTATCCACCCACCTTCAACACACATACACCTTCCTTATAAACCCATTGTCTTGCAATCTCACATAAAATTTCTCATGCTGATGCCATGAGTATACTTAATGGCACTTGATGATAGACAACTCTTGCTTGAGAAATACTATCATTTCATAAAAGATGACTTAAATAAACCAGCCATAAAGAATATATCAAAATTCTGTTATTTAGAACTTTGTTTGGAAGTGCACAGCATGGAGTGCATGAGGAGAAAGAGGCATTTCCTCCCTTGGCCCTCTCTCACTGAAGGTGGTCAATGAGAATGAAACTATTTGACCTTTGCTTTAAAAGCAGCTTTGGGAATTTGGAGATTTGAGACACCCCTTTCTCAGACCTGGTGTGCCGGCTAATCTGACTGCTTGTTAACTTGTTGCTGTGTACAGGAAAAAATATTTTTGCAGATATTCAATCTCTATATTATAGATCAGTTAATGGTAGGTAAAATATAATTTAGAACACCAATTAAATGGTAGGCTAGGAAAAAATTGGATTGTACTAATAAATTCAGAGCCAATAAAAAAAAAAGTCTAGTTCCTTTTGGCAAGAAAGTAAATTATTTATTTTAATTGCAAATTGTGATGACTTAGCAAAAATAAAAAAAATTGTTGGTTCCTTGCTTGGAAATAGATGCTGAATCTTTGTGAACTAAATTAGAAATTGCTAATGCAGAGAAATAGAATATAGAGCAATGTTCACCAATATTCAGCTTCTTCCTCTATTATTTCTCAGTTCCCTCACAATTAGATTGAGGTACTGGACTTTTCCAGATAAAGCATGCCCAGTGGCCAATTCTTGTTTTAAAGAGTATTTTAAAATATTTATTTATTTAATGTACTATGTATGAGTGGCTGTCTGCATGTACATATATGTACAGTGCCTATAGTGGCCAGAGAGTACTCCAAGAGCTGGAGTTATAGACAGTTATGAACCACAATATAGCTGGGAACTGAGCCTGACCCTCCACAAGAAGCATACATGTTCTTTACAGGTGAGCTATCTCACCAGCTCAAGTAGCCAATTCTTTTATTTTTCTCCTTTTCGCTATCATTATAGCCGAGGAGTCTTCATATTTCACATCCTAGATCTACAAAATGATAGAGCCTCCCTCTGCATGACTCCATGGAGAAGAGCTCTAGTGGATCCAAGAGGGATCCATAAGGGACACATCACAGGGATGATAAAGTTTTGTTATGCTCTGTAATGAGATTGCCTGCTACCACAGCACAACCGAGCAAATCCTGACCAAACAGAGGAAGCAATTACACACCTACAGATAGTCTGCCTTGGAAATTAAAAATGGAACAATCTCAACCCATCAAAACTCCTAGTTTCTCAAAAGCTTTGGAAGCAAGAATCGTGCTTACTGATAAAAATGTTCTACCTAAGCGTAGTTCCAGCTCTTGTCTTTCAAGTTCCAAATGTGTTTCTGAACTGTGGAACTCTGCATCTAGACTTTGCTGGTTCATCAGCCAAGTCTACAAAATGCTTTTGTTCATTTGTTTTTATTGAGCTATTTACACCACTGGTTTACATAGAAACTTAGAGTATAAGGTATATACGCTTCTCTCTCAGTGGCTAGCCTGTGGCTTTTCTTATAGGACCCTGAATTGCTGCAGGCCAGGTCTTTGACGGAGGAAATTATAATAGTTTATGAAAAATGCATTTCATAGATTTTGCCAAATTGTGTACTATATCATGACCATGTGCTAGAAAATCCTCAGTTATGACCCCAACTGTAAAGCGTTAACTAGACAGATTAAGAAAACTGAGAATGATATTCAATCAACTGCCTGGAATAATGACTTGATAGAAGCCCTGTTAACCTCCTGAGAGAAGGGCTCCTGTTGTCCTCAGGTATCAACGGGATGCATTCAAGGGTGCTCTCTAATTTCCTGTTCTTCCCCAGCCCCAAGACCTGAAGTTATCCTTTGAAAGAGCAGTAACACTGAGCAAAGACCTATCCATGTGGTTTCCAGGGCACATGTCCATCTCACAGATGAAACAACTGAGGGTGAGCAGACAGTAACTCAAGGGACAGGGTGGGACCCAACCTAGGTCCTGGCATCTCAATCCTATCACATGGCAACCCTTAGCAGCATGTGAATGAGTCTACATAGTCTGTACATTTTGGTGCCAAGTTCTAATGAAAATTGATAGTACTTTTATTTTTAACCAAATACAGTTATCATTGTTGTAAATGGATGCATAATCCCGCAGTCTTGGTAGGTAAGATGTAAAGATTTTGGAGAAGCTATGCTTTTAGAATAGAAGAAGGTAGATGTATGAGATAAAACTTCAAACTCAAACAGCTCAGTCAGTCATAATGGCTGGGGAAATGCCAGAAACATACACTAAAGAGTCACATCAACAACTTACTGGGAGAGACTTGGCATGCTGGGAAACGTTTCTTCATTCTGCTCTCCATAGAGACTTTGTTCTGGAATAATGCTTATTAAAATTCATCAAGATTTTTACCTTTACTTTTAAAATGTGGTCAGGAAAGGAACAGAGACAAAGAATCTAACGCACGGCACTTCTATTTCAATCTTTTAAAATGGTTTTAGAAATATTAGCACTGTTTCCCTTGAAATACAATCCCAATAAGTGATACCACCTTGGTTTGTTTTATTTATTCAGCCAGTGGGTTTATTCTTACTATGCACAAGCTATATTCTTTTCACCTCCACCTGCAATTCCCAATATGTCATTACATAGAGACTTCCTACAGAGGTTTGGAGTAGGCAGGGCAGGCTGAGAGAGCTAAGATTTGGAAGATGATCTTTCCTTGGATTCCTTAGCACACTACCAACTTTGTTCCTATTAAGTAAAGACTAGCATGCTATTTCTTCTTAGGGCAAGACTTCCTGAGATTTTGATGTCCTCATCCCTGGCCAGAAAGTGAGGATTCTGCTTAGCAGTTTACTCATTCACCCTGAGATAAGCCTCTCTGTTCTCTTACCCTGGAACATGAACACTCCCATTTCCTAGTTTGTTATTTCTGGGAAAAAAAAAAAAATCTGGGAAACAATGCCTTAAACAACAAGCCTGATAAGCTATCTTAAAAGTTAAATTACTTGGAATAAATTTAACTTTCAAAATGCAAGGCGGGGCTGGGTGTGGTGAGCCAAGCCTTTAATCGCTCTGCTTTGATGGCAGAAGCAGGCATATCTCTGAGTTCCACCATAGCCAAGGCTACTTCATAAGACCCCATCTCTAAGCAAAGGAAAGTACAAAAAAATAAGTTAAACATTCAAGGTTGTTTGTTAGTCTTCATCATCAACATGACTTCCTTTGGAAGCATTAAGGAGACATATCCCTGGGGAACTATAAGGCATTTTCATTTTAATGGAGGTGAAAAGACTCTGAATGGAGCCAGTAACACCTTGCGGGACTGAATAAAGAGGAAATAAGAACAGACATCTAGTTGAGCATACTTGCCTGTTACCTGACTGGAAAGGCAGTGAGTGACCTGCAGCCTCGTCCCTGCTCCTGCCCCATCCCCTACCCCCTTCTGACAAGATTCTCTGTCCTAATGGAAAGTTCCTCAAACTACTTGTGAACCAAATCAAACTCCTCCTTCCTTAAGTTGCTTTTGTCAGGTGTTTTGTCATAGTAACAAAAAAGGTGGTAAATATGCAAGGATATTTCCAAGTAAATAAACTCCTCTCCCCAATGATAGTTTTCCTTCATCTGCAACTTCATGCACTCCAGCTTGTTCTCTTCCAAATCCTAGAGTCTGTGCTGAATGCTCACTGGTGTACTGAAGGTCAGGAACCACCCTGAGCGCTGTAGGGATGCACAGATGTTAAATGCATTTTATGATATAAGACACCAGATATTCTCAAATAAGGATTCTGCATTTGCAAAGCTGAGAATTCTTACATCTACTTTCTGATCCTCCTTTTCCCCCAATTTTCTAACACTTAGCGACTTGCTGATTCTACTTTAATGTTTCAGTTTTTGCCAAAGCTTTCTTTGGTACTTCATTCAGGGTGATTTCTCATCTCACCGAAATAACACTGTCGATTTTTGTAAGAGATTGTTTAAAAAAAAAAAAAAAAGCATTTGCAATCTAGCTCTAAAGTTTTCTGTAGAATGAGGTTTTGTGAAGAAGTGGGTTCTAGATGATCCCTTCTAGAACATACTGAACATCTCAAGTTAGCTAACGTCATCATAAAACCTAATTAAGGCACTAGTCACTTAGAAAGAAGTTGATAGGGGGCTTATTGGTTAAGAGCATTTGTCGAGTCTTGCAGAGGTCACAGGTTTGATTCCCAGCATCAGCATGCTGACCCACAACCATCCAAAACTCCAGTTCAGAGGATACAATGCCCTTTTCTGACCTCCGTAGACACCACACATACAGACAATGCAGATACATATATGCAAGCAAAACAATCATATGTATAAAATAAAATAAATATTTTTTTTAAGTTTAAAAGAAGTCAATAGGTTGTTTTACTTATTTTTGTCTCCTTAGCTTTATTTTACAATTTAGGGGAATCAAAACCTTGGTCTCCCAGTTACCCAGCAAAGTGATTCTGCTGTGTAGCTTTTACATGTCTATACATATCATCTTGCACTCCAGCCTCTTCCCTTTTTATCTCTCTATCTTTTCCACATTAACATTGTAAATGATACTTTTCTAGCCATTTTGAGGTAATAATGGTTTGTTTTTCTTTTTTCTATTTATAGTTTCAATTCAAACCTTTGTTTGATAGAAAAACAAGGCTGCAGACTTTGTACATGCCTTTGTTCTGGAAAAATATCAAACCAAACCTAACCAAATATTCTTTGCCCTCACACTCTCTGCCTTGCCTTTGAAATAATTACACAGTAGTTGGTCTCTGTCAGGACAGATCTTGTCCTGAATAGAGGTTCTTATATGTTTTTTTGTTTGTTTGATTTTTTTTTGTTGTTGTTTTGTTTTGTTTGTTTTTCAAGACAGGGTTTCTCTGTATAGCCCTGGCTATCCTGGATTTGCTTTGTAGACCAGCTGGCCTTGAACTCACAGAGATCCACCTGCCTCTGCCTGTCCAGTTCTGGGATTAAAGGTCACCATGCCCCACAGTTCCAGACAGCTGTGAACTGCCACGTGGGTGCTGGACTTTGAACCGGGTCCTTTGAAAGAACAGCTAGTGCTCTTAACCGCTGAGCCATCTCTCTAGCCCATGAATAGAGATTCTTATGACATCTTCTCATCACCTCAAAGTGGAGTCAGGGAGATATTATATACATAGAGCTTGATTCAAGCCATCAGAATCAAAACCCAAAAGTGAGATGGTCAGCCAAAAGAATGGGGAGTTGCCAAGGGTGGGTAATTTTGTATTCTAGTTATGATGATAAGATGGTTTCTGGTTATGCCAAGTGGTCACCCTCTGTCTACCCACAACTCTATTCAGAAGGGACTGAACTAAGGACCATCCAGTTAGGAAAGAGTCCCAGAGTAGATGGCTCATTCCATCTTCATCAGAGAAGAAAGTAGAGAAGGCCAAGAAAAGTCTCTTTGAAAGGCTTGTGGAAAAGCTGGAATACATCACGGGAGAACAAACAGGGAGTCATCTACTCAGGAAACCTGGCTAGACTCACCTTTCAAATCTGTTATACCCTAATTACTCAGGTTCTGCAACTAGGCTGTGCTCCAGATAGACTTAATGGAAACACAAGATGGATAGTGACTCCATTACTCAAATTCGAAAGAGGAGGATTTTTTTTTCTAACATGAAATATACCTTAGAAGTCATCCCTTCTGGGCTAGGAGATGACTAAGTAGGCAAAAATGCCTGCCAAACACAGCAGAGGGCCTGTGTTTGAATTCCTGGTATACACATATGTAGAAGCTATGCATGGTGATGCTTGCCTATTATTCTAGTGCTGAAGGTGGTAGAGACTTAGTGGTTCCTGGGTTTTCTTGTCCAGTCCAGATGAGAGTCATGTTTAGGTTGAATGGGAAACCCTACCATGAAAAATAAAGTGGAAAAGCAATTGAGGAAGACATCATTATCAGCCTCTGGTCTCCACACACAAGGATATGGGCAAGCATACACACCTTACTTCCCCCCCCCCCCCCCCCACACACATGCGCATTGCCCATTCTGTCTGTGTCTTATGTTTCTCATCTACTAAACAATTGTGACCCAATTTTGGCTCTTTTTATCTTTTTCCTGACTTCAACTTCACCAGGAATACCATTTTTCTCTGTCTATTTCTAAGTCATTCTTTTGCCACCTTTGCACTTTGCATTTATTTTATTATTGTACATATCACAATATATCTTGTTAAGTCTTTTTTTTCTACTGCAGACTGCCATATACGCCACTCAAGATTATTCTCTTCACAACTCCAAAATTGCCATTCAATTGTAAAGTACATGATTTGTTGATGGGCATAATGTAAACTTTAATAAAAAGAAAGAAAAACAAAAAAAAAATACACGACTTGTCAGTGTGACAGCTCTGCCTACACTGTCGGTATTAATAACATCATTATTACTTATTAAACATAGATCATCAACTGCTCTCCTTCATTCTACTGGTAATGGCTAATCTTCATTGACAACCTGACTGGATTTAGAATAACCGAGGAGACACATCTCTGAATGTGCCTTTGAGGACATTTCTAGATAAGATTAACTGAAGAGCACAGACCTACACTGAAGTGGGTGGCACCATCCCATATCGGTTAGTCTATGATAAGTCAGCCCAAACTGAATAAGGGGAAAGATAGAGAAAGCAGATGAATCTGAATTTTTTTTTCTTTACTTCCTGATACAAAGAAATGTGAGCAAATTCTCCAACTGCCATGACAAAGTCTGGTCTTACCACCATGTCTCTCCTGCCATGACAGATTGTATTACTTGAACAGTGAGACAAGATAAACCCTTTCTGCCTCCATATGCTTCCTGACAGATATTTGATTACAGCAATGAAAAAAGTAATTGATACAGAAACATACGCTGGCTGTGGTTCCCTGAACATGTGGGTTGTAGGCCTCTGGAACTGATTTATGGGAGAAGCGTGGAAGGCTCTGGACCTATAAGGTGGAGAACCCCTAGAGTGGTGGGAGCAGAGCACAGTGGGCCATCCTGGTGAGATCTCGGAAGACCACATTTGTCTAGAGAAATATGCGGAAATATGTGTCATGAGTATCCAAGGGCAGCAAGTACGCTGACGGGAAATAAAATTCAGACCACTGGTGTCACATTATAGCAAAAAACAAACAAACAACCCAGCAGAACAAAGAAATTCTGTCCTCATTCTGCTCACGTCCTGACAACTTGAGTGAGTTTGAATTCAAAGTGATGGACTAAGTTGCTTGATGGAGAAATTTTCAAGATGCCACAGTCTTCGAATTATGATGTGGTTATTATTCTCTGTATTTACTCATGTTTATAATGAGAATTCGAGGCAGGAAATTGTGAAAAATATACAATTTGACAAATAAATGAGTGTGAATATTGTTAAAGTTACAGACAAAGTAGGTGTGGGGAAAAATGTCTGTAATTGCTAAAGGAATTGGCTCTATTAGAAAGAAATCATGGCTTTTGCCTAGGTACAATATGGAAAATTCTACACCCACCAAAGGCCACAACTTGTACTGTGACTTGAGAGTGCCCCTACCATGGTACCCTGGATGAAAATGGTTATCTAAGAACATGCTTTCCCAGTTTCAACTGTAAAGAGATACAGAAACTGTAGCAGCTATGGGCTAAGGGGGCTGGTTTACATCTCGAGCTAGCAACTGAACTTAGTGTCATTGTCCATATGGTGCTGGCTTTGCAAGCATGTAAGATATAAGAACAAGATGGTAATGGGAGACAATAGCAAGGTTCCAGACAGATGTAAGTGTAGGCAATGTGGTCCAAAGTCTAATTTCCTTGCTGCAAAGAAGCCTTCATTTCCTCAAGCTATCAAGATGAACCCTAAGTTTAATAGAGATTCAGGTATACTGGGAAATGGCAGAAAGGTGCAATTGTCACTAAGGAAAGCTGCAGGCAGTGAATGAAGCTGGAAAAGGAGAGGCTGCCTATGCCATAGGCAGCAAAGAGGATGTAGGGCTACCAAAGGTCACTGATGTACAGATGATACCAAGAGTAGTCCAAGACACTAAACACAGATGCACAATTAAAGGTTTCAGGCTCTCTTTGGCCTGGTATTGCCTTGCTTTTGGAACAGATTGTTCACTCCCTGCCATTATTTACTGAAGTACACAACTTGTTTATGTTTTTTCAGAAGCACATATGAAAGAGATTGCCTATGTCTTAGTAGAGAGTCTACACTTAGACATTTAAATAATCCTGGAACTCTTAGAATTTGTAGACCTCTAGAAATTGACTAGATGTTAAATACTGTTTCTAAAATTAGTAATAATTCTAATAAATACTAAATACTAATTTGCAATTTTTCATTCTGAAATTAACCTGAAACTGTAGGAACAAGAGATATAATGTTATATTTTAGAGTAATTCATTTGAGCATTCACTTAGTCAGTGTTCCATTGCTGTGAAGAGACACCATGAACACATAAATTCTTACAAAGGAAAGTGTTTAACTGGGGCTGCCATACAGTTCCAAAGGTTTAGTCCATGGACAGCATGGTGGGAAGCCTGGTGGCATGTAGGCAGACATAGTGCTGGAGGAGCTCAGATTTCTACATCTGGATCCATAGGCAGCAAGAAGAAAGACACTGAGCCTAGATTGAGCATCTGAAACCCCCAAACCCACCCCCAGTGACACACTTCCTCTGTCAAGGCCACACCTCCCAATACCTGTCAAGTAGCACGACTCCCAAATGACCAAGCATTCAAACACATGAGCCTATGGGGGGCCATTTCTATTCAAACCACCATACACATCAAGTTGACAAGGGTAGAATAGTGATGATTAATCTTCATTACAACTTAAATAGATTTAGAAACCCATAGAAATCAGGTGAGAAGGCTCAGGTGGTGGCTCACGCATGGCATCTAACACTAGTGATACAGAGGTAAGAAAGATGCCCCAAGTTCAAGGTCAGCCTGGCTTACACTTTGAGTTCTGAGCCAACTAGGGCTAGGCAGGTCCAACGGGAAAAAACTGAAGCCAAAAATCATTTTAAAAAGTAATCTAGGCAACATGGCTCTGAAGGAATTTTCAGAGGATTAACTAAAAATGAAAGACTTGGGGGGGGCCAAGATGGCGGCAACCTACACTGACGCATTTTGAACATGGGAGAAAAGAGCCATAAAAAACACAGAGTTATTGGACACTGTGCAAAAACCAGAGGGGCTAGACCCTCCGGGAACACTCACAGCTCCCAAGGGACTGTTAAAAGTCCCAGGGTAAGGCTCTCACCCCATCTCTGTCAGACACGGAAGCCACTAAATCCGGGATTCGGGAACTCCAATTTGGAGAGGCGCCTGGTAAGATCCCCAACTCACAGCAGGCAGAATCAGAGGCCACAAGGCGATCGCCCACTAGCCTACTGGGTTCCCCACACCTCAGGAAGTCCTTATAGCTACTTAGGAAACTTTGCGGGATAGTGGAAGTCTTAGCAAGGAAGAAACAGGGAGCTCGGCGGGTGGTCCGCAGCTGCTCGAGCCGCGGAGGATCCAAGAGAGTGGGAAGTAGGTGGGCAGAGCAATCAGGGTGGGAAGCAGGCACAGGCGGGCGGGAGGGGCCGAATCCCCGCGCACCCACGGCAGAGCAGTTGGGGAGGGAGGCTGGCACAGGCTGCAGGAGGGGCCAGGGATCCGCATACTCGCGGCTGAGCAGCTAGGGAGGAAGACCCGCACAAGCGGCGAGAGGAGCCTGGGCTACGCACACCCACGGGAAAGCAACTGGGGAAGGAGACCCTCACAGGCGGCGGGAGGAGCCGGGGCCCCGCACACATGCGGCTGAGCAGACTGGGAGGGAACCCGGCACAGGTGGGCGGGGCTGAGGGGCAAGGCCTGTGGCGAGAAGCCTAGTGAGAAACCAGAAGTCAAGGGACCATAGCTGTATTCTGGAAAATCCAGATATAATAGGTGTGGAGCCAGGCCCTGTCAGCCTCCGTGACGACAAATAAAGACCACAGAATCTGTGCCTGGGCAAACAGGTACATACCATCAGAACCATTACAGGCTGATAGCGCAGTGTGCAACATAGAGAAGTCTGAATTGGGAGCAGTGAAACAATCCTGGAGCATTACTCACCACTTGGGAATAGGCTGCACCAGCTCACAGTGCTTCAGGCTATTAAAACCACAGTGACCCTGAGATCCCCCTGTAAGCAACGAAATATAGCCAAGCAACTCGTCCCCTGCACCAAAGCATCCCCTGTGGATCCAAGCACAGAAAACAACAACAGACAGCTAAACGCATCCATATGGCCAAAGGTCCAAGAAAAAATAGAAATCAAGGAACTATGACTCCAAAAAAGCAGAATTATCCTAGCTCATCCAATTCGGATGACCTCACACCAACAGAAACACATGAAAATGATAACAATTCTGCATTATGGAAAGTGATAGAGTACCTTCAAGAAGAACTTAAATATATGAAGGATTCAAAGAAGCCACAATTTTACAAGCCAAAACAAGGAACAACACCATTAAAGAACTCCAAGCCAAGGTGACAGAGCTTGAACAGGAAAAGGACAAAGCAATGAAAGATTTTCAGACAAAAACAAGCAAGCTGGAGAAGGAAATGTACAAAACGAACAATACCATACAAGACATGAAAACAGAAATAGAAACAATAAAGAAAACACAGTCAGAGTTAAAAGAGGAAGTGGAGAATCAAGGGATGAGAACAGGAACTACGGATGTGAGTATCAAAAATAGGATGCAAGAGATGGAAGACAGGATCTCAGGCATGGAAGATTCGATGGAAGAAATCAGTACAACATCCAAAGAAAATGAGAAGGCTAAAAAATCTCTCACCCACAACATCCAAGAAATCAAGGACTCAATGAAAAGAAGGAACCTAAGAATTATAGGTATAGAGGAAAGAGAAGACTCCCGACTCCAAGGTCCAGGAAATATCTTCAACAAAATCATAGAGGAAAACTTCCCAAACCTGAAAAAAGAGATGCCAATAAAAATCCAAGAGGCTTACAGAACACCGAACAGATTAGATCAGAAAAGAAACTCCTCTCGCCACATAATAATTGAAACACCAAATGTACAGAACAAAGAAAGAATATTAAAAGCTGTAAGAGAAAAAGGTCAAGTCACATACAATGGCAGACCCATCAGAATTACACCTGACTTCTCCTCAGAAACTTTAAAAGCTAGAAGGGCCTGGTCAGCTATCCTACAAGTCCTGAGAGATCATAGGTGCCCAGCCAGACTACTATACCCAGCAAAACTCTCTATCAACATAGATGGAGAAAACAAGATATTCCATGACAAAATCAAATTTAAACAATATCTACCCACAAACCCAGCCCTACAGAAAATCCTAGAAGGAAAATTTCAACCCAGAGAAGAAAATTCCACCCAAGAAAACAAAGGGAATAGAAAACCCCTCAGCAACTAAACCAAAAGAGGCACAGGACCGTCACCTATACCACAGTAATGGGAAATAACAACCCCAGGTCACTAATATCCATCAACATCAATGGACTCAACTCCCCAATAAAAAGACACAGGTTTACAGAGTGGATCTGCAAGCAAGACCCTTCCTTATGCTGCATACAAGAAACACATCTCATTACCAAAGATAGACACTACCTCAGAGTAGAGGGCTGGGGAAAGGCTTTCCAAGCAAATGGATCCAGGAAACAAGCTGGAGTAGCCATCCTAATATCAAACAAAACAGACTTCCAACTGAAGTTAATGAAAAAAGACAAAGAAGGGCATTATATACTCATTAAAGGGAATATTCATCAACAGGAAATCTCAATACTGAACATCTATGCCCCAAATACAAAGGCACCTACTTTCGTAAAAGAAACATTTCTAAAATTAAATCGCATGCAGATCACAACACATTAGTAGTGGGAGACTTCAACACCCCACTCACAACAATGGACAGATCATCAAGACTGAGGCCAAACAGAGAAATATTGAGTCTAACAGAGATCATGAAACAAATGGATCTAAAAGATATCTACAGAACGTTTCACGCAAACACAAAGGAATACACCTTTTTCTCAGCACCCCACGGAACCTTCTCCAAAATCGACCACATAGTTGGACACAAAGATAGTCTCAATAGATACAAGAAAATTGAAATAACACCTTGTAACTTATCAGACCACCACAGAATAAAGCTGGTCTTCAACAGCAAAAGAATCAACAGAAAGCCTACACACACATGGAAATTGAACAGCTCCTTACTGGATGACCACTGGGTCAGGGAAGAAATAAAGAAGGAAATCAAAGACTTCTTAAAATCCAATGACAATGAAGACACAACATACCCAAACCTATGGGATACATTGAAAGCTGTGCTACGAGGAAAGTTCATAGCACTAAGTGCTTTCAAAAAGAAAATTGTGACAGCTCATATAAGTGAATTAGCAGCTAAGCTGGGTGAATTGGAAAAAAAAAAAAAAAAAAAAAGAAGCAAACACTCCCAAGAAGAGCAGAAGGCAGGAAATCATCAAACTTAGGGCTGAAATCAACAACTTAGAATCAAAAAGAACTATACAAAGAATCAATGAAACCAAGAGTTGGTTCTTCGAGAAAATCAACAAAATAGACAGACCCCTAGCCAAATTAACTAAAAGGCAAAGGGAAAGAACCCAAATCAACAAAATCAGAAATGAAAAGGGAGAAATAACAACAGACATTGAGGAGATCCAGAAAATATTCGGGCATTACTTTTAAAATCTATATTCCACCAAATTTGAAAACCTAAGCGAAATGGACAATTTCCTCGATAAATTCCACCTACCAAAGCTAAATCAGAATCAGATTAACATCTTAAACAGCCCAATAACCCCCAAGGAAATAGAAACAGTCATTAATAATCTCCCAACCAAAAAAAGCCCAGGGCCAGATGGCTTTAGCACGGAATTCTACCGGACCTTCAAAGAGGAACTAACACCATTACTCTTCAAACTCTTCCACCACATAGAAACAGAAAGAACACTGCCAAACTCATTCTATGAGGCCACTGTCATTCTGATTCCTAAACCACACAAGGACCCAACAAAGAAAGAGAACTTCAGACCAATCTCCCTCATGAATATAGATGCAAAAATACTTAATAAAATACTAGCAAACCGAATTCAAGAACACATCAAAAGTATCATACATCATGATCAAATAGGCTTCATCCCAGGAATGCAGGGATGGTTCAATATACAAAAGTCTATCAATGTAATTCACCATATAAACAAGATAAAAGGAAAAAAACACATGATAATCTCACTAGATGCAAAAAAAGCATTTGACAAAATCCAACACCCCTTCATGCTAAAAGTTCTGGAGTGAACAGGCACACAAGGACCATACCTAGAAATAATAAAGGCAATATACAGCAAGCCAGTGGCCAACATCAAATTAAATGGAGAGAAGCTTGAAGCACTTCCTCTAAACTCAGGGACAACACAAGGATGTCCACTTTCACCATATCTCTTCAATATAGTACTTGAAGTCCTTGCTAGAGCAATAAGACAACTAAAGGAGATCAAAGGGATAAACATTGGAAATGAAGAAGTCAAATTATCCCTATTCACAGATGATATGTTAGTATACATAAGCGACCCCAAAAATTCCATCAAAGAACTCTTACAGCTGATAAACAACTTCAGCAAGGTGGCTGGATACAAAATTAACTCAAAAAAATCAGAAGCCCTTCTTTATACAACAAACAAATATACCGAGAAAGAAATAAGGGAAACAACCCCCTTCACAATAGCCACAAACAATATAAAATACCTGGGGTAACTCTAACCAAGCCAGTAAAGGATCTATATAACAAGAACGTCAAGCCCCTAAGAAAGAAATGGAAGAGGCCTTTAGAAGATGGAAAGATCTCCTATGCTCATGGATAGGTAAGATCAACATAATAAAAATGGCTATCCTACCAAAAGCAATATATAGATTCAATGCAATTCCTATCAAAATACCAACACAATTCTTTATAGACCTGGAAAAAGCTATTCTCAACTTCATATGGATCAACAAAAAGCCCAGAATAGCTAAATCAATCCTGTACAATAAAAAAGCATCTGGAGGTATCACCATCCCAGATTTCAAGCTGTACTACAGAGCAACAGTAATAAAAACAGCATGGTACTGGTATAGAAACACACCAGTGGATCAATGGAATCGAATTGAAGACCCAAACATTGACCCACACACCTATGGCCAACTGATCTTTGACAAAGAAGCCAAAACCACACAATGGAAGAAGGACAGCATCTTCAACAAATGGTGCTGGTCCAACTGGATGTCCACTTGCAAAAGAATGAAATTAGACCCATACCTATCACCTTGTACAAAACTTAAATCGAAGTGGATCAAAGACCTTAACATAAGGCCGGCCACACTAAAGATACTAGAAGAAAAAGTAGGAGAAACCCTCAAACTCATTGGCACAGGTGACAACTTCCTGAACAGAACACCAACAGCTCAGGACCTGAGATCAACAATCAATAAATGTGGCCTCATGAAACTGAAAAGCTTCTGTAAGGCAAAGGACACTGTCATTCGAACAAAACGGCAACCAACAGACTGGGAGAAAATCTTCACCAACCCCACATCTGATAGAGGGCTATTATCTAAAATCTACAAAGAACTCAAGAAACTAAATGCCAAGAAACCAAATAATCCAATCAAAAAATGGGAGACGGAGCTAAATAGAGAACTCACAAAGGAGGAATCCCTAATGGCCGAGAGACACCTGAAGAAATGCTCAACATCCTTAATCATCAGAGAAATGCAACTCAAGATGACCCTGAGTTTCCATCTAACACCTGTCAGAACGGCTAAGATAAAGAGCTCAAATGACAGCACATGCTGGCGAGGGTGTGGAGAAAGGGGAACCCTACTCCATTGCTGGTGGGAGTGCAGGCTTGTGCAACCACTATGGAGGTCTGTCTGGCGATATCTTAGAAATCTTGGAATAACCTTGCCTCAGGACCCAGCCATACCACTTCTGGGTATATACCCAAAGGACCCCTTACGGACATAGGGAAGTCTCCTCATCTATGTTCATAGCAGCCTTATTTGTAATAGCTAGAAATTGGAAACAACCCAGATGTCCCTCAACTGAAGAATGGATTAAAAAACTGTGGGACATCTATACAATGGAATATTACTCAGCTATCAGAAACAATGAAATCATGCAATTTGCAACCAAATGGATGGATCTAGAGAAGCTCGTCCTGAGTGAGCTAACCCAGACTCAGAAGGATGCACATGGCATCTATTCACTTATAGTAGGATTTTAGCTATATCGTACAGGATATCTGTACTACAACCAACACACCAAAAGGAACATGGACATAAACTTTTTTTTTTCTTTTTCTTTTTCCTTTTCCTTTTTTTCTTTTTCTTTTTCCTTTTCTCTTTTCTTTTTCCTCTCTTTTTTGTTGTTATTCTTTGTTTTTGTGGGTTTGTGTGTTTGTTGGTCTTTTTTTAGTATTCCCCCAGTAGCAAGGAGTCACCTTTCACTGGCAGTACTGCCTCTTAGGCCCCCGTGAATGAAGAGGCTCTTGGTCCTCATATGACTCCTGATTTGTGGTGAGAGACTGTTAGGAAGGGACACTCCACCCCAGAGGAACAAGACGGAAGAGTCAGGGGGTAGAGCATGGGAGGATGGGGCTGGGAAGCGGGAAAAGAGGACAATATGATAAGGATGTAACCTGAAGCAACAAACAAATAAATTTATTAATTAAAAAAAAAAGCAGGTAACAATGCTGAAACACTGTAAATAAAATAAAGGATACAGCCGTTCAACCTCGTTTTATAAACCTCCAAGTGTTGAAAAAACGTAGAGCTAAGGTAAAATACATGAGAATTGTGGTGTTAACCCATGCCTTTAACTTCAGCAGAGACGGGAGGAGCACCATAGAGTTAGTGGTCTTATAAATTCTAGAGTTACACTGAACAGGGTGGTGAGGGTGCACACCCTTAATCCCATCATTCAAGAAGAGTACACCCTTAATCCCAACACACTAGAGACAGAAACAGGCAGATCTCAGAGCTCAAGGTCAGTCTGATACAAAACAAACTCTAAATAGAGAAAAACTTGTATCCAGGAGTGGTGGAACACATCTTTAATCCCTTCAGATGGGAACCACAGGTCTCGGATCCCAATAATTAGAATGCAGAGACACACACATAGGATTTGCAAAGACCTAAGTTTAAAAGCTACTTACAAAAGGCCTACTCAATACAAACAAATTGTCCTTTGAGATCTCAAAATATATACACTAAAGCTGGTTTAGCTCCAAAATAACAAAATAATTTCTTCATTAACCCAGATTGAAAGAGAACACTTTATATATTGTCAAAAAACCAAATTTGCTTCAGGAGAAATATTACCTAGCTCCCCCCCCCAAAAAAAAAAGAGGGTAATTGTCCCAGAGTTAGGATTAGGGCAGGGCTCTCTCTGTTCTTATCTTTCCAGGAGAATCAAAGCATCCATTCAAGGAACCCAGGGACAACTGGACAACGGAAACCTCAGCAGAAAACAGAATCAGACACCAAAGAAGACGAGTGACCCAGTTGATTCAGCCTGACAGACTCCCTCAATAGCTGTCTCCATCAAAAGCCTACAACCACAACAATTCAATATCGCTAAGACCTTTCAGCTCTACACAATGCCCCAGCCAGAACCTCAGTAAAGCCTGCAAGATCAGCTTCGGCTTACAAACTCCTTAGGACATCTAAACAGCTGAGAACAGAAGGACTGAACATAAAAGGATTGTACTAACATTTTTAACCATTTTTCCATTTTGGTTCGGGCCCCAAACAGGTTTACTACGACCCAAATCAGCAGGAAGTCATTTTAAGAGAGCGAGGTCCCATGCCCAGAGGGTGGGGAGGGTGTTTCTCCGTCCCCCCTTTTTTTGGTTATTTGAAGGATAACTGAATACTCTGTTATTTAGGGGAAGAGATTACAAGCTGTTAAATGGTCCTGTTTAATGGATTTTGGAGGTTAGACCCAGGGACTTCCTACTTTTCCTTTTCTGTATCCTTCTTTCTCTCCTATGTAGGAGTGCATGGACTTGAGAAAAATGAGACATAGACATAGCACAGAAGAACCAAGAAGAAGGGACAGATTATTGAATATGCCCTTATATCTTTGTATATTGATACAAAATTAGTAGTATATTTGGCTAAAGTGGTATTGATCATTGTTTATTGTGCAAAAATAAGATCGTATTGGACTACATTGGTACTGATCTTTGTATATTGATACAAAATTAAGATTATAGTTGGCCACAATGGTATTTACCCTTGTATATGGACGTAATATTAAGATTGTATTGGGCTACATAGGCATTGATCTTTGTATATTGATGCAAAATTAAGCGTATATTTAGCCACAAGTGAATAGATCTTTGTATATTGATACAAAATTAAAGGTAACGTTTCCTAATGGTATCATACCTAGAGATACTTAAAAATAAAATGGGAAGCTCTGGACTCTTGATACCAACCGTCTAAAACGGTCTAGGATAGTTAAGTAAAACAAACTCCTAGTCATGCAAACATGTCACTTTGTTAGCTACTATGACAGTCTATCACAGATATTCTCTAAACTACTCAGTAATCAAGTTGTTAAGAGACAAGCAACATTTGCTTATCTAAATACAAGAGATGGATAGGGCATCTTCAAAAACCCCAAGAGATCTGCAGAATATGGCATTCAAAGATGTTATCTTAAATTAAGGTTTTTTTGATATCGAGACATATCAGCTCCTCACAGCACCCCCTATTCTACTCCAAGTAGAAGATAAGCATCGAAGAATCTCCAGTGTGAGATGGTTGAATTAGTGGCAAGCCTATCTCTTGGCATGAAAAAACTCCTTGCTTCAACTGCAGACAGACTGCTGTCCAAAAAGGACAGTAGCAGGGAAGTCGACAGCCTAGCTCTGCCAAGACAGGTTAGGTAAGTCCTTCATAATCCCTGCTCTACAATCAATGTCTGTCAGAGAAACAGGACCAAAAGGCTGAAGACTGATGCTGGAATGTATGGAGAGAAAATGGGAACTGTCCAGGCAGTCACTGGTTTGTCATTTCTTAGTATTGAAAGCTGCAGGCCCTGCACTTCCTATATAATCAGATATATTTATCCCTCTCAGGTCTCTGAGGTGGTTGAAGAATAGACAGCTAGAGTCTCATAGTTAAATTTTGAGTTGTTTAGGAATCAAGAGGGCGTTCTAGATCTAAGAAGATGGTTATAATAGTGATGCAAGTTAGTATGAAAGCTAAGTCAGTTATAGAACTTTAAATTCATGGAGATGGTTAGATGGTAGAAAGTTAAAGTCAGGGGCCAAATATGTATGAACTGGACATTGGGAAGGTATACTGGGCCATTTAACTCTCATAAATGTGGCATATTTATTTCTGTTGTTTTGTATAGTATTTACTGTTATTAGAGAAGGAACCATTTGTTGGACTGAAAGGGGAAGCTGTTGTGGGGAAGAGGGTGGAAGGTTGGGACAGGAAGGGGGAATAGGGAAGGGTTTGTGACTGAGAGTTAACTTGAAGAAAAAAAAATAAAGTATTTAATAAAAAAAAAAATGAAAGACTTACCCTAGACTAAGTGGCACTATCCCATGGGGTTGGGAGCTGTATTAGTCACATTTTTATCACTATGATAAAACACCATAACCAAAGCAGCTTATAAGAGGAAGGGCTTATTTGGGGCTCAGTGTTCAAAGGGATGAGTCCATCATCATCATGGTGGAGAAGCAGTGCAGCAGGCAGACATGGCTACTGGAGCTGAAAGGTGAGAGCTGAGGACTCAGGTCTCAAACAATAAACAGGATGCACACACACACTCACAAGCACACACACATACACACCCAGAGAGAGAGAGAGGGAGAGAAGGGGGAGGGAGAAGGGGAGGGAGAGAGAGAGTGAGAGAAAGAGAGAACTGGGAATGGTGCATGGTTTTAAAACTTCAAAGTCCACCATGAGTGACCCTGGAGATTTGCCCTCAGGGACTTGTGGGACCCAGGTCTCTTGCTCTGTCCCTTTAACTTCCTGGATTCCACAAAGTCAGTAACACACCCTCCTTCATGTCCCTCATCATGACAGACTGCTTCACCACCAAAGTGGAGAATTTCAGACATTTTGACTCAGTAACAGAAAGCTCACTAACACTCAGTTCGGCCACATGGGATTTAAATGTAATTTAAATAATGTAAATAAGTCTCAGAATAAGAGTAAGTTATCTGTCATTTGTCATCTATTCAATCATTGGTTCTTGAGCACCTACGTGAGTGAGGTCCTTGTAGAGTCTGGAATATGCCAGATTCCTACAATCCTGGAGCACGTGTTCTAGTAGAGACACGTAGTAAAAAAAAAAAAAAAAAAAAAATTAATGAAGGTTAGACGAAGGAAATGTGTGCAACGAGAAAGGAGACAGAGAGTGGAAGGAAGGTGAGGAGGCCAGTGTGAAGTTTTTAGGGACATGATAGTACCAGCTAGAAGGAAACTTGGAAGTTGAGCAACTCTCTGGAGATAGATGAGGCCAGTGGGTTTCTATGGAGAGTGTAACTCTGGCAGACAGAACACCCCATACATGTTCCCTAAAAAAGAGGAGAGAGTCTGCAATACTGATGGGCAAAGATTGGAGGTAGTGAATACTGAGCAGTAGAGGTGCCAGTACAATCTGAATTTGGAGGGGGAAATGCTAGAGCCAGCTTCGGGAATACAAGGTAAGGAAATTTCTTTGATAAAGAAAACTGTGTGTGCAATAGTCTTCTAAGAACTTACTAACTTTATTTTCCTGCTCAAATTTAACTATAAGTCCTTTATTTTTATTTGACCAATGTAGCATTAATCCAGTCCAGGGAGAAAGAGAAGAGCCTCATTCTCCATCCTCTGCAACTCTGACTCTCCAACCCACAGGTATCCTCCTACCTGGAAGTCTTCCTTCATCCTTGAGAAAGACATTTCAGAGCTTAATCTCACACACTATGCTAATTCTCCTGTGCTGGGGTTGTAGGGTCATGATACAAGGGAGGAGTCGTGAATAATGCAATTCAAGTCAAGAACAAAATAGCCAAGAAGATTAGACACTGCCCGAGTCCGAACTTGTGTGTGTCCTATATATTCAGTCCTTGGTTGGGGACAGCTCCTAGGAGCTGCAGGCTTATGGCTGAGTAGTGGAGGAGTACGTGCAGAGAAAGGACATCCACACTTGGATTCCAACTATAATCCATGACACTAATTGCTTATGTAGACATTCGTGGTGGTATAAATAGCAATGTTATAAAGAAAATCCCCGAGGTGATTCTCCCTTCACATCTGCACAAAAGAGGTATTGTCCCCATATCTGTATTTGATTTAAACCACTGCCCTTTAAACTCACATCCATTCATTGTTCTATAGGCATGTTTGGTAATAAATTGGACTTTCAAGAACTACCAATTTCTCAGGGTAATCCTCCACCATCAAGCTCTTGTACATTTTGCTGTGTACAATGTTAGACTTCCTACCTTGACTTCAACCCTACTCCAATAGACATAAATTTCCTATCATAGAATTACAGTCCTACCTGGATGATAGATGCTGAAGTCTTGTTTTGTTGTTGTTGTTTTGTTTTTTTGTTGTTTTTTAAATAGTGTTTGGATGCCATCAAGAACCTGCACACCTGCAGTTCTTCCTGTCAGAAGCTTTGAATACACTGGTGACAGTGATTTTACAGATTTCAAGCGATTTATCACCAGATTTTGTGATATATTGTGTCTAATATCTGGAATAATGAACTGCTACCACCTTAGCTGTCTGTTGGGGTGTCAAGGTGGAAAAGTGTATGTGTTGGAAGAAATTTACAAGCAAACTCAACTGACAGAATGCTCGCTGCTTTGGAGAAGAAGAGTGTGTGGGTTCTGGTGTTTAGGGCTATGGAAGGCAGTTTGGCTCCACAGAGCTGAATGAAAATTGTGCCCAGGGGTCACAGCCAAAACCCATCAGAAACCACACACTATAGCTGGAAGTGTCCTGTCTGGAGTTCCCTGTGGAGTTGGGGGCATCTTCATTTCATACATCATTTATTCCCCAGTGGAGGGATTTCACAAAGGTCTTGTCTGGAATAGTTATCAAGCTGCCTGTGACTCATGTGTGGGTGGGCTCTCCATCTGGAAGACAATGCCTCGGTCATTTCTTTCTTTCATGACAGGAAACTCATCGATTAATTTGTCTATAAAATTCACTTTTGCACAACCATGCCAAGAGTCTCGTTTTTTTTTAATTGTTATTATGATTATTATTTGGTGTTGTTATAGTAGAAGAACATTCAACAGAGAGTGTTCTGGTCTTTTCTTCGGTATAAATTGGTACCTGGCAAAGTGAAGAAGCAATCCATTTGATGTCCCTATCACTAAATAGCTTTCTGATCACTCCCAGGGATTCTGCTGAAGAATCCCACTCATTTGTAGACTATTCCTTTAAAATGTGCTTATCAAAAATTCATTGTGGGATTTTATGGTTAATATCACTAGTGGTCTGGAACTCAAGGGGTACTTACTCATAGAATTACTGGGCTTTGGTAGCAACATGGCAGGACAAGTTTGAGTGATTTATCTACATATTTTTAGACAGGATTTTACTGGGTAGCCTAAGTTGGCTTTGAACTCATGATCTGTCTGCCTCAACCTCCAGAGTGCTAAAATTATATGTATGCCACCATGCCAAGCAAAACTGATTGTTTATTCTCTTTACTTCTGAAATAGCAGTATACTATTTCATTTTTTTGAGAGTAAAGTAATTTCAAACAAGTTAAGAATACCAAAGAAGTTAAGAAATGTATTGTTCTCAAGAATTGGGGTGCCGGGCGGTGGTGGCGCACGCCTTTAATCCCAGCACTTGGGAGGCAGAGGCAGGCGGATCTTTGTGAGTTTGAGGCCAGCCTGGTCTACAAAGCGAGTCCAGGACAGCCAGAGATATTCAGAGAAACCCTGTCTCGAAAAAAACAAAAAAACAAACAAAAAAAAAAGAATTGGGTAATACTCCAAATTCTGACACCAGGTATTCTCTGTGCAATTTAGTTTAAACATCCTCCTAGTTTAAGGAGCACCCAGTAGGTGCCAGGTTATGTGAACATGATGTGAAAAGACAGCTTTTATGGCCTCTCGTCATGGCTATGAGAAGCGAATTTTTACATTTCAGTGTTTTAACATGTCCCTACAGAGACCTTTTTCCTTATGCTAGACCCTTGTCATTTCCTAAGCCTTGGATCATTGGCCCACAGAGGGACAGCAGGGGATAATAGCCTTGCTGTCTGCCTCTGAGTTCACCAAAGACAATTCAAGGCAGTTGGGGCCTGGGACAACACCCCACAGTAGATTTGTTCCCTTTGTCCATCAGCCAACATGCTGTTATGGAGACAAGGGTAATGGCTGTTCAGCCTGTGTCGGAATCCCTCCCCTCCCTGTCCTTTGTTGTCTGTCAACTCAAACGCCTACCAAGACACATTGGGAGAAAAGCTGTCTCTGTGAAAAGCTTCAGCTGCCTCCAAACGAGCCATTCTGCCAGCTCCTCTGGCCTGGGCACTGGCATCAACACCACGCTTCCATTTACAGGAAAATGAAAGGGTGAAATGAATAGCCTTAAGCCCTTTTACACCTCCCTTTCAAGGACTCCCCCCCTCTAGGCACCCCCCCCCCCAATGTTCTCCTCAGGTTTTTCTTGCCTTTCTTTCTGAGAACAAGACAATGGGGTTGAGAAGAAACAGGCTGCTCAAATGGAAAAGGCTGTAATACTCGATTTTCTATACAAGTCCAAAATGCTACTTACCCCAGAGGGGAGAAGTTTCCTCTTTTCATCATCTTAATTTATGTAGTTACAGCCTGCCCCATTTTCCTTCTCCTGACTCAATTTGAATTGCCTTAGACATACTCAGTGACATGCAGTTTTCATTTCCATCCTGAAGATCTCTAAGCTTAAGAAAATGAACTGAGGAGGAAAACCAGTCCAAGCTACTCCTAAAAGGTAGAAAACATTGACCAAAACCAGAAATTTCCAGCGGTCAAGGTAAAGAACAAGGCAAAAATGTAAGGGACTGTGTTTGGAAAGAAATAGAGAAGCATTTTCCTTGCTTCTGAATATTTGAATTTTACCACTTCTGTCTCCTTCTCAGGCCGGTTCAGGAAGCTCCTGTTTTTCAGCTGACCTCTCCTCTTTTCAAGAATACAACACTGATGTCCACTGGGCCCAAAACTAACTGCCTATTAGTCAGTTCTTTGGGAACAAGATGTGGACCATTATTTGATACAACTTTCGATGCTGCTTATGTGAGAGGTGAAGGGAGATAATTAAGGGGAAAGACATAAAGTAAAGGCAAGCATAAAGAAGTGTTGCTGGTGTTGAGGATCCCTGCTCCCCTGAGGTAGACCTATACCCTTGTAGCACATGAGGCTTCTTCAGCTCGCCACCTTGTTCCTTTGTCTTGGACTTACTGAGTCTAGCTTACTGCTATGTCCTTTGTAAGGAGTCCTCTGATGTGCATGTTTGCTACCATCACACATTTGCTGGTAACTATCCACTGTGTGTGAAGAAGAAAACAATGTTTTTTTTCTTTCACTTGTTTTGTTTGTTTGTTTGTTTGTTTGTTTGTTTGTTTGTTTTTGACATATGGTCTCAGTGTGTAGCTCTGGCTGTTCTGAAACTCTCTATGTAGACCAAGCTGCCCTTGAACTTGTAGAGATCTGCTTGCCACTGCCTCTGATGTGGAGTGCTGGTATTAAAGGCAAGAGCCACCACACCAGATAGAAAAAAGATCTTAAATAGAGGAACAGGGATGATTGTAAATGCATCATAGAAATGCTCCACGTAACAGGGCACACACTCATTGGCCTTGTTCATTTAAGTTGAACTCTGTGCTGTTAGTGATGAATCCCCACTGAACTGATGAACTCAGACTTGGAACTCAGAACTCATCCTTCAGTGCCCAGCACAAAATGACACTCATCTGTCAAACTTTGTGTGATTTTCCAAGCACATTCCCACCTCTGTTGCTCAGCAAGCATCCTGAAAGGTACGTGGTGACTGTTACCTCTCTGCCTGTGGAGTAAGCAGCTCCTAATGGGACAGTGCCTTTCATCTTCAGAGCTTCGGAGCGTGGCACACAGTGGGGAATTGGTAAGAGCTTTCCCCATATGTTTGTCATCTTCTTCCCTCCTCCTTCTCACCCTTTTATTCTGCCTAAGCTTCTACTAATTGACCCGGAATATTTCCTTTATCTAAATTGTGGCCCAATGGGATAGCGACGCCCACCACCAAGCCTCTTTGGGTTTAAGTGATAAGATAAGAATATTAAACAGGCTGCCTGGGGATGTGCTGAGCACTTGGTAGATGCATACATACGGTAGCATTCGTGTTGTTTTGTAAATTGATGTTCATAAGGCTTTTTCCTGACCCAGAAATGGGATCTCAGACTCTGTCCTGAAGAAGTTTACTTAATAAATGCGTTGAGACTCCTTTCCTCATTGTGAAAGGCAGTATTGAATGAGTCTCTCTGTTGTCTTTTTCAGTTTCGGGTGCTCCCTGAGGATTAGCCCTAGTGTGGGGAGCAGGTAAAGTTGTGCTGGAAGCAGAAGCAATAATCAAAGCCCACCCACCCTGTAGACCTGAAGGAGCAAAACACCTCAAAGGGCTACTTTGGATAGTACTCTTGTCTGCCAGCTGTGATTCCAACTGTGGTGACAAGGGCTGAGGGATAAACTGCTCTCCTCATTAAGAAGCCAACCTGAGAAGTATAGTGAGGGACAGAATAGAATGCCAACAGTCTAATCATTTCTTGTACTAACTGAATCTCAACTTTCTCCACTTGATATCATATAACAGCAACATAATAAAACCTGCTTTAGATTTATTTATTGTTGTTTTCCCCCATCCAATAGTGTTTGGCACAACAATATAACAAACATGTTCTTTCTTGGTATGAATATTTTGGGACTGATCATCCAAAACATACTGAAGGAGGCATGAAAGCATAGTACATCATCACAGCACAGATTAATATTTTAGTGATTCAGTTTTATGGAACTTATTTCAAATCAGCTATTTTAAAATATAAACATATGCAGAAAATATCTAGTTGGAAAGCATGAACCTATAGTAAAAGTAACGGAATGATTATTGCCATAAGTTTTCTTTGTTTTGTTTTGTTTTTAGAGGACTTACCAGTCAGTCTATAGGTAGGCATTGCCAGGTCCATAAAGAAATAGACACTGGAGGACTTCTGGTGACAGGTTACTTTCAAAGCAATAAGCTACACCCTTTTCTGCTTCATTTGCTTTAAATTTTGTCTTGTGGTTTTTGTCCCCCCTTTTTCCAGAACACTGAAAACCATGAAAGGAATAGAATAATACAAACATACATTTCTTTCTCTATGCATAAGAGCTTTCCATTTTCTATAAACTATCATGTAGGAAATTTCAGTTTCACTCAAATGTTTTGACACTGAAGATCTCAGTCATAGATATGGTAGACTGTGACATGGTCGATCAGACACAACTACTGTGTTGTGTCTGAATTCTACAGTGGTGTGCACATTACATTTGCATGTGATCACACCTCTATGCACACACATACACATGGAGATAGGCACATTTCTTCATGTGTGTCTGCTGCCGGGGCCTCCTCCTTTGGCCACTATAGCACGCTTATCATCCTTCCTATTTAGGTACCCAGAACAAACACAGCACTCACACTTCTTTCAAGCTGTGGTAGTTTAAATTCTTCATGGAGTTATTGACGGGTTAAAATTCCTGTGTCTGCTTACATTAGGGAGAGAAAAGAAGCAAATCCTGAACTCTAAAGGAAATAGGGGGATTCTATATAAACCTGTTACTTTCCACTGGACTTCCGTTATTATCACAAAGTTCTCTCCCTATCTCTTCTCCCGTAAGCACTATCTCAGCTCCTCCTCCCTTTCCTCCTTGGGTTCCATTTCCTGCCAAGTACTGCATCTTCTAAACTGCCCTTAAAGTAATACGGAAGGATGACAAGTGTGGGGTATAACTGCCCCATGGTGACCTCAGGAAGCAAATGCCATGGTACCCAAAGCTCTATCACTCGTGAGAAACTGCAAACAGAGAACGATATTTTTTTCTAATCTGGCAAAGGCATTTTTCTGTGGTTGTGTGAATGTGATTTTAAAACAACAGCTGACTTAAAAGCATCAGGGTTCTCTGTTTCTTTCTGGAGAAGGTTTCTCCTCAAGGGTAAGTGACTGTGTCTAACACTTGGAAGCTTCCTAAAGATTTCCTCTAACTGAGTTGTCTCAAGAATGTTCAGTCAGAAGACAAAGAAATGGTACTAGGGTTGGAAGGCTGGAGCCAACTTATGGGAAATTGTCAACCCCCTAGGGAGGCATTAATAGTTTATTGGGTATGGAAGCTGTGTGGCAAAGTAGAGGAAGAGGGCTGGTAACCTTTAACACTAAGAAAAATCACTATTATTGTGACCAGTGTAGCATGAAGCACAAACAGAGTACTCTGGGGCAACAAAACGTCACATGTAGCCCACCAGAGCAATTAATAAAACGAAAGCCTTGCTCCTTGCAGATGGATATGCAGGAGGATAATGGTGCGAGGCTGAGCCGAGCTGTCATGCATCAGATACTACATCTGTTATGGAAATCAGGGGAAGTGGGGGCCCTTT
The DNA here is from genome assembly GCA_907164525.1 of Lophiomys imhausi. Lineage (NCBI taxonomy): Eukaryota > Metazoa > Chordata > Mammalia > Rodentia > Muridae > Lophiomys > Lophiomys imhausi. The sequence goes on from CAJQZJ010032097.1 coordinate 876,569, forward strand.
GTTCATGCGAGAGCCCTCCCAACAGGGATTTGGCTGGAGTAGATTTTCTTGTTATTAAACATGATTTCTAGCTCGTCCAGAGCAGATGCTTCTGCAGCAGTTGGAACTAATAACCAACCTTTAAATGTATGCCACCCCTTAAAGAGGCTGGGACTGGAGGAGAGACCAATTTTGGCTCAAAGATAATGCGTTCAGTTCAGTTTCTACTTTGCACATGAATGACATTGATAGCAGATGAGCCTCTGGCTGGGTGGGGGGCAGGTGCTGTAACAGTAAAACAATGGCACTGGTCCTTCCTGAAGAAGGTCCAATGAACATTTCTTACCTTTGCTTGGAAGCTTCTGAGGCATCTTTTTGAGAGACAGGGTCCAGTCAACCATGTGGCGGTCTGAAGTTGAGAGCAAGGGAGAGCAGAGGGAGGAACATGCAAATCCCTGCTGACTGTACCCCATTCCAGGACCTTCCCAGGCTCTGACCTCTGGGCTGCTACTTGTTGAATAATTTATGAGCCTGCAAGTCACCACCTAATTCACTAAAAGAAAAGCATGTCTTCTTGATAAACCACCAAATTAAACGGCTCAACACCATACCACTGAAGAAATTTTTTAGTAGTAGATTTGTAGTAATATTTTGTCCCATCAGCACTTTTTAATTTTACACACACACACACACACACACACACACACACACACACACACACTGAAACAAACAAAGAAAGATTTAAAAAATAGTTGTAGAATCCACTGTATTCTGATATCTAGATGGTGGGCATTTGAACAGGAATCTTCACAGTTACAAGTAACCAAGCAAAAGAAACCTGGAATGTAAAATGCCTGAAATTTTCTACAATGCCAAGGCTACAGAGGACAGGCGAGCTGTCCAGGCCTTATGTGTACCCTTATTTACCCTTCCTGTAAAGGTGAATGTAGGCAAAGAGGTCACTATAGAAGAAAACAACAACAAAACCAGTGCTTATATTTTGTAATTAGCTCACTTCCAAATCTCATTCCAAGATGTGTCCTGTGGCTACTACTTTTATATCTTCAGACACGCGACAATACCTCAGCGACTGAAGCCTGCGCCACTATTACCCAACCTAAAGCAGGAAGAAGCGCATTAGGCATCTCTGAACACAGACACAATATTTAGATTCTGTCATTTTAATTCTGCCTAACTTTTAGACGCTGCGTCTTGAACTTGTTCACCGAACTCTGTCACAGCTTGAAGCAGTGGTCCTGGCTGTGTGCGCTTGTGTTCCTTACCCCAGAGCATCATGTAGGATTTTATGTGAACTGTCCTGTAACCAGCTGTTTCAACCTACCACATTGCCAACTACAATGTGAGGTTTCCTCTGTGAAACAAATTCAGCTCAATACGTAAATTATAAATCCAGAACACATTTTGATTGAACGCAATCACACTGTTTGGTCAACTGATTAAATCAGTGCGTGAGCAATGTGTCTGTCTATCTATTCATATCTGAACCGTGCTGAGGAAAGCTGCCCTGTGTCACTGCATAAGTGCCTCTTGTATAAGCCAGAGCCAGAGTAACAACAGCCTGCATTAGCAGATTGCATTCAATTTGTCTGCTCTGTTCACATGCTCAAGGAATTGATTGCAAGCTCACTATTATGGGGAGAGAGAGACAGAGTAGTAGATGACTGATTATCCCTTGCCCTCATTGCCCAAACAGAGGAAGTGAGTCTAGAGCAGATGGTGGATTCAGTGGATATCACAGAGCTAGAACTGGATGACCCTGAACATACCACCTGGGACTTTTGTAACGAAAGATCCATTTAAGCAGAAAATAAAACAAACTCCAACAACAAGCCTTAAAAACTTCTGTCGTGGGCCAACAGTAAAGTGCTTCCTAGCATGACTGAGGCTTTGGGTTCAATTCCCAGCAGTATAATAGAGAAAGCAAGCAGAAAACAGCTAAAATATCACTGTATGCCAATGCTACTTTGATGAGATTGGGCACAATGAATGTTGTATGGCCTTTCTCCCAGGTCATAGTTAAAATTCTTGTTAAAATATCCAAGCAAAATGAGCATTTTGAAACTGGTGCTATCTTCCTGGGGCTGCTTAGTTTTTGCCAAGTTTTTGGCAGGTGTTAAGGGATACTGTATATAAAGAATCTTTTAAATGACATGTGGACCTGAACATCTAAGATACTGATGATCTCTAAATACAATATGGGTAGATATTTTTTTATTATTATTTTGCATAAAACTGTGTTGTTAACCCTAATGCCCTGGCCAGTTTCCAGAAAAAAGGATTACAATTTGCCTCGCTAAAAAACCGTTCCCTGCTGCTCTAATTAGATGACCCCCTCCCTCCCATTCCAGTCTGTGGAGCTGCCCAGCCCAGCCAGCCAGCTGCTACCCTGCACTCTAGGAGGGCAAGGCGTTTCTTCAAACATCAAGAGACAAAGCAAGATCAGCATAGAGATTTTAAAAAAATACGCAAACTTCAACAACTCAGAGTTAATATTTTTTAAATGAAATATTAGAGTGGAAAAGGAGAGGCCACATCTACAGGAAACCAGAGCACCAAATTAATTTAGTTAATTCTGCTTCTAAACAGTTCATCCAGTTCTGGAGAGGAAAAAAAAAAATCAAACCAACTGAATTTAAAAAAAAAAAACAAACAAACGGATGTTTATTTATTCAATTTGATATTTAATATACATGGTTAGAAAAATCAACATGCTGGCAAGCTGTTTATTGCATACTAGTAAATAATTTGAAATTCTCTTGTAGCATCCTAACTCTGATCAGTTAGCGGTCATTTAACGGAAGGAAAGCCACTGAAGTCAAGGACTGGGGAAGCAGAGGGGGGAAATGAAAGCAAATGCAGCATTCCACACTTTGCAAGTGGATTTGTGAAGGAAGATGAAATATTCATCGTGTGGTGCTGCGATGGTTTTACGGGCTTGTGTGTGAAGGCTATATCCCATATGGTGCTGCCCGGCTGCCATCCCAGAGCCTTGCCATAAGGTGAGAGCTGGCTTCACAGAAGCAGCGCCCATCTGCATTCGTGCTGCCACCCACAGATCAGATGGCCCCGTCTGGACGTAGCTCAAAAGCTGGACGGTCCGCCTTGAGCCCACCAACCTTGTCCTTTGCTTTATGCTTGTGGCCACTCTTTGAGGACCCGCCGCCCCCATTGCAAAGAGAACGCCCATTTTGGATTGCGTTCTCTGAACTTGCACTTCTCTGGGTTCCTTCCATCCGTAAGAACTTCATAATCCACATACTTCTCATTTGTTCCTTTAGATCCGTTTTCTCCTTTTCATTCATTTTTCTCAAAAAATTTATGTTACTTAGCATGCATGAGTACTTTATCTACACGTATGTCTGTGCACTATGTGCATGCCTTGTGCCTTCAGAGGTGAGAAGAAGGCATTGGATCCTGTGGAACTGGAGTTACAGATAGTTGTAAACCACATCATGGAACCGTCTTCCACACTCCCTTCGTTCTTAGTTCAGGGTAATGCTGGAATGTGAAAGTGCGCATACCCATTCTTTCAGGAAATCATAAAGCTTTGATTGGCGTAAATCAATGGAGATTAAATACAGGACCCAAAATCACTCTGTGCTATGCCTTGGCACAGGAAGCCTGTCACGAATGCCTTGTGTTCAGGAAGGCTATCTTTAAGTACAGAGCAGGCCTAATGTACAATGGTAGAGAAGAGCTTGGGTTGTGGAAAACTGGTATGTTCAAATACACACCTATTGTATTTGCAAATTATGGCAACTAATAGAAAAATGTAAGAAGTTTTATCAAGGTCAAGCTAAACACCTACGGCCTCTGGCATGTGTGTATATGTCCACAGAGGAATGTTTACAATGTTGCACTCATAGCAAATTAGATCAATAAAAGGCCAAGACACAGACAGACCAGTGTGAGCTGCTCAAAGACAGCTAGTTGATTTTGCCATCATCCAACACAATCAGGAAGGTTGTCCCCAAACAGACATCCTATGAAGGAGATCTCAGTGGATCATGTGAAGGACAAATTCAATTATCTGAGTCCATGGAGTTCTAACACTGAGTAGGACCTCCCGGAAGGAAGAGTCTTATAAAAGTATCTAACGAAAGCAGAAATAGATGACTGAGAATCACAGAAACAAAAACTAAATGAGCAATGTAGTTCTAAAATAAAGAATAAAAGCCAAGAGGAATGCCTGTGGTTGATATGACATAGTGGCCGTGAGAGCTGAGTCTCTAGCTCATACCCATGCAGTGCAGGTCTGTGGTTGCGTCATTCAGGGTTTCTTTTAGAAAATACGGTTAGTTAAACTCTTATTTAGATGATAAGGTAATTAAGTTCTATCAATCTAGTCAGAAGTATAGGATATGTCAGTAGTGGGCTTGTTCTTAAAATGAATTCAGGTAATGTAAAACCATTAGACAGAGCAGATAAACTGGAGCTCCTTGCCTATTAGCTTACAGAGAAGAGCACTTTTAAGTACTGTAACCCCAAGTATAGTTTGAAACCTGTGCACAAAATTATATCTGTTTGTTTGTGCTACTTAGATGAAAAACTTGATCAAACAGACATTAATTAAATTATAATTAATTTTCACTCAAAATAATCTTCTCTCTAAACTTTATCATCAAGACAATAATCTTTTAAATTTTCATTGTATGGTAAAAACAACATTCTTTCTAAAAATTTTTGCCTCTTAACAGCTTCCATTATGACTCTCCTTGCCAAGTATTGATGACATGCACTTAATGTGCAGAATGAAAAGTGTGCTTTGGAGATTTTTCTATGCAGGAGTAACAAAAAATTCTAAATCTTAGTGGCTACAAAAAGTGAAGATTAATTTCTTGGCCGTGTGCTCTGTTTATGCTGGATGTCAGTCATGATTCTAGGGATAATGGATCAGCATGAAGAAACAACTTCTAGGGCTCTTCTCCATAATAGCTTACCCTAAAAGTAGACCAGTTGCAGTATATATTGTTAGTTGCAAATAGAAGGAAAGATTTTGGGGAATCCATACTGACGCAGTGCTTACCTCTGGAGGAAGCATAATGCTACTTCAATTCACAATACGTGGACCAAAGCAAGTCACGTGGTCAGGTCTAACTCAAAGAGAGCATTGATATACCATCCTGTCATTTAACTGGAAAGCAAAGTGCTAGAAATATTTAATACGGACTAATGACTATCATATTTATCTTTAAATTTTATTTTCATTATAATTATTAATGTGTATGTGTGTTTGAAGAAGAGGTTAGTAAGTGCATGTGAGTACAGGCGCTCAAACCGGCCAATGCTGGAACCTGGGAACTACTTGATGCGGTGCTGGGAATCGAACTTTGGTACTCAAGAAGAGCATTAACATGCTCTTCAACATGGAGCCATCTCTCTAGCCTCCCTATTACCATATTACTAAATAATCTTCAGCAAAAATGAAGTCTCATCCTCCAAAAATTCCACTTAGGGGCTGGAGAGGTGGCTCAGAGGTTAAGAGCACTGGCTGTTCTTCCCAAGGTCCTGAGTTCAATTCCCAGTAACCACATGGTGGCTCACAGCCATCTACATTGAGATCTGCCCGGGCATATATGTAGAGCAAATACTGTATACATAATAAATAAATAAATAAATAATATTTAAAAAAATTAAAAGAAAATTCCACTTAGAAGTTCAAAGTCCATCCTCTCTGTTCCTTCCAGCTCTCAATGTTTCAAAAAAAAAAAAAAAAAAAGCCCTCAGAATTTAGTATTATGGAGCTGGAGAGATGGCTCAGCAGTTAAGAGGACTGGCTGTTCTTCCAGAGGTCCTGAGTTCAATTCTTAGCAACCACATAGTGGCTCACAACCATCTATAGTGAGATCTGGTACCCTCTTCCATAGTGCAGGCATACATACAAATAGAGAAGACATATGGATAAATATAAATAAATAGATCTTTTAAAAAATTATTATCCTCCAATAATTCAACTCAATTTGTGGTAGTGATTTTTGCTGATTTTTTTTCCTTTTGTTTATTTTTGACAGGGCTTCACTTTGTAGCCTCTGCCTCCTAAATTCTGTGATTAAAGACATGCACCACAGCACAGCTTGTGGTTTTTTTAATGGCTCAAAGGTATGAATAGCAATTGATACAATGGCACCTTAGGAAAACAGGAAAGAGGTAGATTCTGAGCTGGACCTCCAAGGAAAAGACTTAGACCAGAAGTGAATGGAAAGGACTGGAGCAATGACTGCTCTTCTATAGGACACGGGAGTCAGGATGCAGCACCTACATGGCAGCTCACGGCCATCAGTAACACTCATTCCAGGAAATCTGTTGCCCTCCCTCCCTGCCTCTGAGAGCACCATGTACACACGTGGTACCCAGACACCCATACACATACAATAAGAATAAAAAAATAAGGAAGTGAATGAGGCAAAAAAAAAAAAAAATCTGATAAAATCACATCCACTGGACCACACAGACAAAAGAAAACATCAGAAAGTGTGTGGCGAATAGAGGGTAGAGAGGTTTGCCCCACCGACAGGTCTGCAGTGCAGTAATCTTTTACATAAACTTGAGTGGCAGTTAGGAAGCAGGTCATAGCAGGCCACGATAAAGAATGTGCTCTTTGTACAATACAAGGGTCATTAAAAGTTTTTGAAGACAGGTTGCTGATTGCAATGCCCGAAGACAAATCTGTTTGTGGAGTAGCTGATGGATTTGAAGAGGAAAGACTGATAGAGGGAAACTAATTAGTCCACTATTGCAATCATTGAGACCTAGACAAGGGTGATGACAGCAGGGACAGTGGAAGAAACTGCTGGAGAAAACTCGACTGGGAAAAGCTTCTGAGGATTGGGTGGAAGAATGAAGATAATGGGAAAGGGATGCTAAGAAGCAGTCCCTGGCCTTCTTATTCTTATTAACACTGACACAGCCATCAGCAATCTACACTGTGTGTGTGTGTGTGTGTGTGTGTGTGTGTGTGTGTGTGTGTGTAAAAAGGAAAAGGGAGATAGAGGGAGAGGAGGCTCTTATCAGACTCACTGTTTTCGTTTTTAAATGCCTGAAAGGCATTTAAAACTCTCTTTCCCATCTCGTCGTGTAACTAACAAGGCTCTGGTTACTAGTAAGGCAGGTTTGATGTGCAGTAGACAGAGCAGGGCTACCATGAGGGGAATCTACTATTTCTAGGGCAAATCATAAATCTGCTTGTTAAGTAGTTTATGGTGGAATTTGTAACACCCCTTTGAGATTTTGATTCTTTTAGGAAAAAAATCCTCTTCTTGGGTTTCTCCATTCAAATTACTATCAAAAGAAACTGGATCTGCCTTCGGTTGACTTGGGGGACCATCAATACCTTCCTTGCTTGTACAGATCACACCTCGGACATTTGTTTTCTCCATAACCTGTTGGTCAAATCAGTCAGAATCTAGGGTTCCAGTTTGGCGTCAGTTTTCTCTGTGAATGCAGAAGCACAATCTTCATATCTGTCAATGTTTCATTAGAAGCCACTCAAGAGTCTTTGCTCAGGGCATTCATTGGGTGACCAACTTAGGGTAGCCCGTGGCCAGCTGGGATTTCTCCAAGTGATTAAGGGACAGCAGTGGTCTATCCTTTTTGTCCTCCCTCGTCTGCGGTTGGCAGCTTTGCTGAAACAGTACTATTCTCACAGAGGCCAGAAATCCATGTTTTACTCTGCTCTTCCTCTCTTTCTTCAAGACCAGCCTACCATCTGTGCTGGCACCATACAATACGACCCTACATTTGCTTTTTGCAGTCTGAGGTTTGGGCAATACAGCCAGTGGCTTCAGAGCAGAGATGGGCAGCCAGCCATTGTGCTCTACAAAGCATCTTGCCTTTTAGCTTGGTTAAAATGGCCGTGGCACGTGTGTAAGAAAGTAGAAAATTTTCAGAGAAATGATGTGTGGCGGAATCATTACTGTCTCCAGGCGCTGTAGCACACCCTTGTAATCCAGTCACTGAAGCAAGAAGGTTTCAAGTTCAAGTATCATGCCTTACCACACAGTGAGTTTGTGTTCGGCTTGGGTAGCTTTGTGAGACCCTGCCTCAAACTAAAAAAGGAAAAGGAGGACCAGGACTAGAGCTAAGAGCACATGCCAAGCAGGCATGAGGCCTTGGGTTCAATTAAAAAAGAATTCCACGTTTTTGTGTGGGAATTCATGGCTCAGTGTGTCTTTTATTCTAAAAGTTAACACTCAAGCTTTAACCACAAGCTGAACTGAAATTTACTAAGGAAGGTATCACACTATTTTGAGAATACTTATCATAAGTACCATGCAGGGTGCCTAAACCCCAGAGTTTGGGGTTACATTTGGCCATGGATGCAGAGAATGTACTCTGAACTGCCAATTCATGAGTTTATTTGCCTATAAGCTGTCAAATCACTATGGAATTTTAATAAAACAGGGTTGGTGGCCATAATAATAGATAGATGAACTACTGAAGTAGAAAATAGATTGCAAGAAGGCATACACATCTATAGAGATTTGTTAAGGGAAAAAAATGATTCTATAAATAGCATTTGGAAAATCTTATTTATACACTTAGGTTATAAAAATAAATTGTGATCTCAAACAATGTACAGAGATAATTTCTGAATGATTAGAAAAGTCCATTACAAGCCGGTCTTGGTTGTGTGATATTTAATAAAAGCTACTCAGAAGGCAAAAGCAAGAAAGACACAAATTCAAGGCCTCTTTGTGCTAAAGAGAGAGTTCAAGCTCAGCCTGGGCAACTCAGATTGCCACTCAAAATAAAAAGTGGAAACAAATCTTCAAAGCCCTGGGTTTAATCCTCACCAATGGAAGGGGCAGGGTGGGGGTCAGTAGGGAAGCTAAGTGGAAAACAAATCAAGACTCCAAAAAGCAGTAGGATTAATGTGGAACTGTTAGAGTAGGATTACACTTTTATGTTTTTGTGTTTGTTATTATTCAAGTATGAAGAATAGAGTTTAAGGTTGGAAAGAATGCTCAGTTAGTTAAGCACTTGCCATCAGCAGGAGGACTGAAGTTCGGGTCTCAGGAAGCTTCATTAAGTCAGGCAGACTAACACACTGTTGTGATCTCAGCACTCCTGTAGTGAGACCAGAAACAGGAGACTTCCTAGAAGCTCCCAGGCCAGTGAGCCTGGGAGACACAGAATGAACACCGAGCCCCAGCCTGAAAAAGCTGAAAAGTGAGGAGCATCAAAGGTTGTCCCCTAAGCTACTAACTACTAGCCTGCATGTTTTGCTTAAACTAATCGTCCTTTATCCATTACACACACACACACACACACACACGAAAGTATATACCCACATATGTACACACACACACACTGAGTAAAGTTTGTTTGGTGATATGGAAAGCTATCTCTATGAAGTAAAAAATTAATTTCCTGATAAAAGGAATATAAGTCCTTTTTGTAATGTGTGACTATGTGCATGCATATCTCTGTGTGAACTATATATACTCATTTGTGCTCATATAAATTCCATGCATATATGCATATTATACGTGTGTACACATACAAAAAGTAAAGTTAGATAATTCTCATTGTTAACAAGAAACTGGTAAGAAAAGAGTTTGTAGGTAAATGGGGTACAATTACTTTGTCTCTTGCTTCACTCTGTTGTCTAGACTACATTTTTTATTTTTAAAAATTGAACAAACATCATTGCTTTTAACTTAAAAGTATTTGTACCATCCCTTTAAATAACAAATATTTTAATTATTTGATTCTGATGAAGTAAGGCAAAGTAACTACAATATTAGTTACTGCCAAAAGTTCTTTCTTTCTGTCAGCTTGGCACACATCTCTCTAATAAGACACAATTTACACTTGCCATTTTCCCATTTGCTTGTTTACTATGCTTCACTGTCCTACAGACGTCATGAGAACAGGGACTGTGTCTTTTTACTCCACTCTGAGACTTTGTCATTAAATCCAGATCCTGACAAGCAGTAGATAAATTGCTAATAAAATGGTAAGTATTGAATAAGTGAATGAATAAGTGAATTGCACAAATGATGGAATTGCATGCATAAATGAGGAGGTAAGTTACTGAAGTCAGAAACTAATTGTAATGTATATACTCTAAGCAGAGAATAGAAACACGAATACCATTTACGTGTAACCGGAAGGAGATTTAACACAGGTACCCAGAGAAGAAGAAAGCAATGAATAAACAGTATCTCCTGGTTTTCCCAGGCTTTTCCAACAAGAACCACGGGCGTGATGGAGGTCAGATTTGCTATTTACAAGGCTGCCTACATGTTCAACTGCGTTTCAGATCAGGACTGGCAAGATAATCGGATACCCGGGAGAGTTCTGTCAGTGAGTGTTGTAACAGAACCTACAGGTGAGTGTTACAGCCCCTCAGTCCCTGGAAGGGACTTAATGCAGGGCTGGCTCGAGGGAGGGGAAAATCAATGGCTCCAACCGCCAACGAGACCTGCTTCTTTAGAGCTAATGTTGGCAAAGGGGGAACCCTCAGGGCCACTGAGTTTGGCACCATCTCCATAAATTTCCTCTGGCTCTGCTTGGTAGCAGATAACAGCCGGGCCTGAGATGAGGAGGGCTTGCCTGAGCCAGAGAGAAGATACCACCAGGGAAGCCCAGCTGGCCTGTAGACATGATTCCCTCCCGCTTGGCTCCCTCACTCAGCCTTTGCAAACCCATCAGGCATGTACCAGGCAAGAGGCTGGCCCTGGAAACATTAATTATATTCTTGATTTGAAATTAGAGCTCAAGTCTTGAGCCTTCCCTCCATCAGGCATTGTGCTCTGCCACATAAATGGGGGAAAATGAAAAGATTTTCAAAATTAAGGTCCCACCAATGAGGCTGATGGAATTAAGACAACGGAAGGAAGTCCTGGGCTGGCACAGTGCTCCGTCCAATGGATTAAAGAGGCAGAGAAGTTTTCAACCCCAACTTTTCCAATTGCTATCCCTTCCAACAAAACAAAAATGCTTCTCTATGACAGCATGCCCTAATCAAAACCAATGGCCACAAAACAATGTTTTGTTTGGTTTTGAGAAACAGGCAGAGAAACCACCCGAAAAAAAGAACCCTAATTTTCTGGAGGTAAACATTCTAGCTTCCACCCAAACTAAAGCATCTCTTCACCAGGTGAGCCCTTGTTCACTTTAATTATGGCATCACTGTAAAATTACACACTTGAGAGAGGCTGGTCATTTCACTATGGGGTTTTTGTTTTTGGTTTTGGTTTTGTTTTCTTAGAAGTAAAAACATCTCCATAACCGTGCATGCTTGTCTCTTATCTCTGAGACCTATTTTGCCCCCAGTTTTGGGGTACACTGCACATGCAATACTCATTTGGTTTGTAGATCTTAGCATTTATGGGTTGTTATGTTGATTGCAATACATGCTAAAGGCAATCTAAAACTAGAAAGAATTAATTTAGGATTAGTTTGATTTGAGTTTCATAATATTTAAAAATCATATAGGGTAGTAGAAAACATTAACTTAACAAGAGAGGGGAAACTTGTCTGTTTTTCTCATTTTCTAGTGCCTAATCAGAATGTAAGTTCTGACTAGAAGACAGTACTTTCTCATTTTGTTATTTATAGAGAGAAAATTATTACTATCCGTGTGACTTCGGTACAGTCTGTGCCAGCGTCTCTACTGGGCCCTTCTGATTTATAGCACTTGTTTCCAGAGTGAAACTCGGAGACAGCCCACCTGGTCTCAGTCCCAGACACTCAGACGTCTGCCTCGCTAAAGCTAAGATTTGTGGGGCTGAAGTTCTGCCCCTGATCCTTGCTGATGACAAGGGAATTTGAGCTCTGCTGGGCTTAAAGAGAGGAATTGGGGGCGGGGGGAGGACAATGTAAGGCAGTCCAGTCATTTCTCATTCTCTCATGATTGCTCATATCAGCATTTTTCAAATGTAAAACAGGAGCTTTCAAGGCCAGGGAAGAATAATAAAGGCTACAATTATTGAGATGTAAAATTTCTGGGTTCAAGTACACGTTAGCTACATAAACTTGCACAATGCATTTGTCTTTAAACCTCAATTTTTAACATTTAAAACCTAACTTAAATAATTAAAACAATGCATGTAAAGTCTTTTCACATCAGTGATTATCATTTTGAATATTTTTTGCTTTTATTAAATTAAAGCACACCAAAAAGAGAAACTTAATGTTTCCCATTTAATGTAAATATTATTTAATGTATCTATTGTTAATAGATAGCAAATAGGCCTTTTTATTTCTCTTGTGAATGCATGTGGCCAGATGGTCTTGATGGCTAATATTTGACAGTAAGTGAAAACATTCATAAATGTTTTTCTAAAAATAAAATTTCAATCAACAATCCAGTTGTGGTTGACTGGCCAAGACTAGTTCAAATGCATAATCTTGTGACAGGTCCATGTTGTAGTCTTAGGAATATTTATTATTCATTTGTGTAATGAAACAGGCAAGATTGACCATATCATCAGTGATACCCAGTCTTGCCTGTAAGTTCCCTTGTCAATCTCCAGGAGGAGGCAGTGGCCACCCATGCAGACATCTTCCAATTTGCATTCACTTATTCAGACCTGCTAATGGGCACCCGTCAGAAAATACTTATACTTCATAAGAGAAAAGAGCCTTAAAATGCCCGATTATAAGAAATACTTTTAAAAAAATCTCTTTGAAGAGAGGTCCTCTGTAAGCATAATTCTATAACTGTTGTTCCAAACATTAGTACGGTCATTTTTTAGCATGTGATATAGACATATTCATTAAGGGAGGCATTATTATTAGAAATACAGACTTTTATAAGCACTCAATTTCGCTATGCAAATTAACTGCTATTAACTATGATCAATGGTAACTGTGGGGTTTTAATTACTATACATTTTGCACATGGAGTAATTATTATGGTTAGTGTTAATTGTCAACATGACAGACTCTAGACTGCCCCAGGAGATGAGCCTCTAGGTATATCCATGGGAGATTATCATGATTGTATTAATTTAAGGAGGGAAGATCTGCCCATTATGGGTGACATCATTCACTGGCTAGGCCCCTGGGCTATCTAAGTAAAGAAAGATAGCTGAGCATGCATTTACCTCTGTTACCTGATTGGCTTATGGATGCAAAGTGACCAGCTGCTTCAAGCTCCTGTTTATAGTAGGGGTTGGGGAGAGGAAAAGGAATGAGGGTAATGATGTGATTGTATTTTAATTTAAAAAAATTCAATCTCCTAGAAAAAAAAGAATATATCTCTAAATATGATATAAAAGTTTAACACAAATCTCTATTTCTTATTTATATGAGCTCTCCTTTAATAATCTGTTTTATTAATACAATAGTTTTATCTGTACTTTTATAAGAACAGTTGGACAATTATATTTTGTATTGCAAGTAAACTGAAAAGTTTGTGTATTTAAACTGCTTAATTTTAACCATATAGTACAGGATAACTATACTACAACCAATGCACCAAAGGGAACATGAACATAGATTTTGTTTCCTGTCAATGAGACACGTTGCCTTAGTGGTGCTGACTTGTAGGCCCCTTGTGTATGAGGAGGCTCTTGGCCCTCATATGCTGAACTGGGGCAGGGGACTGATATATAGGGACACTCCATTCCAGAGGAGTGGGTTGGAAGGGATAGGGGGTAGAGTGTGGGAGGGTGGGACTGGGAAGGGTGGAAAGAGCACACAGTGATGGAGATGTAACCTGAAGTAATAAATAAACATAAAAAAATAAACTGTTTAAATGCTAACAACCAACCACTTTATAATATGACCTCTTAATCCATCTTCTCATTGTATTTTAAACTTTAAATATTTAAGTCATGTTCTTGAAGGAAATATATAAGGGTGTATACATTCTGTTTACTAAATCTGATGATTCATTTTTTATTCCTTTGCACATAAAAGAATAATGAATTGAGTATGCAATTCCTATACCAGGGAATGTAACTTAAACCTCATATATGTTTCAAGGGCTCTTGAAGCTGAACTGAGCTGCATCTACAGCAGTAATGCTTTTTTCAGTTTATTTTATTTTAGTGTGTGTGTGTGTGTGTGTGTGTGTGTGTGTGTGTGTGTGTGTGCCTGCCATGGGTGTGGTAGTGCCCATAGAGACCAGAAGAGGGCATCAGATCCTTTAGAGGCAAAGTTACAGAAATTATGAGCCTCCTAATGTGGGTGCTGGAAACTGAGCTCAGGTCCTCTGGAAAACCAGCACATGCTCTTATTTGCTGAGTCATGTCTTTAGCCTCACAGTGTGTAATTCTTTTTTTTTTTTTCATAAAATACATTTTAACTATTTGTTGTTGTTGTTTCTGTTGTTTTGTTTTTGTCTTATTGGGGATTTTTTTGTTCTGTTTGTTTATTTTTGTTGGTTTGTTTGTTTAAACAGAGTCTCATGATATACCTCTGGGTGGCCTGGAACTCCCTAGGTTGATCAGGTTGGCCTTGAACTCACAGAGATCTGCCTGATTCTGCCTCTTGAGCACTAAGACTAAAGATGTCAACCACCATGCCCAGCTTGTAATTCCTAACTTAGAATTTTCTCCCTCAAAGCCCTGTATGAGTTACTCTGGTACTGTTGTTATAATCTTTTGTTATGCATGCTGAGAGACTTTAAATTTCATTATGTTTTTAGGTAAGCGATCTTCTTTGTATCTCCCTCTCTCCTCTTTTTTTGAGATATAGTCTCACTCTGTAGCCCTAGATGGATCTAAAATTGAGAGAGATCCACCTGTCTATGCCTCCTGAGTGTTGGGATCAAAGTTGGGCACCATCATGCCTGACTCCATTGGTTTTATTTTACACTTTGGCTAACATTATTCAGGAGGAAGTCCTTGTTATTGACATTACTTAAAATGTGGAGATTCCAGGCATTGTACACCTTCTCTCTTTTCTTTTTTTCCTTTTTTAGGGCCTAGTTTGCATATTTTTATAATAATAATTTTTAGAAAATTAATGCAATTACATCCATTCTCCTCTTCCCTGTCCTCATCTCAACATCCATTCTCCTCTTCCCTGTCCTCATCTTATCCCTCTCATGCACCCCTACCCTTGCTTTCCTTCAAAATTTTAGACTCTTTTTCTTTAATTGTTTATATATATGTATATATATACATATATATATATATACACACACCTAAGTACATAAATACAACTTGCTCAGTTTGTATAATATTATCTGCATGTATGTGATTTCAGGACTGACTGGTATTAGTTAATCAGTTGGAGAGCTCTTCCCTGGGGAAGACCACTTATCCAACTGCCAACATTCCCAAGTTGCCCATAGTTCTTTGCCTAGGGTTGAGGCCCCACAAGTTTTCCCATTCCATGTTGCATATCCATTGGTTGTCACTGTTCAACAGGTCCTGCTTAGGGAGCAATGTTAGTGGGACTTTATGGGTATGGAATTGCATCTCCTAGAAACACCAAATAGAAAGTTTTCTTCTATGATGTCTTTTGACTTGTATTTATCTATATGCTTCTTTTCTACCCTTCCTCTTCCACATTATACATTCAGTTTGTTTACTACTCTATGCCTTGAAAAACTTACCTTTATAGTTTTGTAACTTGTTATTCTTATCCTTCTGCCTTTCATTTATGTCTGGCCAATGGGAAATTCATGCATGTGATTAGAGAACAGGGAAAATTATCTCTGACACTGGGGCAGAATGTGGAAGTGCCTCAAATTTCCAAGTACACCATAGGCTTCTACTGATTTCTCCAGGTTTCATTACTGTTGCTCCCTAACTCATTCTCTCTTGTGATGATGATCTCTGTGTGTGTGTGTGTGTGTGTGTGTGTGTGTGTGTGTGTGTGTGTGTGTGTGTGTGTTATGTGTGTTGGATTAACTCATCTCTAATATTGCTTGTTCTGGATCCTTCACTGGTCCATTTTGGTTTCCCTCAAGCTTCTCCAACTTGTTGTGTACATTCTTTCATTTAAGCCTCCTGTTTTTCAATTTCCTGCCAGAATTTTACTCATTTTATGATAATAATTTTGTCTTATTTTTCCAATATCTTTTTTTCCTCATTCTATGAAAATTTGTTAGCTTTTTCTTTGTTTCTTCTGGACCAACGTAAAGGTTAAACAGTTCCACTGGAGCCTGCCCACCCTTTCCAGTGTTCTTTCCCACTTACTACACAGCCTTTGCTGGTTGCCAATAAAAGGAAACATGCTGATGAAGAACATGATCCATCATGAAAAGCATCCGCTGAGAGGCAGCACCAGATGTCCAGCTCTTGCATTGCAGGCTCCAGGTATTGTAGTAACAGAACCGTAGTAGGTATGAAATATTTGTCTACTTTCTTTTTTTGTATTTTTCAAGACAAAAAAAAAGAAACAACCCCAAAACAACAACAACAACAACAGAAACAACAACAGCCCTGTGATATACCAAGAAATATTATGCCATAGGTCTAAGAGTATAGGTTTTATTCCACTGGTGATGAAATTCTATTCCAAGAAACCCAAAGAAAATTGAAAAATATCCTGATTCAAAAATGCATTTAAACACAAATAATGGACCCAACATAGCCTGAATGAGCTCATACCCTTATATTAGCTTACACTTAGACAGCAATCATCTAACCCAGAACCCATTTTATGTGTTGAGCATTCATACAGCTCACTGATGGCTGTATTGAAAGAGAGAACAAGTGACTAGAAGGCATGTTTTCACACCATTGGAGAGTTTACAAATCAGAAAGTACTCTAACCTGAGTCGGACACCACCTGCATAGATGTCTTGGTTACAATGGCAATGCCTCCATTGACAATTGTGTGTGAATCAAACTGACATCTCTGTGCCTCTGCTGTCCTCAGTGATGCAATAGGAAAACTAATAGGAATGCATTGTCTTATTTTTGTTTTCTTGTCGTACAAGTCAAATGGTGAATGTAAATTAACATGTGAACACTGTTCCTGGCAAAGAGTAAATATCACAGAACTGTCACTGATGCTGCAACTATGAGCCACAGGCAACCTGAATTCTATACAGTTAAACTCTGTTAGCTAAGACCTTAGTGGTGAGTCTTTTGAGAATTACAGTTTTATTTTGTTGTTTAAGTGTTTGCTGCCTTGTCAGGGAAAGATATTGAGGAGTTTCTGAGGAGTCTTCAGACCTTGGAATAAGACAGCCCTACCAACACAAGTGGTACTTTTCAGACATTCTGTAGAATTTTTTTTAACTAAATGCATTTTGAGTAACTTGCTAACTTTTTTGAAGCAAATCTGCAGTACACAAAACCTAACATCACAGTCTATAACTCTAGAGGTATCTCGTGCCGGCAAAAAAATGAAGTGAAATGTAGAGTGTTTTGAAAAAAAAAAAAACTGATTTAAATATCATATGCGTAGTTTTCCACACCAAGAAACAGTCCAGTTCTCTCTGGCTAACAACTAATCGCCTATAATTTAATTCAGTCCTGACACTAATTGCCCAGGGTAAGCATAAACCACACACATAAAGGGCTCTGCACCGCAAAAGTTCTCCCACTTCACACACCAATTGCACATCCCAAGTGCTGACAACTCTGACCAACTGGCTATACATGTATCTCCCACCTAAAGTTTATTAATTTGCCCAAATGGCTCACAACTTAGAAACAGTGTGTTACTTGCTTTTATTAATTTTTTTTTTCTAACAGATACAACACAGTAGCAACCAAATGGATGAGAGGCATTTAGACAATGTGTAGGGCGGGAGTCCACTAAGCGTCTCTTGACTTCGTCCCAGCCCCTTAGTATGCTCACCAACTCAGAGCTGCTCTAAAGTGGGTGCCAGAGGTTTTATGGGGATTCCTTATTTAATATAACAGGTCATATTAAACCATGGGTGGATGGTGATTAGGTCAATCTTCAGAAACTGCCTCCTCCCATAAGCTTCGGGAGTTGGGCTGAAAGCCAAGTCACAGCCACCAACCAGTTAAAGTCACTTCATTAGTGTAAACTTAGATGTAATCGAAAAGGTTTTCCATTATGAATAAATAACAGGTGCTTTTTCTCACCTCAACACTCAAAAAGATTCTTTCTTAAAGGAAAACTGCTTTTAAAATACTACCCATATTTAGTGTGTGTGTGTGTGTGTGTGTGTGTGTGTGTGTGTGTGTGTGTGAGAGAGAGAGAGAGAGAGAGTGCACGCTCACTTGCATATGGAAGTCAGAGAGCAACATGTAGGAGTTGGTTTTCTACTTCCCCTCTGTGGATTTCAGGGATCAAACTCAAGTCTTCAGGCTTGGCAGCAAGTGCATCTACAAATTTCTGGAGTTTTTAGCTGGTCTGTGTCTGAAACTGGGGACAGGCACTAAAAGCACATTTCCCATTCTGTCCCAGATGAATATAGCATTGTTGTACTCCTGTGAAAGAACCATATCACCTTGTGATTTGGCAAACCCTAGACCTCCTGGGTCCAAGCTTCAGATCCAGCTTCTGCTTCCTTGGGTTTAACACAGCTCAGGCTAGCTTCAGGGTGTTTAGGAGAAGTGATAAAAGGCACAGACTATACTTGCCTCAGGCAACTTGAGAGCAAGAAAAAGTACCATTTTCCCTTTTATCTCCTTGACTTGTACAAGCTTTTGTAAAGCAGCTGAAAGAAAAGGATACATATGAAAAATGGTCTCAAAAGACAGCTATTGATATTATGTGTATTTTTAATTCATGCTTTTATGTCCTAGAGTTTCTAACACTGCCTTTGATCATTTGACGTTCCAATAAGAAAGTTTTAATAACATAAGAAAAAAAGGGGGTGAGGTGGAGAGATGGCTTAGTGGTAAAGAGTTATTCCTCCAGAGGACTCAGGTTTACTCCCAGCACTCCCAGCACTGAAACAGTGACTAACAACCATCCATAACCTGAATCCCTCTTCTAACTTCTATGGGTATCTCATAAAAGAAGGCAACTTGAAGCAATATTAAATACAAGTTAGTTTCATAAGTAATTTGTCTACCAAGGTGTCTACATTAATATTTATATTCAGTTTTGAAAATTAAACTTTCAAATTTCATGTTCTTCCTCTATATGAGATTTACAATGTGGATTTTGACCTAAATACCCAGAATTACTAACAAAGAGAATGTTGCCGGGCATGGTGTCTCACTCCTTTAATCCCAGCACTCAGGAGGCAGAGGCAGGTGGATCTCTGTGAGTTCAAGACGAGCCTGGTCTACAAAGTGAGTCCAGGACAGTCAAGGATAAACAGAGAAACCCTGTCTCAGAAAAAAAAAAAAAAAACCTAAAGAGAATGTTATAGATTCCAACAATCTTCAAGGTTAAAATAACGTTATTATGATTGTATCTGAAACCATATCAGCATTTTAAAAAACATCATTTAGTGAACATCAATTATATAGATTCAATGTTAGTATGGACATAAATCTTTTCTACGGTCATAGGATTTTTCCAATGTGAATAATGATTTGTACTCTCTACAGGGTACTTACCTTGTCACCAGAACAAATAACCACCAGGAGCAATTCAGGAAGCAACAGTATGTGTGCTGTTTCTGGTAGTTCTACTCAACACCTAGTGAGGCCATTGTGTTGTGTAATTTCATAGTTTAATGTGAAATTTCAAATTGAGAAATATTTTACCAAGTCATGGAATGAATACATATCTTCTTGATTGTGACTGTGGTAGATGGATGTTCAGTCTCATCTTCAAAAAGAATGTTGATTTGGTGCTGTTTCTTTAGTCTCTGCAAAGAACCAGGTAAGACATTAGACACTGAATGTGGGAATCTCCCTGTGCTTTTTCTCCTCAGCAGAAGATAAGAATATTTTCCTAAACCTGAAGAGCATAGAAGACCACACATGTAAATGAAAGCAACATCAGAGACAAAAATAAAACTAATTGTGTATGCAGAATTCTTTCTGGCAATGAGTGCTTTGAAGAGGAAAAGCCAGGAAGTTTCTTGTGTGAGAAGCTGCAAGGATAATCATGTCTTCAGCCAATAGGCATGCGGCAACGATGCCATGCTTCTGCTCCAGATCAGTGGAAGAGCAAGTTTTTTGGTTCACAATTAGCTCATACAGGAAACAATTGTATTTCTGAAGATGAAAGACTGTCAGAGGTTCTGGGAACCAGCCAAAAACCACTAATGTCTCTGACAGGAAGCAGTGGATAATTTTAAAAAATGCAAAGAATAGAGATATAATCTTCAGGTTAGCTAACTGGTCTTTTGAAAAGAACCTTTAAAATACACATAAATATATAAAATCTTGGGCATTCTAACATCTAAGAATAAAGAATTTATTCTAGTAGCATTTATTACTTACCTAATTGAAAAGCAAATATGAGTGTCTCAATAATACAATTAACTTTAAAGGGATATTTTAAAATAAGACATGACAAGTTTAAGGGCAAGCCTAGAATTGTCTAGAGTACTGAGTCCTAAGAGTCTTATATACTATTTTATATTACTTTAACATATAGTTTGTTAGATGTTACACATAATTTTTAAAAGCAGTTATCCTACATTTCTATGCCATACTTAAAATGTATTTCTTTGTAAATTTTATAAAATAGAAATTTCAAATTTCTATGTCATCATTTGCAAACTGTTTCTAAAACTTAATCTCAATAATTTAAAGCACAAACTAATTTATGTTTGTGATATCATTTTATTTTTTTCTTATTTGTAATGTATTTTTAAATAGACTAACACCCATGTAGCCACTATGGCAATAAGACCCCTCTCTATGCTTTGTGAAAGTAATCTGATCTTTGTTTGTTACTGTGGCTGTATATATAAATAGATACATATATATATGTATATAATATAAATAAAATAAAATATATTTTATATATTTACAAATATATTTACCATTTCAGTGATTTTTAAAAGGTACAATTCAATGATGCACAAATATTGCACAAACATTAGCATTGTCTACTTCTAGAACTTTCACATCATTCCAAACAGAAATAGACACCAAGACACTTAAGTCTCCAACCCCCATGATCACTAGTCT
>CAJQZJ010032097.1:897511-909760 GCA_907164525.1 Lophiomys imhausi
TTTCCTGTCTGTGGATTTGACTATTCTAGATAGCTAATGTAGGTAGAATCATATCATACTTGTGTTTTTACATCTGTATCACTTAATATAATTGTTAAGATAATAATTAAGATCCATGTCTCCCAGACTGCTGGAATTACAGATATGAGCCACAAAATTCCATTCCAATTCCACTCACATTTCATTCTTTGTTGTTTTTTTTTTGTTTGTTTTTGTTTTAGTTGTTGTTGTTTTTCGAGACAGGATTTCTCTGTGTAGCCCTGACTGTCCTGGAACTCCCTCTGTAGACCAGGCTGGGCCTCGAACCTTGCCTCTACATCCCAAGTGCTTGGGTTAATGGCATATACCACCATGTCCAGCTCCCATTCATTTTTTTAAAAGATTGAATAATACCCCAGTTTACAGATATGCCATGCTATGCTCCTTCATCATCTAGTGATGGACTTTTGGCTCATTCTCACTTTTTGACTAATTTTTACCATTTTTTCTTTCTTCCCCACTCCTAAAGGAACCACTAAGTGACTATGAAGAAACACTCTATTGTGATTTTAATTCTTATCTCTTCAAAAGCTAATGATGTTAAAATATTTGGAAAACAATAGATTTATATGCTATTGAACATTTGAGTATCTTCTTGGGTGAAAAGTAAATTCAAATCTTTTACCCAGTTTTTCATTGGATGTCTTTTGTTGTTACATTCTACAAGTTGGTTTTCAGTGTTCACAATATTAACTTCATATCAGATGCATGCATTATAAATTCTTCCTTATGATTTGATGTGAAATGCATCATGTTTTGAGGATGTTGCCCTTGCAGATGGTGCCTTTTTGTAGGCTTTGGAAATTTTCAAAAGTAGGGCCTGGCTGGCAGAAGTGAGTCGCCAGGGCTGGTACTCTGAAGGATACATTCAGTCTTTGGCTCCTGCTTTGCTCTGCGCTCCCTGACCCACTGTATCATGAACAGTGTCTACTGCAGGTCTCCTCACCATGAATTGAGCTGTTCCTCCATGTTTTCTGCACTGTAATTGATTGAAACAACAGGTCAAAATTAACCATTGTTCCTTAAGTTGCTCTGTCAGGTATTTTATCATCATGACAACTCAGAAACATCAAATGTGATCTTTCTCATATTCTACAATAATTTGTCTTCTTGTCCTCTTGAGAACACCTTTTCATGCAAGAAAAAATTTAATTTTGCTTAAAGCCATTGCCTTTTCTTATAATTGCACCTTTGCTGTTACATCTAAGAAATTTTGTTGAAGGCCATGCCAAAAGAAGGTCTCCCAATGCTTCATGAGACTTTTACATTTTAAACCTTGTGTTTATGCCTTTGTTCCTTCAGCTAGTTTTTGTGTATGATGCACAGTTGAGGTATACCTTCTTTGTCTTCAGTGTAAACATCTAATTTTCCCAGAACCATCTTCATTCATGGTCAAAGACTGGAAAGTGATGTTTGAATGGTCACATTATCCAATGCGACTTTTAGATGCAGTGGACGCCCTGTCGAGATGCCCTTTCCCCTCTGAGTGGTCTTGACACTCTTGTCAAACTCAGCTGTTCATAGCTGGAAGGCTGTTTTCTACCCTTACTGTTCTCTGCCAATGTGCCATACTGTTTTCCTTTCCTTTTTAAAAAGTGTTTTTATTCTTATAGGTTTATCATCAATTTTGAAATCAGAAAGCTAAATCTTCCAACATAGTTCTTGCCCCCAAGATGGTTTTATATATTCCTAGTTCTTTTATATGATATAAAGTGTGGTGACTCAGGAAATGAAGGCTTATGAGAAATGCCTTGTGGCTGGGAAAATGAAAGTAACTTGTGGGAGATATCTAAGATGGCGCTGGCTGGAAGATACCCGGGAGGAGTTGAAGCCTGATAGTGGATATAGCTGATTGGATGAGCAAGAGTTCCATGCTCGTGATCAGTGTATGTCACCATGTTACCAGGCTTGTGCTATGTGATGTGATAGGATGACCTTTAATGTGATTGGCCCACATGGACTCCTGTGGAAACACCCATTTGGTTCTGTACATAGCTAGGGGAACGAAACATTAAAAACGGACAATGCTTAGACATTACCCCTGTCGTGTCTGTTTGTCTTCAGAGTGAAGGCTGGAGAGCCTGGACAGCACACTCAGCTTTTCCCTGAGATCCCCTTATGTGGTGATCGCCCTATAAGGGCCCCCCCCACACACACACACATATCTGGCTCCTGAAAGTGGGGCAAGTAGAGAGAGTTTTGTTTACATAAGGGACAGGAGGGATCAGGGCCAATCAGTCAGCCAGGTGAATGATCTCCAAAAGGATGGGGCAAGAAACTTTAAAAACCAAAGAGCCTGCCCTTAAAGTGCTGAAATAAAAACAGAGGTTTGGAACTTTCCGAGAACCAAGCCACCAAAGTCTAAGGGGTTGTTCTATGAATGCACACCATGGGTAGACTCCACAAACTTATTTTGTTGGGAGACATGGGATTGAATCACATGCCTTGCTGCACGGCAAGAGACTGAGCAGAGCGAAGATATCCCCCTGGGATTTTCCCTAATACTATTGGCCCTTAAGTCCTATTTTCAACAGCAAAAGGATGGGGGAGACTTCTTGATTTCCAAACTGGCTTTAGAGCCAGAGTGGGACCAATTCACTGCCAAGAGGTCAAGGGATGAAGGGAAACCAAAAGATTCCACCTCTAGGCTGGCAAATTACCTGAGGAGAATGAGGGAGAGAAACAAAACAGAGAGGAAATTAAAGATAAAGGGAAACAGGCCCCCAGGGGAGAAAGGCTACACCTTACTGCACCTGTCCACCCTTCAGCTCAGCCATTTAATGAGGCTCCACCCCCTTGGGAGGGGAAATTATTCCTCCCCTCTAAGGGGCCTCCTAGGTCCAAGCCTCAAGCATTTCCTGTTAACCCCTACCCAGGAGGGGCTAGGCCTGCCAACTAGTATCCATGCAAGGCAGGGGATTTAAAGGAACTTAAGAAGGCAATAGCAGAGGATGGGCCTGGTTCTCCTTGAGAAGAGACTGTCCTTCAGGGGTTGGCTCATCAGCCATGCACCTCACCTTTAAACTTGAGGTGGGGCAACCTCCAGTCCCATTGGCCCAAGGAGGAAAACCAGAAGCCCAAAGGCCAATTAAATTATCTAAAGGGCCTTCCCCTGGTTGCAAACGGGTCAGGTCCCATCCACAATCCTGTGGCAGGATCTTTCCATTTTACCCGTATGTCTATTTTATGATCTTGAATTGATCAATGTTTTTGGAAACATGAAAGAGTCTAATTTTTTGAAAAATTTAGAATGTTTAAAGTAAACAATGCCAGCCCAAGCTATTGATGGGGCTCATTCCCCCTTTTTGTTTTTGTGGTTGGGTTTTTAAGTTTTGGTGATGTCTCTTAAATTTTCTCTCTCTCTCTCTCTTCCAGTGTACTAGCTTCTTACCTCCCTATTTAAACTCATTTCTAGATATGTTATTCTTTCTAATGCTGGTACAAGTGAGACTGTTTAATTCTTAGGTTGTTCATTATTAGTGAGTAGATATTTAGCTGTTTTTGTACATTGATTTTCTTTTTTAAAAATAATTTATTTTTTATTTCTTCAAGTTACATCTCAATCACAATCCTCTCCCTACTCCCCCGCTGTGGAGAGCGCGGTTTAGTCATCCAAATCCCCACACCTCCTTCCTAACAGGAAGGGAGTCATGTGACCGGGTCCGCGGCACTCGCGGCCCTGTCTGGTCAAATGGATCACAAACACGGAGCTGAGTTTTATAGTTATATATTTATTCTGTCTCAACACTCACATCCAACAATTCTATCAGTTCCACTCTATTAGGCTGCTGGGGGACCACTGCACAACAAACACAATGAACTACAAATAGAGCTGCTATGACTATAAGCACCAGATACAACCACCACATATCTAACCTAGTACATACACATACCCAATATAAGTCTAGCTTAATTCAAGTACATCTATCTAACATTCTTCCCCATTATACGACCTGAGACGTCTTCTCTCGGGTCCCGGTTCCGGATCAGAGTGAGAGAAAGAGAGAAGGTAAGAGAGCTGATCCAAGCCGTGGGCTATCAACCCGGGGCCACCGGATGTAGAGAGAGAGAGAGAGAGAGTCCTCAGATCCAAGCCGTGGGCTATTTGAGTTAGACTCGAAGAGTTAGACTCAAGCCCGGGGCCGTCGGATGTTGAGGGGAAAGGTAGGCAGAGGCGGAACGTCAGTCATTGAGACCGAACGTTACTTGAATGCCTTCTGCTTTCGGTTTATATACTCTTTCCCTTGGCTTAATTATCATATCTACTGGGCCACCTGCAAGGGTGCGTCTTGGCCCGCAATTTGCATATCTATTATGTCACCCGTGTAGGACGGCACTTACTTGGTTCTTATCTATCCTCACACATTAGGGCACAGCTTCACACGTTATACTTTCATTTTAGCTTAATATTATTTCTTATTTTCCTAATGCTCCTGCAGCTTTCTATTAGCTGCTTACAGGCTCCTTACACCCCTCCAGTCCCACCCTTCCACCCTCCTCCCCCTCAACCCCCAATCCTCTTCCCTTTTATTTTTTTTTTTTTAGTTCAAGGTATTTCTTTTTTCCCCCAAACAGTTCTCCCTTTCACTCCAACAAATGGTTCTTTTTCTTATAACTATAAATACAATACAAAACAACAGAAATAAATAGGCCACAATTATGTGAGCTATATGGCTTAGCATACATTCCCAATGTCCAGTCCATATGTATTTGGCACCTGACTTTAACATTCTACTATCTAACCATCTCCATGAGTTTAAAGTTCTATATCTAACTCAGCTTTCATACTAACTTGCCTCATAATTTTAAAAATATCTTCTTAGATCCAGAACACCCTCTTGATTCCTAAACAACTCAAAATTTAACTATGAGACTCTAGCTATCTATTCTTCAACCACCTCAGAGACCTGAGAGGGATAAATATATCTGATTATATAGGAAGTGCAGGGCCTGCAGCTTCCAAAACTAAAAAATGACATACCAGTGGCTGCCTGGACAGTTCCCATTTTCTCTCCATACATTACAGCATCAATCTTCAGCCATTTGGCCCCATTTCTCTGACAGACATTGGTTGTAGAGCAGGAATTATGAAGGACTTACCTACCCTGTCTTGGCAGAGCTAGGCTGTCGACTTACCTGCTTCCAAGTTTTGTCCTTTTTGGACAGAAGTCTGTCTACAGTTGAAGCAAGGGGTTTTTCTTGCCAAGAGAAAGGCTTACCACCAATTCAATCATCTCCCACTGGAGATTCTTCGATGCTCATCTTCTACTTGGAGTAGAATAGGGGGTGCTGTCAGGAGCTGACATGTCTCGATATCAAAAAAATCTTAAGTTAAGAAAACATCTTTGAATGCCATATTCTGCAGATCTCTTGAGGTTTTTGAAGATGCCCTATCTATCTCTTATATTTAGATAAGCAAATATTGCTTGTCTCTTAGCAACTTGATTTCTGAGTAGCTTAGAAAATAACTGTGATAGACTGTCATAGTAACTAACAAAATGACACGTTTTCATGACTATTAGTTTCCGTTTCTTAATTATCCTAAACAGTTTATGTCGGTTGGTAGCGAGAGGTCAAAACTTGACATTTCATTTTTAAGTATTACTACAAACAATACCTTTAAGAAGCGTTACCCTTAATTTTGTATCAATATACAAAGATCAATACCAATGTGGCCAAATATAATCTTAATTTTGTATCAATATACAAAGATCAATACTGATGTAGCCCAATACAATCTTAATTTTACATCAATATACAAGGGCCAATACCACTGTGGCCAAATATAATCTTAATTTTGTATCAATATACAAAGATCAATACCGATGTAGCCCAATACAATCTTAATTTTGCATTAATATACAATGAGCAGTACCAATTTAGCCAAATATAATATTAATTTTGTATCAATATACAAAGGTATAAGGCAATATTCAATAATCTGTCCTTTTTTTCTTGATCTTTCCTATACTATGTCTATGTCCCATTTTTCTCAAGTCTGTTCACTCTTACATAGGAGAGAAAGAAGGATACAGAAAAGAAAAAGAGAGAAGTCCCTGGGTCTAACCTCCAAAACCCATTTAACAAGATCATTTAACAGCTTGTAGTCTCTTCCCCTAAATAACAAAATTTTCTATTATCCATCAAATAACCAAAGGGGGGGAACACCCTCCCCACCTTCTGGGGATGGGACGTTGTACTCTTAAAATGACTTCCTGCTGATTTGGGATGTAGTAAACCTGTTTGGGGCCCAAATAAGAATGGAAAAATGGTTAAAAATGTTAACAGAATCATTTGATGTTCAGTCCCTTTGTGCTCAGCTATTTAGATGTCCTACGAAGTTCATAGACAGAAGCTGATCTTCAGAGCTTTACTGAAGTTCTGGCTGGAGCAGTCTGTAGAGCTGAACAATCTTAGCGATTTTGAGTTGTTGTGGTTGTAGACTTTTGAGGAATCTGCTATTGAGGAAGTCTGCAAGGCTGGATCATCTGGGCCATTCATCTTCTTTGGTGTCTGATCTGTTTTCTGCTGAGGTTTCCGTTGTCCAGTTGTCCCTGGATTCCTTGAATGGTTGCTTTAAATCTCCTGGAAAGATAAGAACAGAGTCCTGCCCTAATCCTAACTCTGGGACAATAACCTTTTTTTTTTGGGGGGGGGGGGGTCAGGTAGTATTTTTCCTGGAGCAAATTTGGTTTTTTGACAATATATAAAGTATTACCTTTCAATCCGGATTAAAGAAGAAATTATTTTGATATTTTGGAGCTAAACAAACCTTTAGTGTATATATTTTGAGATCTCAAAGGACAATTTGTTTGAATTGCAGCCTGCCTTTTGTAAGTAGCTTTTAAACTTAAATCCTTCCAAATCCTATGTGCCTGTCTCTGCATTCTAAGTTTTGGGATCAAAGGCATGTGGTTCTCAACTGATGGGATTAAAGATGTGCTCCTCCACCCCTGGATCAAAGTTTTTCTCTGTTTAGAGCTTGTTTTGTATCAGGCTGTCCTTGAGCTCTGAGATCTGCCTGTTTCTGTCTCTAGTGTGTTGAGATTAAGGGTGTATTCTTCTCCAATGATGGGACTAAGGGTGTGCACCATCACTACCCTGTTTCTTGTAACTCTAGAATTTATAAGACAACTAACTCTATAGTGATCCTCTTGTCTCTGCTGGAGGTAAAGGCATGGGTTAACACCATGCATTATTTTACCTTAGCTCTAAGTGTTTTCAACTCTTGGAGGTTTGTAAAATCAGGTTGAACAGCTGTCACCTTTAATTTATTTACAGTGTTTTAAACCTGTTACCTGCTTTTTAATGCCAAACCATGGAAGTATCCTATACCTCTACAAAACAAAAACAAAAAAAACAAACAAAAAAAAAAAAACTTTTAAGCTGCTATCAAGTTTGTGCAATCTCTGTGGCCACCTGCAGTCTAACATTCCCATCTGAAATTAAGGCCATTTTCCTTTCATGCCAGTAAGGCAATTATACCTTTGGTAAATTATAGTTTGAAAATTTTACATTGTATTTTTATTATATTTTTAAGTTTATTAACTCTTTTCTTTAAAAAGTACTATTTACTTCTAGAACATAGTTTCCTCCCTCCTCCCCTCCTGGCCCCTCCCTTCCTCTCTCCTTCCCTCCTTCTTTCCCTCCCTCCCTCCCTCCTTGTTCCTCTACTTGGTACTCTCCTTCTCCTCAGATGAGGTGGGCCCTCACATATGATACTCACTCAGATCTTGCGTCATGTGAGGGCCAAGAGCTTCCACTTGTACTGGAGCTTGATAAGGCACACCATCTAGGGTGTGGTGTTCCACTAACCTGCAGCAGATTCCATGACTCACTGGTGGGTAGAATTTTTCCTAGGATAGATATGCTAGGTTCCTATCTATTTGGGTGTGTGGGTTGTAGGATAGTTATTCTGTGATGTACAGTTAATATCCATTTATAAGGGAATACATACCATGTTTATCTTTGTGGGACTGCGTCAGCTCACTTAGGATGAGCTTTTCTAGTTCCATCCATTTGGTTTCGAATTGCATGATTTCCTCGTTTCTGATAGCTGTGTAGTATTCCATTGTGTAAATGTACCACAGTTTTTTTTATCCATTCTTCAGTTGAAGGACATCTGGGTTGTTTCCATTTTCTGGCTATTACAAATAAAGCTGCTATGAACATTGTTGATGCAATGTTCTTGTGGTTTTGTTTCGAATCTTTTGGATATATGCCCAAGAGGGATATGGCTGGGTCTTGAGGTAGATTTATTCCCAATTTTCTAAGATATCTCCAGATTGATTTCCAAAGTGGTTGCCCAAGTTTGCAGTCCAACCAGCAATGGGGGAGTGTTCCCCTTTCTCCACATCCTCGCCAGCATGTACTATCATTTGAGTTTTTTATCTTAGCCATTCTGACAGGTGTGAGATGGAATCTCAGAGTTGTACATTGATTTTCTATCCTGAAATTTTTCCAGATCTATTTACTAGCTACAATAGAAGTGTGTATATGTGTTTGGACACATGTGCAGAGACACAAATACACACACATGCATGCACTTGCATATTTCTTATTCACTGTTCTATTTTTGTGAAGAGACACCATGACCAAGGCAACTCTTATAAAGAAAACATTTAATTGAAGGCTTGCTTACAGTGTTAGAGGGCTAGTCCATGACCATTGTTGGCCTTCCTGGTTGGATGGGAAGGTGCCTAGGAAACCTATAACTCCAAAGACCAGGAAACATATAGCTCTGAGGTGGGACAGTGTCCCAAAGGAAGGGTATCATAAGGCATGGGAGCCCAGGAACCACACAGATCTTTGAGGTGGGACAGTATTCCAGGGTAAAGTGTCCTGAAACATGAGAGCCCAGGAACCACACAGTTCTGTGGTGGGAACTCAGGAGTCTATGGAGGAATGAACCCAGGAGAGGATGGGGTGGATTCAGGAGTAGCTGCCTCTGCCCACAAGAGAGTTCAGCAGATTGCTGAGCAAACACAGCCTTTATATAGGACTTTTGAGGGGGCAGAGCTTTCTAGGGAAGAGATTTCCAGAGTGAGGATTGGTGGAATTTCAAGTCCTGAGTTTGGGTGAGCTTAGGGATTGGTGGGTTTTTGTGTAGACCTTTCACCTAAAATTAGCATAAATCTGGGAGGGCTCCTCCTGGGGGGGCTGGAGAAGGCCTTTGGCTGAAACTGCCATTCTGACAGAGAGATGTAGGGGAGGGGCCTATTAACATACTTTTTAGGGAGTTTACATAAAATTGAGTTATAAGATAAACAAAACAGTCTGTCTGCAGTTGAAGCAAGGAGTTTTTACATGCCAAGAGATAGGCTTGCCACTAATTCAACCATCTCACACTGGAGATTCTTCGATGCTTTTCTTCTAGTTGGAGTAGAATAGGTCAGGAGCTGATATGTTACGATATCAAAAAAAAATCTTAATTTAAGACCACATCTTTGAATGCCATATTCTGCAGATCTCTTGGGGTTTTTGAAGATGCCCTATCTATCTCTTGTATTTAGATAAGCAAATGTTGCTTGTCTCTTAACAACTTGATTACTGAGTAGCTTAGAGAATATCTGTGATAGACTGTCATAGTAGCTAACAAGGTAACATGCATGCATGACTAGGAGTTTGTTTTTCTTAACTATCCTAAACAGTTTAAGACGGTTGGTATCAAGAGGCCAGAGCTTCACATTTCATTTTTAAGTATCTCTAGGTACGATACCATTAGGAAGTGTTACCTTTAATTTTGTATCAATATACAAAGATCAATGCCTATGCGGCCCAATACAATCTTAATATTGCGTTCATATACAAGGGTCAATACCATTGTGGCCAACTATAATCTTAATTTTGTATCAATATGCAAATATCAATACCGACGTAGACCAATACAATCTTATTTTTGCACAATAAACAATGGTCAATACCACTTTAGCAAAATATACTAAAAAGGACAAAACTTGGTAGCATGGAAGTCGACAACCTAGCTCTGCCAAGACAGGGTAGGTTAGTCCTTCATAATCCCTGCTCTACAATAAATGTCTGTCAGAGAAACAGGACCAAAAGGCTGAAGACTGATGCTGGAATGTATGGAGAGAAAATGGGAACTGTCCAGGTAGTCACCGGTTTGTCATTTCTTAGTATTGGAAGCTGCAGGCCCTGCACTTCCTATATAATCAGATATATTTATCCTTCTCAGCTCTCTGAGGTGGTTGAAGAATAGACAGCTTGAGTCTCATAGCTAAATTTTGAGTTGTTTAGAAATCAAGAGGGCGTTCTAAATCTAAGAAGATGGTTATAATATTGATGCAAGTTAGTATGAAAGCTAAGTCAGTTATAGAACTTTAAACTCATGGAGATGGTTAGAAGGTAGAAGGTTAAAGTCAGGGGCCAAATATGTATGAACTGGACATTGGGAAGGTATACTGGGCCATTTAACTCTCATAAATGTTGCATATTTTTTTTTTTTTTTGGTTTTTTGAGACAGGGTTTCTCTGAATATCTCTGGCTGTCCTGGACTCGCTTTGTAGACCAGGCTGGCCTCGAACTCACAAAGATCCGCCTGCCTCTGCCTCCCAAGTGCTGGGATTAAAGGCGTGCGCCACCACAGCCCGGCTAATGTTGCATATTTAATTCTGCTGTTTTGTATAGAATTTACTGTTATAAGAGAAAGAACCATTTGTTGGATTGAAAAGGGAAGCTGTTGGGGGGAAAGAGGGTGGAAGGGTGGGACAGGAAGGGGGAATAGGGAAGGGTTTGTGACTGAGATGTAACTTGAAGAAAAAAAAATAAAGTACTTATATAAAAAAAAAGATAAACAAAACAATTTTCCCTAACTAAACTATGAACTTATACTAAAGGGTCAGATTCCTAGTCCTGGTCCCTGGCTGCCAGTGCCAGACCATGAAAAACTCCCTTCTTCAGGGGAATAGCTAGTTTACACATTGTTGCCACAGAGATGGTGCAGGAGCTTATAGGCTGGCTCCAGTTGGACATGCCTCCCTTGGGGAGTTCCCTGTCAGCAGCAACTGTAATTGAATTCTCCAGTGCTGCTGGCTCCAGCTTCCTGGTGTTTTCTTCAGGCATTTGATCTCTAGTCCCAGAGATGTGGAGATTTAGTCTCAGCAGCTCTGGAGTCCTGAGGTGTTGCTGTCTGGAGGTGTAGAGGAGCCAGCAGCACAGCCTGAGGATTGGAGCACCTCTTTCAGGGACCAAAGGGCATGGCACCTGGTAGAGCTGCAGAAGTGAAGACCAGGCACTCAAAGAAAGATGTAGGGAGAATCCAGAGGCAAAACTTGAAGTAATCGAGTCTGCTGGAGCTCCTAAGGTGGAGGCCTCGACAGTTTCCTGCAAACTGTACAAAGTTTAAAAGTATACAAAGTTAATAAAGGGAGTCTATGGGCCCCTTGAATCTTGTGAATAGCCTACAATCATCACCATAGGAAGAAGACAATCATGGTGCTGGACTAGTAACTGAGAGCTTTACATCCTGCTCCACAGCCAGAAAGCAGAGAGAGGAAAGAGAGTGAAGGGAGGAGAGGACTGTGTCTGGCATGGGCATTTGATATCTTAAAGTCTACCCGAAGGACACACCTCCTCCTTCAAAGCCAGACCTACTCCAATAAGGCCATGCCTCCTAACCCTTCTAAAACAGTTTATCATTGGGTACTAAACATGCAAATACACGAACCTCTAAGGGCCATTCTCACTGAAACTGCCACAGTGCTTATAAGTATATATTTAGGGTTTTCTGTATATGCTAGCAGGGGTCACAGGCACAGAGACAAGCTTAGTTCTCTAATTTCAGTGCCTTTCTTTCTCTTTCCTTCCTTCCTTCCTTCCTTCCTTCCTTCCTTCCTTCCTTCCTTCCTTCCTCTTTCTTTCTTCTTCTCTCTTCTCTCTTCTCTCTTCTCTCTCTCTCTCTCTCTCTCTCTCTCTCTCTCTCTCTCTCTCTCTCTCTCTCTCACTTACCCAGGTGCTCTGGCCAGAATTTCTGGAACTGTGCTGAATAGAATGGCAGAAGAAGGATCTTTGTCACATTTATTGTTTTAGGGAATAGCTTTAATTTTTCACCATGGAGCATTATGTTAATTTTGACAATCTTACCCTTGAATCACTTTAAGCTCTACCAGTGGCTAGAAGAATCAACTTGACCTAATTCAGAAAAGTGTGTGTGTGTGTGTGTGTGTGTGTGTGTGTGTGTGTGTGTGTGTG
>CAJQZJ010032097.1:909770-930485 GCA_907164525.1 Lophiomys imhausi
GTGTGTGTGTGTGTGTGTGTGTGTGTGTGTGTGTGTGTGTGTGTGTGCTATTCCTCTGCCTGCATGGTGAGCAAATCACTTTATACGCTAGTGTATTAAATCATTTATGGGACAAAGTCAATACCATAACTGTGATCACAGAATAAATGTTAACCATTAAATGTGCTTCAAGGCGCACATTAAAGTCTTATTTAATTCTCAGAGCCTAATGCCAAGAATTATGTTTTTCTCACTAAAGGAAACAACAAGATCTATTATCTTTATTATCTCCCCATGAATAATCAAGTGAGATAAAAACGAGCCTGAATTTTTCAGGTTTTATCTACTGAATTCTTAGATACTCAACTGAAGAGTTGATGATAAGCATACATTGTCCTGTGAGAACAACCGAGTAATTTCCCTAGCCAAGATATGGAATTGATAAGAGGCCAGACTCGCAACTAAAAACGTGCCCTCCTGTGCCTCTTAACTGTTTTCCATTCTTTCATTAACTTATTCACCAAAAATTTATTGAGTGTGCATTGCAGGCATAAGGCTGGGTACCAGAAGCACATTTTGGAAGAACTACAGATGTCAATATAAAATCAGTGTTGTGCTACCCTAAGGAGGACACAGTGTACTATAAGTCTGTCTGACTGGCAAAGAGACATTTTTTTAAACATATATCTATTTCCTCAAGTTACATCTCAGTCAGAGTCCCCCCCCCATCTCCTCTCCTCCTGGTCCCCCCACTTACCGTCTTCCCCCCTTACCCTCCTATCTGCTTTTTGTTGTTGTTTTTTGATTTAAGGTGTATCTTTTTTCTCCCTAACAGCTCCCCCTTTTAGTCCAATAACAGGCTCTTTTTTTATAACAGTAAATATAATACAAAACAACAAGAACAATTAGGCCACAATTATGAAAATTATAGGGTATAACATACATTCCCAATGTCCAGTCCATAAGTATTTGGCAACTGATATTAATATTCTGTTGTCTATCTATCTCAATGAGTTTAAAATTTTATACCTAACTCAGTTTCCCTCCAACCTGCATTACCAACTTAAGAACATCTTCTTAGACCTAGAAAATCCTTTTAATTCCTAAATAACTTAAAATTTTAACTGTGAGACTATAGCTATCTAGTCTTCAACCACATCAGAGACCTGAGAAGGAAAAATATATCTGAATAAAAGAAGTGCAGGGCAAGCAGTTTCCAAAACTAAGAAATGACAGAGAACTGGCTACCTGGACAGTCCCCAATTTCTCTCAATACATTGAAGCGTCTATCTTCAGCCTTTTGGTCCAGTATCTCTGACAGACATTAATTGTAAAGCGGGAATTATGAAAGACTTGCCTACCTTGTCTTGGCAGAGATAGGCTGTCAATTTACCTGCTTCCAAGTTTTGTCCTTTTCGGACAGCATTCTGTCTACAGTTGAAGCAAGGGATTTCTCTTGCCCAGTGACAAGCTTGCCACTAATGCAGCCACCTTCAAATGGCAAAAAAAGACGCTTTTAAATGCTTAGGAAGAGCTTTCTTTTCATGACACCAAGTATACTAGGAGCAAAATGTAGGCAAGATTCTTGTAGCAAACCTGTACTGTAGCTATTATCATATCAAACTCTGAGAAGAAAAAAATTGCATCTCAGATGTACCTAGCAACGATACAAGTAAATGAGCCAGGATTTGACCCTGTGAGTCTGTGATTTGTACAATCCAATGTGTGTCCATAATGTCCTTGATTCTATGAATCAGTGAGTTGCTTATGTACACCTGTCTTCCCAATACTACTAAATGTGGACTGAATTGTGGATCATGCAACAGAGAGACTTAGATATCTACTGTCACTCTGAAGATTGACAAACTATGGAAGCATGTTGACTAGATGATGATATTGTAATCAGTGTTGTTTAGAGAGGAATGGCTTGGGAGAATTTTTGTGGAAAGTGTGAACTCATGCTGTTTCTTTTTTTCCCCTCAATAGTAGAAGTACTTATTTCAAATTTGTTCTGTGTAACACAGGCTGGATATATATTTTTTTCTGTGCTTCAAAAATGGCCTTTGTGGATTATAGCTATTTGATTTCCCCCTCTTTGGTTTACTGGGAAAATTGAAACCAAAATTAAGGCCTGTTCTAAAACAGTCACAGCTCTGAGTGATGGGCTTTGGTTCCATTTATTTTCTTCATCTATTTATTTTATTATCTTGTTTGGTACCTGTCATGTGAATTATCTTTCATCCTTCTTGGCATATGGCAATCTTATGCAAATAAGATTTTTAAGTGAATAAATAATATCTTCAAAGACCTCATGAGAGAATTTGGAGTTGTTTTATGAAACAAAATTGCATAAATTGGATTCAGTTTAATTTTAGAACTGAAATTCCATAAATCTGATTCTAATTTCAATGTTTAACCTTGTTATCTAGAAAAATAAGGGGAGTCACTCAAAGGAAAATAAGACAGCAAATGTGGGAAGCTATGCATGCAGCCAGAGCTAATAGATGCAGTTAAGCCCCTGTGCCTGAGGGACGATGATGGCTGTGATGCTGGTGGTGAGGAAGGGGGTTTGTAATATTATTCTGAGGATACAGCCTATAAGACCTCTGTCCTAAGAGCAAATGGTTCTGTCAGCCAATTTCTGATTTACTGCCAAGAGTCAAAACTGACTGGGTGAAAAAGGGCAATAAAAAATGAACTCTAAGTGTGTTGTGACTGGCGAAGGAGGGAAGTGAAATGGGAAAAAGAGGCAATGTTGACATTCTGGAGGAGGGTGGGTGACAGAGAGGACAGCGTGACAGACGTCACACAAGTGTCACAGGGGTCTTTGCTTCTTTGCTTTCATTTTGTTTTCCTAAGAGAAGTTGAAGGCCTATCTAACTTTGGCCCCAGCAGATGCCCACAGAGAAGCTGTGTGGCTAGGCTTTGCATATCCTAAAAGGTCACCTGTGTCCCTGTCCTTACATATACACGAGTGTGTCAAGAAGCCCAAACTGATTGGAAAATCCCCAGGTGTTTTAAAATCTTAAATCGAGAGTCATCAATTTTCAGAAAATCATAGTCTCTTACTAGAGATCTTGGACTCAACCAACTACAAACAGCACTTCGATAAGAATCCTAGAGTAATGTTAAGTTGTTAAGGCAGAGGCTAGATTTAGTGAGCCCAGCACAGCATGACAGTTTGCAATGATAGCATTCTCTTAACAAAAGCATTCTTTCAGAACCACCCAAGGCAGCAGATAGTCCCAAGTTTGAAAGAGCACTTGTACAAATATTTCCTCTGGCTTAACTTCCCTGTCTTATTTTATACATAGATGTAGACATCCGAAACAAACAAAAAGTCAGGGGATTGGAGAGATTAAAAAAGCACTTACTGTTCTTACAGAGGACTGGAGTTCTGTTCCCAGCACTCACATCAGGGACCTCACAACAGCCTGTAACTCCAGCTCAGCACTCACACACCCACACACAGATAACAACAACAACAACAGCAACACACACACACACACACACACACACACCTAAAAATGAAATAAGTCTTTGAAAGATCAGGATTTTCTTTAGTGGCTTTTATATTAATGTGTGTGCAAGCAAACATGCTAGTCTCAAGGAATATTCAGCTTGATTCTTCAACAAGCTCATATAGAGCTATTCCAAAAGAGAGAGTATCAGTTAACAATTTCCACCAAGCCAAGTTACTCATAAGGCAAAGGGAGCTAGAGGTACAAGGGAAAGGTGTGTAAACCAACTGAGGAATCCCTCTGCATCATTCATTGGTCACTCAGTACGCTGGCATCCAGTGAGCACAAGAGGGATGGTAAGGACACAAGAATACAACTGAGTGGCACAGCTCTTCCCCCCAAGCCTGTCTGGTTCCGTCGAGGCATACTGGGCTGTAATCTGGACATGACTTGAATAACTTTAGTAATGATTTAAATCACTTGTAAATTGCCATGTAAATTAATTGATAGTTTTTTAAAGATAAGCTATGTTTTCCCAGTCTGATTTAAGTTTTACTTTGGTTAACCCAAGGAGATAGGGCTGCAAATCCTTGGAATTCTTTTCTATTTCCATAGAAAGCTATCCCAAATGCCCCATGGGATTCTAAGCTGTAATGGAAACCAATTGTTCTTACTTATATAGTGCACCCTGAAATGTGCAGACATTCTTCATACAAAGCATGTTTGCACAATTCAGGGTACAGAATATTCTTTTATTATGTAAATACATACTGGCTAAGCATTATACCCGGGCACTCGCTCAGGTGCTGGCTACAACACCTATCCTCATTTATTTGTAAAATTCTGTGGTCTTCTTTGTTTTTTGCTTTTGTTTGTTTTGTTTTGTTGTTTATTTGTTAAACACACATGACAAATTTCAGAAGACTTCACAAAGATGTTCAGATTTAGAGATTAGGATTCTTAAGAATTTAAATCACCTTTTATTGTGACAACATTTTGAATTATTTAACTTTTTAAAAAGGAAATTTTGAATTTTGTTTGGCCTCAGCAGTACCCAAGACTCCAGGAAAATATTATCAGGAGAAGAGTAATTACAGAGGGTTATACATAGTAACAGAAGCAGTTAGAGTGAGCTAAAAGAACAAGACCATCAGACATAGAGAAAAAAAAAACAGAAAGGATTATAAATGATAGACAAGCTAGCCAGAAGACAACTCACTACTGTGTAATTATGTGTTACCAAGGCATGTGGTCCTTGTGGTTTCGAGTAGACTTGTTTGAGGCATGTTTGTCTGCAGAGCTGGAGGAGACTGTAGGTAGGGGATCGGAAGACAAAGAAACTTCATCCATTCTGTGAGGGCTTCCACTTCCTAAAGGCTCCCAGTTGTCTCGTGGATTGTCTAGTTGGCAGCTACAGAAGCTGCTCACATTTGTGAAGAGGGAAGAAAACAAACAAATGAAAAAAGCCCCTCATGCAGCTTTCCCATGAGAACAATGGGGGATGTTCCCATCCTGGGACACCGAGTCACCCTGAGGGCAAGAAGGGACTTTACTTTGGAAGTCTTCATCAGCCTCAGCTCTGGGCAAGAGGATTCCTCCACCCCTCTCAACGTCCTGTCTGGCTTTCAGGCCTTCACATTGCTAAGGTTTTTTGTTTTGTTCTGTTTATTCTTAAGCCAATTATATTTCAAGTGCATTTTCTGTGAGCCACTGTTAGTTATTCACTAAGGAAAAATGTTGAGCGTACTCTCTTCTGGTTGAATAATGAGAGCCAATCAATAAGGCTGACCTCCATGAGCCACCTTCAATAGCAAGTATTACTTCATTTTCTTACCATGAATTTACAGAAATTACATGAAAGGAATAACGCCTACTCTTCATATTGAGACTATCAATTTCCTGAGCTATCCCACAACGAGGTCTACTCTGGACCCTTCCAGTCTGTGTTTATATGACAGACCTGATTCTGGTGTCAGACTAGGTATTAGTAAGTCCCTTGGAAGAGTTTATGGAATATAAGGTCCTTCCAGAGATCTCTCTCTTCACCATCACCCACACCCCAAGCCTTACCACAGTTTAAAACATAACTGGCTTGCTTTTTCATGTATTCACTTGAGGCCATATTAAAAACATCCTAGCTTTTCCTATTTTTCAAGTATAATTAATTGCATTCATATTTCATTTTTGTAATTGTCCACGTCTCCCTTCCCTTAATTTTGTGTTTAACTGTCATGTGTTCTTAATCAAGTCTCCATATCTTAGCTTTGGGTGGACAGAGCTGTGCTGTGACCTCCCTTTCTGCATAAACGGGTTGATATTGAAAGGGAGAATAAAAAGAACATTTTTAATAGTGCTACTCATTATAGAATTACTGAAGACCTTACACATCATAAGAACCAGGCCAGAAGCTTAGTTACAAGGGTGAATAAGACAGTTATATATATACACCCAACACACTAAAATATACTTTTTGATATGAGATTCCTCATAGAGCCAAATAACAAGAATTTAACCAAATTGTACGGACAACGGGAAAATATTTGGAATAGTCAGATTAAAGTTGAAATTTGATATATACATGCATGAGCTTGCCATGTAACTCTGGCCAACCACGGGAAGAGCAAATAGTGTTAACAGCAGAAGAAACATCCTATGTGGATGTCGGAGGCAAGAAAACAAAGAGACAGGGCCTTGCTTTGCGTCTATATCAAGTATCATCTAAGCCAAGGAATGTAAAACATACATTAAAACTTATTATTTTATTTGAGAGGGGGAAAGTAATCTACACTATCGCTGTAATAGCACATTAAGAATTTCATTTTACAGAATGATGGTCTATAACTTTCAGAGACCAATTGTGATCCACAAGGAAGCTGTTTAGAAGGACCAGTGATCCATGACTCATGAGACTCACGGGCTTAAAGAATTCCAAGAAACTTCTGTGGATGGAGCAGAGATTACAATGAGGGGGAGGAAACTATGAGTGGGAAGAAGAATGTGCTACAGGAGAGGCTTTGGTAAGGAGTGTGGCTGGCTGGTCCTTACAGATCCAGCACATGTTTCACCACAATTGCAAGGGTTACAGGAAGTCACAGTTCCACGTTAACTTCTGTTGTACTAAGCAACTTGTATAATGAGTTGTGGCTCTACGCGACTCACCAGGGTACCCAAGTTCTCAAACTTGCTAGCAGGATCCAGGGCCTTTGACACAGAAAGCAGCATTCATATTTAACTTCCATCAGATGGTAGACTTGATTTGGAGGCCATTATTTAGCCAACTGCAATACCATAATAACTCACTACATACATTACACTAAACTCTATTAAAATGCCTAAAATTACACTTACATATCCAACTCATCTAGAACCCCAAACCTCCAGATACTCCTCCATAGCTATAGACAAAAACAGGCATCAAACCACCTAAATAAATTAAAAATACAAATAACCCTAAAAAAAGACCCACCCTCTGGAGCTTCTTCCTCCCAAGATGCTCTCCCTCCCCTCCCCTGCCCTCCCCTCCCCCTTCCCCCCCTCTCTGAAGCCCGCTTAGTCCTGCTTACCTCTGTCTTTGCCCAATCTCCACGCCTCAGCATTGATTTAACCAATCAGAGACAAAGTAAGTAACAGACAGCAAGCAGGACCAATCAACATTTAGAATGCTTAACACCACCCTATCACAGATCTAATGAGCTTCTGGGGACCCACAGAGAGTACCTCAGATCCAGAGAGCTAGAGAGAATTACACCAGGAATTGACAATCCTGAAGGCATCCTTCCTTTAATTGTTTAAGTCATTCATTAACTCATTAACTTACAGCCTTCTATAGCAGGTTTCAGTGTATACTAATGAATCAGCCACAATCTCTTGCTAAGTGTTGAGCATCTCAAACAACCTAGGACATCTAAGAAGGAGAGGACTCATCTGTCTACTATCTGAGAAAATTGTCATTATAAGGTGACCAAGAAAGTCCAACTCAGTTTTTGATTTTAAATAATTTTAAAGCATAATAAATGTCATATTGGTTGGTTGCTTATTTCAAAAGACCATATTTGAAGAAAGATAAATTAATGATGGTTATACATTAGCTCTTAGACAATAAGTGAATAGAAATTAGGACTGAGCAAGTTGCATACTAGAAAGGCAAGAACAGTGAAAGAGATGTAAGGTAGTCAGGAAATCCACAACAGTGTCTTAAGAGGAGAAAGCTCTACCCACACAACCCTGATTGTGAAGTGCAGCACCTCAATCTACTGACTGAAGTTACTTAAGTGGCCCAGCTCACTGTCAGTTCAAGGAGAGCCACTCCATTGTTCGAACTGACTTCAGTTTTCTACTTCCTTCCCTATTCTCTGGGACTGTCAGACCCCATGAACTGAACTAGCTCACTCTCAGCTTCAACATTTTAAATAGCAGTTTATTGAGGACATGCTCTTGGGAAAATAAAAGTGAAAGAGGCAGCTTCCTCTTCTAACCGGATTCCTCAAAGCAAGGAACATACAATCAACATAACGTGGTTAATGTATCTGATTGATTCCATCATCATTCATCTTCCCCACAATAAAACAAGGAGCTGAGGATTCCCAGCAGTCAATATCAAATCTTTTTCTTTTCCATTTTTTATTTCAATGCTGGTATCCACAGCATCCAGTTTGGGTTGGATTCTAGAACTACTGCTGTGGAACCCCTTGGTTCCAATACAATTCCAGAAGCTCTGGAGTGTGGAAGCCATCGGTGCCAGACATCTCTGGGGTTCTGTTCATCATCTCACAATGTTCCCACCACACAAGAATCAGGAAGAAGACAGAAGTAAAAGAAGAGGGCCACAGGCCAGGAGACTGACAGGTGTCAGGAAATTAGCCGGGCGGTGGTGGCGCACGCCTTTAATCCCAGCACTTGGGAGGCAGAGGCAGGCGGATCTTTGTGAGTTCGAGGCCAGCCTGGTCTACAAAGTGAGTCCAGGACAGCCAGGGCTACACAGAGAAACCCTGTCTCGAAAAACCAAAAAAAAAAAAAAAAAAAAAAAAAAGGAAATAGTGTGAATCGGAAGGTTTAGGAAGCGTGAAGGGCTAGGGAGGCCAGGTGAGATACAGCCACATGTCATGGCTCCCACAACGACTCAGTGGATGTGATGTTCCTCTGCTTTCACACGCCCCAACACAACACCAGACTCACAAATCCATTGTCAGTGACTAGATGATGTTGTGGCAGAACACTGTTGAACACTGCTTGCCTGGGTTCTATTCTTGGATTTCCCAAATGACCCTACAGATGACAAATTACCATGCCTAAACAGTGAACTACATAGTGCTTACCAGGTACACTCGTGTTGGAGAACAAATGAATGATGTGGACTATTTCTAACAGTGTCTGACACATCAGCCTCACATTGCTACTGTGGTGATACTGGGTCGTATGGACCCAATTTCTATTCCTACTGTGGACAGTCTGGTTTTCATTTATGTTTAAATTAGAAATGACTTGTGAATACCTCAGTGATAAACGAAATGAGGCACGAAAGAGCCCCTCAAAACAAAATCCAAAGTAAAATTCCAAAGAGACATTGGCATTGAAAATCCTCCAAAGTTTGTGTGTGTGCGGTTCATTCCATTTCATTTCTGTGTTCTCAGAAGGAGACATAAATGAGAAGGGCCTAAAACTCACTATCAGTTAGTACTTGCTTAAAACTACCATCTTTTAGACTGTCGTTAAATACATTTTCACCATTAAATAATGAAGCCTCTCTCTTGGCCCTCATATGACTGCTAAACTGGGGCAGGGGACTGTTATGTAGAGATACTCCACTCCAGAGGAGTGGGATGAAAAGGATAGGACATAGAGGGTGGGAGGGCGGAACTGGGAGGGGTGGAAAGAGGACACTATGATGAAGATATAACCTGAAGTAATAAATAAATATTTAAAAAAATGAAGCCTCTATTTTCAAATAAAGAATGTTTATAATTAATTTATAGTGCATTTATCAATGCTTCACTTTTATAATAGACTCTTACAGATTTGTGCTAATTTTAATTTTGCTTTTGAACTTATTCAGCAACTTAAGATTTTTACAGGAGAAAGTTCGCAGGTACAACAAAGTCAGCATGTTTTGTAGTAGGTGTCTCTATGGGGCATGTCCAGGCTTAACTGGGAAGGAGGATTGTCTTCTACTGAACTTCTAACAAGCTACTAAAATTTTGTTCATTGTACGAATAAAGCAATGATGACCGGCAATAGGCCATTGCTCCTGTCATCAATAAATGGACTCTGGCCATTAATACACACTAAGAATTCTTCCTGCACACTAAAGCGCAGCATGGAGAATGTGTTTTGGCAGGTGCACTGGCTACTCACAGAAGTACTTATTTACTGGTAACCCAGCATCCGAGTCAGTTCAAACCAGTGCGGGCCAGCACTTCTCGATGGGCTGTGGTCTGCCTGACTGTCCACCTTGACTACGTTACATTAGGAATTCTCAATGGGCTGTGGTCTGCCTGACTGTCCACCTTGACTATGTTACATTAGGAATTCTCGGTGGGCTGTGGTCTGCCTGACTGTCCACCTTGACTACGTTACATTAGGAATTCTCGATGGGCTGTGGTCTGCCTGACTGTCCACCTTGACTATGTTACATTAGGAATTCTCCATGCTTGTCAAGGACCACTGTGCTTTATCCACAGCTAGATGCTCAGCTTAGCAAAGTACTGCGCACATTAGAAGGGACTCACCAAACATCTGGCAGATGAACCGGAAAGTGACCAAAATAAAAACTGCATGGTTTAAACCAGAATACCCGTGCCAAAATAACCTACTCGCAAGAAGTTAAGTCACCTGGAGAGTCTTCAAAAAGGAGGCCATTTAAAACTTTCCTTTAATAAATCTAATCCCCTGGTCTACTTTTCAGTTTACTCTCAAGGCATCCTCTCTGTAAGACTAGAATCTTCTAAACAACTACTTCTGAAAAAGATTAATAGAAGTGATAGAGGCACAAAGTCTTACTAAGAGTTTTAAGGCAACCTTTTCACATTTAAAGAGTTCTTAATTGATCACTAATGAACTGAAAGGACTGTTTACACAGTAGTCAGGTTACATAGCCAGGGCCGAAAGCCAGGGCAAAGGTGGAGCCATGCAGCCTGTGCTAAAGGCAGACTGTTTCTCTTTTGGCTTCAACATATTAAAGCTGCTGAGGAACCAGAAGGAACATCACTGCCAAGCCAGAGAAGTAGCCAAGGTCAGCAGAACCTCAATTATTCCCCCTCCCCTTTTTTGGGGGGGGGGGAGCAAAGATTGTTGACTAACAAGTTTCTTGCAAGGCTGACCTACCCAGAGCTAGCATTGGGAAAGTACTTTTATTTCCTTTAGTACCAGATGACTAGAGTGAGTTTACAAACATATTCAGTAAATGTCTGAGCTCCAAAATATTTTATTTAGCTACCTCATAACACCCATGCTCTTAAGACTGATCACTCATGTAGGAGCCTCTGGTTTTCTCTTGGCTGTTTTTTTTTTTTTTTTTCTGAGATTTCTTTCTAAGCAAGTAACTACACCACAAAGATTTCTAAAGTCATTTTTTTAAAGTCACAGGATGCAGTTTTTATAGGAAACATCTTGGCTGTGTCAAGTCATAGTTTTGAAGTCTCACTGAATATTTTCAGACATTTATTTAAAACGTGTAGGCATTTTAGCTGAAGACAGAGTCCACTGAGCTGATTGGGACCTAGACCCCTCTCTCCCCTAGGCTACTCCATGTGTACTTGACAATTTTCCATGTTGAATCATGCCTCTACCACATATGGGACTAGTTTTTATTTGCCTCCACTAAGCTGCAATAGTCAGATTCTGAACAAGAACATGCTTTGCGAGGGAATGAATGTTCAAGTCTCTAAAGACACAGTAGAGCACAGTAGAGACTAAGGTCACATTAGGTTTCCACCAGTCTGTGTCATTTATTTCCACTATAAAAGACTTCCAAGGATTTCTGTTACTTTCTACAAGTTAATCCTATTCAGTACCATGCCTTGTTTTGTTTATGGCCAAATCACTCAAGTATGCCCCCACTTTCTTGATTAAAAAAAAAATCACATAAGCATCTTCTGTACATGGATTCATCTTTTTCCAAGAGACTATTGCCAAGAATCAAATTGTGAACTCTACTAATTCAATAAATCTTAGTTTCGATTCTGTAATCATCTTTATGAAAGGACATAGCT
Organism: Lophiomys imhausi; assembly: GCA_907164525.1. Classification (NCBI taxonomy): domain Eukaryota; kingdom Metazoa; phylum Chordata; class Mammalia; order Rodentia; family Muridae; genus Lophiomys; species Lophiomys imhausi. The sequence goes on from CAJQZJ010032097.1 coordinate 921,418, forward strand.
GAGCCATTAAGAAGCAGAAAACATCACGGGGAGACAGACATGGTTACTATTTTATTTGAAGAAAAAAAAAAAAACAAGTTTTAATAAATACTGTGGAAACACTGACCAAACATACAAAGTGACTTCAACATTAAACAAAAGCAACAAAGTTCTGCTTCATAACAGTTATAACTTATTTTCTTTTTTACAATATTTAAATACAGAAAGCACTCGCCAGCTATTTTGTAATACTGCCCAAAGCATAATGCTGCACCAGTCAGAGCATATTATGTTGGTAGAATGTCTGAGTTTCATGGAAAATGACTGAAATGGCATCTTCTTTTTTTTTTTTGGTTTTTTCGAGACAGGGTTTCTCTGTGTAGCCCTGGCTGTCCTGGACTCACTTTGTAGACCAGGCTGGCCTCGAACTCACAAAGATCCACCTGCCTCTGCCTCCCAAGTGCTGGGATTAAAGGCGTGAGCCACCACCGCCCGGCGCATCTTCTTGCAGAGACAAAACAAAGTGCTTGTAAGACCCAGAATTGGACATTGCAATAACCTTACTCTCCTTTTCTGCCAGTTTAATGGAAACACAGCTTCAACGCTTCAAAAATGAAACGTCATCATTGGGAAATAGAAAGCTTGTTTTCACCAAGCACCAACTATAAAACGTCACATCTGATTTCTTCTCTGAAAAGAACTGCTCAAAAGGAGAAACCTGTAAACTATTTTAAATGCTGATTATTACTCTAACATCGATCAAGTTTTGAACCTGGCCCTGGCTGCGTATGATTAACTGAGGTTTAGCAGTCACTTGAGAAATGCCTTAGGCTCATATAAGGGCAGACATTATAGGCTTTTTATATCTGGGGTTTTCTAAAGCGTGGGCAAATGGGGGTTTTGTCAGAACAACATTCATTTGAGGAAGTGGCATGAGCCAATGGCTCCCTATCTGCTGCCAGTCTCGGGACACCATCCTCAGATAACAGTGCTTTTGCTCTGGTATTGGAAATAGAACTTTCTTCCAGAAAGCGTCACTCACAAACTGTGTTCTCTGCTACTCTGTTCCTCTGTTCATTATCTCTCCTGGTGAAAACTGCACCCTTCTGCTTTCTCTTTGAAATCACTCTATCACATCAAACCAAGACACCTTTTTATTTGACTTCTCATTTTTATCAACGATGGCAAAAAGAAAAACAAAGCCACACACTCTCTTCTAAACAGTGCACAAAATATTACACTGAGCAATTTACCACTTGTTAATGACAATCACGAGGATGAACAAAACCGTCAGACAGAATAAAAAGCAACACTCATTTCTATTTGCTCTATGCAATCTTTGTAGTGCTGGTCTACGCATCTTGTAAGGCCGGCAGAAGCCTTGCTTTCTTTCAGACCATCTCACTCAGCAGCGACCTTGAGGAAGTTGAGACTTCAAAGCCTCATGACGTTTTCCTCTTGAATCCCACGAGTCCCAAGACAATTTCCATTTTAATGATGAGCTAGGAGGAAATTAGATCACATCCCCTAGAAAACTAAACGCTAAGGTCACAGTGCGTGTTCCCCGATGAGGATGGTATACTAATATATACTTTTTGAAAAAGAGATTAAAACATTGAAAAACTAAACCAAAGTAGAGATGCATGAATAGGTTGTAACAAAACCACAAAAACAAAACCGAAAATAGGCAAGCACCGTTCAGAACATGGATTCTTCTTCTCGGAGATACCGGCGATCCCCCTTCTCTACCTCCAGCCCATTTGTAGCTCCCTTTGTTTTTGGCATATTTTTCAAGTCACACTTCAAAACTCTTCAATGTGTCACTTCTCACCACTCGGTCTACATGCTGAACCTAAGGACAGGATTCCAAAACCTGGGCATCCTTCCAAGGGCCTCCCAGCCTGTGTCCATGTGACGTTGGGTGTGCACTTCATTTGACTCCATCTTTTCGTTTTGTTTTTGTTTTTTTTTTATTTTTTACTTTTTATGTTTTTACACCAGATTCCTGTGTCCTCGTTAAAGACAGCGAAGCTTTACATCACACTGCAGCTCTTTGCTTTGTCCTTTCGTAAGTCCGTAGCAACTGCTGAGAGTTCTGGTCTGCTAGGCATGTGTGAAATCCGCTTTGTGGCCCTCTGTGATTTGTTCCGCTTAACGTTTTTATTTGTCTTATTTACACACGCCAAGGTGGCGACGTGAAAAATGTCTCTGACGCTGTTTTCTGACTGTAAAGCTGAGCATTCTATGTAAGTGGCTGCTCCGATCTGCTTGGCCATATTTGCCCCCTGCAAAGTAAAAGAAAGAATTTCCATCAGCAGTGAGACTTTGGAGAGACGTTGTTGCTGAAATGCCACAAAACAGTCTTGCATTGGAAAATACCTAATATGCCAAATGGATTTCCCATGTGTTGTAAAAAAACAAAAACAAAAACAAAAACAAAAAAAACCCCAAAAACCAGATTTTTAAAAATAAATGAGCTACTCTTTTTGTTACTTCCCAAATACTGAAGGCCCTCAATTACATTACTCAGTAGAAACCACTCCAGGTCCCCACAGTTTCCAAAATGCCGATTTATTTGCTCATACAGGAGAATCTGGAGCATCCAACTCCCAACAGGATGACGGACACAAGAGAAGTGCAAAGGTGTCAGCTGCCCCTCACTGCCACATAACCAAGAAGTGAGTGACTGGCTGTGTAGTTCTCATTTGGGGCCATTGTGAAACATGCCTCATGCTACTGGAGTAAGTCTCCTGATACCATGAACACTGCGTCTTTCACATAGAGCTGACCAAGGAAGGTGCTTTGGCCCTCAGAGTTCATTCCAGCACTTCCAAAAGGCTCTCACTTCCTCTCTTGGTGACTATAAATGACACTCAGCCCCAGTTAGCAGGTTGTGACGAATGCAATTTAACATCAATTTAAGTAAAATCAATTTCTATGACCATATTGAGTTTGCTAATGAGAAATGCAAGATGAAGAATAGTATTTTTTCTTTCCTCTGTTTTATTTTTTTGTCATGCTGGGCATGGAACCCTAAGCCTTCCTCACTCTGGTCTCACCCTGGGAAAACACTCTATCACTGAGCTACGTCCCAAGCCCTAAAATAGAATGCTCTGAATGATGCATACCACATATAATTGTAGATATTTTAACACGAACCCTCTTTAGACTCTGTTGGTGAGTTTTAGAAAAACAAATTTCTGAACAGATTTTCCTCTTCTTTGGGGGAACACATGTACCATGACAAACCTCCAAAAGACTGCAGCATGGAGTGGCCTATTTTATTAACAGCAACTTGATTTAGCATTTCATTGGGTAACTGAGGACAATAACTTAAAGAGAATTACTGATTTGACCACATTTTCTCCTAAACATGCTGAACTTTAAAACCATTGGTGTAGCAGAAACATGTAAGAATAGCGCATATCAACTGCTTATGTGCCCTAATTTCTGATGGTTTTTACTAGGATGACAGAACATTTCATATCTTAGTAGACCACTGCCTCACTTCCTGAAAAACTGCTACATTTTATTTATCGCAAATAATATTCTATTTCTTTCACTTTTGTTGAAACGTGACTTTTCGGGGCTGGAGAGATGGCTCAGTGGTCAGGAGCACTGGCTGCTCTTCCAGAGGACTCAGGTTCAATTCCCAGCACCCATGTGGCAGCTCACAATTGTCTGTAACTCTAGTTTCAGGGAACCTGACACCCTCACACAGACATACATGCAGGCAAAACATCAATGCACACAAAATAAAAAGAAGTCCTTTTAAAAAGCAAGGAAAGTGACTTTTTCACACTGACGCACATACCTGATCATATGACACAGGTGTCTGCCTGTGATTTGAGAGCTCCACTAATGTACTGACATCTGTCCTCAGATCAGACTTGCAGCCAACCAACAGCATCTTGGTATTGGGACAAAACTCCTGGATTTCACCTTTCCACTAGGGAGGGGAAGGAAAAGGGAAATTAACAGAGTATTGGCAAGCATACAATGAAAACAAGTTCTTCACTTGCAGACATTGAAACACAACCTCAAGTGAAGAAGCAAGCTTGAATTTAATCACTAAATAGATAACCAAGCTTTAGAGAATAGCCATGGATACTGTTATATTCTGTGTGACTCATTGGTTCCTCCCACAATGAACTTACTGGGTATCAACAGAAGGTAGCTTCAAGAATGTTTTAATTATGGAGGTATTTGAAAGACAAAAGCACCTTAATAATCACATATCCAAATGGAGGACTGCATTCTCTGATATGCTGAGTTTCTTATTACACAGCCTAATAAGTGGAAGGCCAGGTATAAGGAATAGCCCGCACCAGTAAAGTTTGCATTCAGAGACTCCATCAAGTGGGCTGTGCTTCCATGTGCTGGAGGTTCTAAGTATCTGGCCTATGATTAGGAAAGAGTGATTTAAGAGACCACCAGAGGAGACCTCAGGTCTCAAGGTGTAGCTGAAGTAATGGTGTCTAGTAAAAAGTACTCCAGCACATGGAAGGAACTAACACACAAAGTGCCCGATCTCTCCTTCAAGCTTTCCTTTTCCACGTTCCCCTCACAATTATTTAGAAGCATCTATCACATTCTCCTAAAGAACTGCAAAACCGGGTAAGAAATCTTTACTTTAAGTCACTCTAAACTCTCATACCAATGGGTTTCACGACTCAATCAAGACAAAACTAGATAAAGTTATCATGAGCCTTAAGCCTGACACAAACATAAACACACTCATTAATATCTACAGTTCCAATGTCGCTATTTGTTTGGTTTTAGGAGACAAAAGCAAACTAGAAGAGGAGGAAAGCTTTCTGTCATACATTATGTATAATCTGACACTACAACAAGTACAAACAGCCGCAAATAAGGGCCTCTTTCATCTTCAGACACAGGCAGGCATGTTGTTATGTTGTTCTCAGCTGTGTGATGTGGCTGGCCTCCCTCTGTACCTGTTTACAGCCTTGAAGACAGGAAAGGTGTATTCCTGACAGAATCTGACAAAAGCCAACCCCGTGTTTCATACATTACTCAGAACGGATTAAGAGTTAAAAAGTAAAAAGAACCCTTTGATCTATCAAGAGTACAATTTCCCTGAGCTGCTTGCAATGTTTAGTCAAAACTGAAGGAAGGTTCTACCTCAAACCTTAAATTTATAATGACCTCCCCAAGCAATTAAGTACCATCAAGAAAAAATAAACTAATACAAAAGCATAAAATGAAAACACCACTGAAGGTAGAAACCAAAAGAACACAATCCAAAAAAAACCCAAGCTGGAATACCCACAAAGGTGCTTCTCCCTTTCTGCTCCGTCTGCCCTCATTCTGACTGGGCCACAGGGACAGTCACTGAGTGACATTCTGTACTCTGAGCCACATCTGCTGTGCACAGAGAAAAAGGGGTAGTGTATCTGGAGTCTCACTCTCAAACCCCATAACACTCCCACAAGGGTGAGAGGTTAACATGCTGCCCCATCAACTAACACATATGGCCCTCTAGAACTACCATGGAAGGAAGCCTAAGTTTCTGAAGTCTAAGTAGAGTCCTTGTTCCCAGTGTATTCCCTGGAGCTCATCAACAGTAAGTTCCTGTCACTACCCTGGGTACCAAGTCCTTTGCTGCAGAAGGCTAAGCATTATCCCTTACACACACATTCAGTGTCCTTCTTAGACCTCAAGACCCATCTGCCATAGGTACCATTCCTCTTAGCCCTGGTTTCTTCTGTCCACAACCTTCTTCTAGTCCCATCTCCACCTATACAACCTCACCCACCCTTACTTCCAGAAACCAGGGCTGTGTGATAGATAACATACACGGTCAGCATAACTGATGCTCTATTAGTATTTGGTATACACATGATCATAATTCACATTATTGCATGTCTAGAGACAAGCCCCTTTACCTCTTAAACTAATTTCATTTATATGCCTATAAATGACAGAAATACAACTTCCTTGCTTATTTGTAAGGTCAATATCTGAATTGAGACCAACAGTAAACACATAATGAGTAGTTTGTCTAGCAAATGAATGAAGGCTAAGGTAGGACTTTACTGTAGCTAAACACACCATTTCCTCCCCCCCCCAAAACAAACACGGCAGCTCATGAAAAGTATTTTGTTCAGAGCTTTAGGAAATAAAGTTTCAAGCAGATTAACTATTCAAACTCGTGGCATCCATGTATGGGAACCTTGTTTTAGTGTGAAAGTATCCTTGCCAGTGTTTTCATTAGAAAACATAAGGAATAAAAGTTCTGAATCTTTGTGCCCCTAGTCAACCACATATCTCTAGTCTTACGTCATCAACAGTGCGGGATGGTGCCCTCCTTCCTCAGAACTTACCTTCTTTAAGACACTGTCCAGGGTCTCTGGTCTACTGACGTCAAAGCAAATGAGGACAGCGTCAGAATCTGGGTAGGAGAGGGGACGGACATTGTCATAGTAAGGAGAACCTAAGAGACAAAAACAGGCAGGTCTCAGACAAAAATCTCCACTGTCCATGGGTGATTAATTACCCTTTCAGATAAGTCCCTTCTTGTCATAATACCATACCCCCCATTGGCCCACTCCCAACTCCACCCACCACACAGTCCTTGCAAAGAAGTTCAAACATATACATAAAAGACAGGTTAATACTATATTCACTTGTACTACAAAATCAGAGAGCTCCTATGAGTCCTGGGAAGGCTAGGAACGTAAGGTACAATTTGTAGAGTTCAAGGATTAGCGTCAGAAGGACCCTAGATGAAGTGGGGAGTAGGTGGGGTCAGGTTATCTTGATTACAAAGCGATTCCCACTACTAAAGGAGAAGCCCAAGTCTCAGGAATGAGTGACTCTTATTCTTCAATCACAAAGCGAAAATTGTGACAACCTATATCCGTGGGATCCTAGACAAAACCCAGGTAGCAGCAGGAATTTAGGAAGAGATGCGTACATATTAACTAGGGGCATTGTGGCTGTGCTATCGCCCGCCCGTGGTCAAAGGCTCAGTGGCAGTAGCCACTGGAAATGGAGCTGCTTCCTGGGAAAAAGATCCAAACTCAAGATTACTCCATAGTTGAATTGGGGGAAGGGTGAGTGAGGGAGGGAGGAAGAAGGCAAGTTTAATGCTGCACAGAAGGGCACACAAACCGCTCTATCTCCAGTTACAAGTCTGGATAAGCCATTGACCTTTGAGCTTACCCCCAAGCACTGTGTAAGTTTGCTTCCTGCTACACCAAGAATGCCATAAATGCCATTTTCGATCACATTATTCTCTACACAGTTCTACTGTCCCTCTGGCTGGCAAACATGACAGCCAGTGGGACATAATCCAAGGGCCCTGGCTTGAGTTAAAGCCCAAGGTAGCCTAATCAATCAATTGAAACACAGAGCTTTCTGGTCATTTAGGGCTTCTTTTTCTTCTTCCTTTTTTTTTGGGCGGGGGGGGAGAATTCCAATGTTGATAATTTATACAAGGCCAGTAACTATAAAATAGCTTGACTCTAAAATTCAAGATAACTTGACAACCACTACTTTTAAGCAACGATGTTCGTCATACAGCCATTTCACAGACAACAGGAAGATCACTTACTTGGCAAGTGCAAACACACTAAAGCTCTTTGACTTTTAATTTCGTTTTGACATAATTTTGCATTTCTGGAAGAAAAACATAGCATGTTTTCCCTAAGTCAAAACTTCAGTAGTCAAAGAGAGAGAGAGAGAGAGCACAAGTTTTCCAAAAATTATTTTAGTCAGGTCTGGTAGAAGGATAAAGCAGGAGGGTTGTAATTTTGAGGCCTATCTGAGCTGTAGGAGTGAATGCAGTCTGTGAAATATGCTGATTTAACTCTGTTTATGAAGAAACTGGTATTTCCATGTTAGTTCTCCATTGAGCCACTTAGTGAGACCATGTCTCAAAGAAAAAGTACAAAGACAGCTGACCTTCAGGAGTCTGTTCTTTTGACCTAGAAGTTACTGTAGTTAGGGTGTGTGTTCCAGGCCCTGGGCTCGCACACTGCAATCCCTGGGCCCACCTCACTAGCTGCTTTAGAGATAGTGAGTGTGCTGAGTGAGGAAGAGGGAAAGAAAGTGCCAGCAGTAAAGACAGTCTAAGAAGTTCTCGGCAGGACTTCAGCTTCCTACTGTCCTGTGGGAGGCAGGAAGTGCAGTAATGAAGCCTGAAAACAGAAGGTACTTCTCCACAGCTAAGGGCCTTAGTTGAAAGAGACACATCATTTAAAATAATAAGATGTATTACAAAAAAAAAGTAGTACTTTTTCTAAAAGTGACAAGCAGTGGCCACCCTTTCAGCCACTTGAAGAAAGCAGAGGTGATTGAATAGTTCACTTAGAGTTCAGCTTGTTTTTCTTGAGAGCCACCAGAAGGGGATGGCTTTACTTTCTGGGATGTATTGACACATTGATTCTGCAGGACTGACTCTCTCCACTGTAGCCTTCCTTTTTTGTGTGTCCAAAGTCTAACTTTGACACAGCTCCTGCTGTAAGCATTGGAGTCTCTCTTTCCTAATACCCAGCCATAGAGAAGAAATTCAAACGAGGACAGAGGAGGCTCTCTTCTCCTCTTCAAAGCCAGCTTAAAAGACCTGACCTGACCCACACAGAGACAGCCTACTGTGTAAGGCCAAATAGTGTCAGAAAGCTCACGTCTCATGTTCTCCAGTCTCTACACCAGTAGGACATGACCGTCTTCTGCATGTGCCAGGCTCCTTGAGGACAGGATGTGTGGCCTGTACTGAGTGCCAGAGCTGAGTATTGTATGGGACAATGGAGGCCATCTTTTCCAAACGTGGCTGAAGAAAGCCAAAGGGGCAAAACTAATTTAATTAAACTTGAGTCTGCTGGGAAAATCCAGAGGCCGGGTTGCAACATTCCAGTCACCATGTGGCTGTGGCTGCAAAGAACACCCCGCCCTTTGTGGACTGTTTCCCCTCCCCCACCCATTTTAAGGCTACAAAAGGACCTGACTTTGTGCTTAGCCCTCTGTCAGAGGCTGGAGATTGCTTGCCTACAAAAATAAAGAAAAAGAAAGAAAGAAAGAAAGAAAGAAAGAAAGAAAGAAAGAAAGAAAGAAAGAAAGAAAGAAAG
>CAJQZJ010032097.1:935648-979189 GCA_907164525.1 Lophiomys imhausi
CTTTAGAGCTCTATAAACTTGGCTTAGTTCTTCTCTCCAGAGAAGAGATAAGCTGATAACAGTTGGGGAAAAATCAGATGTATGAAGAGGCATACTGTATATGCAATTATTTTCACACCTCAACAAAACAATGTCTTTGAGGGCAAAGAAAATGTCAAATGATAGTAAAAAAATATTTTTTCAGGAACTTGTCAGGAAACAAAAGGGAATAGGAAAGATGGTAAAGTTACTGGGAAGCATGAACTTCCTGCTGGAAGTATGTTAAACCTGACTGGAAAGTCACTTTTTGTAGAAACATCTATTCCTAGAATTTAAGCAATGCTCCATAACTGTGTTTAATTAACTAGCATTTCACTTCACAAACATAACAGAATCCCAAAATCTCCCTGTCTCTTTTTCCATTTGTATAAATCTAAATTTTAAGTAAGGTTTCATAACTGGATAATTTTGCAGTGCAATATTGCTGCAATCAGGTTTTAAATCTTTGTATTTGGGTTTTCTTTTACTAAGTAAAAATACAAGTTATTATTTCACTACTGATTTCATTTCAAGTGATTAATTTGATGAAAAGCAATATTTATGAAGTTGTTAATCTTAAGGCACAGGTATTTAGTGCTAATTCATGCCAGGAACCCCATCTCCTTGGCAACTTTGCATTTCATTATTAATTTGCTCACTCCTTGAGTTTTATTGGGTGGTTACTGTATGCAAGGCATTCTGCTCTATGTGTAGAGACTGGGAACTTTATATTTGTAAGGCTTGAAAATATCTGAAGTGATATTTGCACCAACTTCCCTCTATAAACCGTCCATATACATTGCTAGTCCTCGGAAAACTTGTGCATTTTCTCCCTTAAAAGGAGGGCGGTGGCAAGTTTGGCCTTTGGGCACCTAATCTAAAATCTCTGTTGGTGGTCTTGTGACTCTTGGAGCTTGAGACAGGGACTTACAACCCAGCATTCCTAGGAGCCCACCCATCCCCCTCCTTATCCAAATAGTCTCATTCCTAAATCCACCAGGATGCCTGGCTCAGCCCAAAATCTGGCAGAGTTGCAGACTGTGAGAACCTCAGCACGGGGATGCCAGGCCCACTGAGACTAGGAGCTGAAGCCAACCAACATCCTGGGAAACAAAAAAATCTGCATGTCCAGTACACTGAAGCCAAAAAGCAATAGCTGGGAGAGATCTTGTACATTATCCAGCTCCGTGTCTGCCCTTTTTTACAGATGATGAAAATGAGACCCAGGGAGGTAGAGGATTTGCACACAGAAATCCCTGGTAACCAGGAGCTAACTAAGATTGAAACACAGCTTTGTATCAAAGACCTTATCAGACCCACCGCTTCACTCCACGCCTAAATAATTCTTATGGAGTGTAAGTCCAAACAGGGCTGGGTGGGAGAGACGGAGTACTGGTGCTAATTATTGGTACCACACCAGCTGTCCTGCCCAATAGGGATAACAATTACCATGATAGGTCTGAGAACAGGAGCCTAATAAGATAGTAGGCTATGTAATAACTCTGGTGACAGAAACTAGTAATAAACCACTAGACTTCCATCAACTTTCTCTGTAGTAACAAGCCTGTGTTTGCAATCCCAGCAACAAAAAACACAAAACGCCCTTGGCACAGCTCAAGGAAGAGCCTGGCCCTCCAGGGGTAAACTAGACCCATCCTTCTCACTGCGGCAGTGAGCATCTGGCACCGACCGTGAGAGGCGCCAGTGCAAGACTTTCCTCTAGCCTTTGTGCAAGGGGGCTGCCTCTGGAGACCTTGTGACTCTGGCCCGTTCCTCCCACTGTCTAATCCCCCAGGTCCCCTCAGAGCTTCCAGCCCAGGGTGTGGGAAGATCGCTGAAGCTCCACGAGGCCACTCCCAGCTGAGAGGGGCTCCACCTCGGGCCACCCCGCCTGACAGCAACCCTGCGTGTTGGCGCTTGTGCGCTCCTCCTTGCCAGTTTCGCCCATTTCTGTCTAGCAGCCCAGTTCCCCATGCGCGCCGGCCTGTCCCCTCCCTGCCTGGTAGCTTCTGCTCCTCTGGAGAAGGCATGGTCTTTACAGACAGCAGTCCTTCTTCCGGGCATCTCTGGCCTGACATGCTAGAGCTTGGGTACCAGGCGGTGCTCAGTAAGTACCCTGTCCTCACTGTCCTTGCTCCGAATTCAGCCGGGGCCACCAGCCTTTCCCCACGCCGCCCCCACCCCACCCCCACGAAGATCTGCCCTCCCCACTACCCTGTGCTACGTAGGTGGGTGGGCTCATGGAAAAGCAACCACCCGGCCTTGAACCATAGACCTTTGGACAGAACCCACCACTGCGCCAATAATTCAAGTAGACAGGAAGGTCAAAGGCGAACGTTGCCGCCTGCGGCCCTGCAGGCTGGCGAGGCCGAAGCAATGGGGTAGGGAGTGGCATGTTCGGAGAGCTGGTACGGAGTGATTCCCGGGCGGCGCAAAAGCCTCTCTGCGCCGGTGGCACGGAGGATCCGGGGGCGGAGGCCCCACGGTGGCGGCTGCCGGCTCCACCAGTGCATTCCTGACAGTAGGCGTCACGGGCGCCGGCTGCAGCCATTCATCCCTCTCCCCCAGCCCGCACGCAACCGGGTAGCTTGGGGGATGTTCTCCCAGCTCAGCCTGCGCCCCTGCCCGCGACCAGATGGCTGGTGACACCCACGAGGGGGTTTGAGAGCGGGAGGGCTCCACGCTGCCCTGCATGCTCCAGCACTGGGCTACCTTGGCGGCCTGCTCCGTCACGGCCCCAAGGACGGACAACACAAGGCCACGCGGCCACCAGAGGCTCCTCCAGTAGGGTCACCCCCTGACACATAGCTTCCTCCGGTCCTCACAGCCACAATCACCCCCAGTGCCGCTCCTGCCCAGAAAGGATAACATTTTCCCGCGACTCGGGACCTGGAAGTCCCCTCAAGGGGCCACGTTCATGGACAGGGTATCAGAGCCAGAGCCCCGGGGCGCACCGGCCCAGGCCGCCACGCGGTGTGCTGAGTCTTACCTGAAGTGTCCCACAGGCTCAATTCTATTCTTTGTGTGTCGATTTCAAAACTGGCAGTGTAATTCTCAAACACCGTAGGGACGTAATTCTGAACAAACGAAAGGGACAGAAGAGGAAGGAAAGGTGGCAAAGAGATGATTAAAAACACGACACGCATCCAACACTTTATGAAAAACACCCAAATGAAAACAAAAACCCACAACAACCGCACACCTTCTATACATTAAACACGCAGTGCCCTCCCGAGAGGCCACCCAGGTCTCCCCACTCGGCCCCCCCCCCACACTGAAACCAGCAAGTTTCGGGGGGCCAAGAGCCCAGGGTGCTGGCGCGTTCCAGCCGAGAGGCTTCCAGGACACTTTCCCTTCCCAGCGGTGTTGCGGTGGAGACCGGCTGGGCGTGAGAAAGACTTTAAAGGGGAAAATCGGTGAAGCAGGAAAAGCGAGCAGACGCTCTCTTCCAGACTGAGGACCCCACCAGACGCTCCCCTCAAAGCCGTGCGGGTCCCACTCCCACTCACTTCGGGGAAGCAGTCCTTCGCGAAGACGTGAAGCAGCGCGGTTTTCCCACACTGGCTGTCGCCCACTACCACTATCTTGCATTTCACGTTCTGATTAGGATCCATGATAGATTTACTGGATAATTTCTGGCTGGCTCTTCTCTCCTTCATTGATGTTGCCTTATTTTCTCTTGAAACAGGAATTTTCTTTTTAGAAAAAAAATATATACTTCTCTCTATAAAAAGCAGATATAAAAATAATCGCAAGGCCGGCGGGAACCCCTTAAGCGCAGCGCAGCGGAGGAGATGCAGCGGCTCTTTACTCCTCTCCAACAAGTTTTCTGACTCACTCCGCGCCTCTCCTCCCAAGTCCAATTCCGAGCCGTCTGCTTTGTTTCACGCTCTCAGCGCGGCTTTATACGCCCAGCCTTCCAATCGCCTCTGCTTTCTGAATGAGAGAAGGAAACTGATCCGCCTCCTCCCCTTTTATGGAGCCTGGGAGCCGGCGCGGTCGCCTCGTTGGCGGAAAGTGTAGGCAGCGCGCCCTCTAGGGTAGCGTGGAGGATGGCTTGTAGACCCACGTTCTGGTATAACCTGAAGGCGCCAGGCAGAATGTACTGATGGATAGACTGTTCAGGACCAGAGAGAGGGTAAGCAGATATCTGTGCACATGGATTTTCACTGGAATTCCTTTCAAATTACTTTCGAAGGGGCGCGTCTCCAGAAGCCTCGAGATCACTTGTGAAAATAAAAAAAAATATTTCCCACTCAAATTATAAAACAGAAGTAAATCCTGGAAGGGGAAAAGACTAAGTGCTTGTACCCAAAGCCACAAAATAGTAAACTTTTTTTTTTAAAGGTTGTGTCAGGTACATAACACAGATGGTGGAACGTTTGCTAAACTGGGTTATTTCAAACACCAGAAATGATTTTCCTTGATCTCTGTAGAGGATTGTTTTTTGAAACTTGTTAGTTTCAGTCATTCCAGAGGAGGCAGAAGTCTTTGGGGAGTGGATAAAGGGAATGAGAGAGGAAGGGAGAGATGAAAAAAAAAAATGGGAGATGACAAAGGCTATTAGAAACTTGATCCCACCTTCCACTCTAGCTGTGAGGACGCTGGAACCAGGGGTCTAAATGTTCTTTAGTCCCTTCAGCTGTGGCCTCCATCCCCTTGGAATCAAGACATTCTGTACTGGACGCAAAACCACCCATAGCTGAAAACTCAGAGGCTCCTCCCCTCCTGCACATCCATCCCCAACCATTACTTCCAGCAAGTCTTAGAAGGCACAAAATAAAGACCTTGTTTGTTCTCCTGGTTTCTGAGAACAGTGTCTTCATTGCCTGTAACTCCACTAGCCAGGAAGCTTCGGTTATTAAATTTGTAGTGACGTTGTCTGGCAAGATAGTTCAGTCTGTAAAGTGGTTGCTCTGTAAGAATTTCTTGAGTTTTACACCCGTCACCCATATATGGAACTGTGTGTGGAGGCACTCCTGTAATCCCAGAACTGAGGAGAGAGACTCAGAGGATCCCTGGATCTAGTTAGTCAGCCAATCCAGCCAAATTGGGGAACTCAAGATTCAGTGAGAGACCATGACTCAAAAAATAATGTAAAGAGAAATTTAGGAAGATACCTAATGTCAACCTCTCCCTTCCACACATATAAACACACACACACACACACACACACACACACACACACACACTATATGTACTTACACACAGGGACATATATACATGCATGTATATGTGTAAGTACATACCCCTCCACATCAACTTCATCCTACTTACATGACAAAAAATTCCCCCACTATTTATCCTCTATCAAACCTATGAACTACTCAACACAAATCTTACCTTCACAATTGCAATGGTTTCTATTTGCATTGGAGCTGGAGGAGGGTTAAACCAAACCCAAACTCGAAAAATCATAGCCACATGGGATGGATAATCGTCATCCTTCCCTACAACCCCTCACTCACTGTCCTCAACCTAATCATTATATCCTTATTACAATCTCAAGTTTTATTCCACTAATAATAAATTCATTCACATCTATCACCACAATATCTCTGGCATGAAAAAAACACCAGCCCTCATTCTCTCCATGCCTCTTATCCTACTATCCCTAGAAGGCCTCCCACCTCTAACTGGATTCCTCATTCCAAATGAGCGATCATCACAGAATTACTCAAAAACCATAATACAACCTTCGCATCACTAATAACACTCATAGCCCTATTAAACTATTTTTTTCTTCTACACATGCCTAATATATTCTTCCTCACTAACCATCTTCCCTACCAACAATAATTTTAAAATATTCTACCATTAGCTTAATAACAAAAAAGCACACCCTATTCCATATCTTTACAACACTAACCACTCTCACCTTACCCCTCTCGCCTCAGCTTGTCCTATAAGAAGTTTAGGATATAAAATCCAAGAGCCTTCAAAGCTCTAAGAATACCTTTAAAGTTTAACTTGTGTACAAAGACTGTAAAATTTTATCCTACATCTACTGAGCGCAAACCAACTACTTTTGTTTTTGTTTTTTGTTTTTGGTTTTTCGAGACAGGGTTTCTCTGTGTAACAGCCCTGGCTGTCCTGGACTCGCTTTGTAGACCAGGCTGGCCTCGAACTCACAGAGATCCGCCTGCCTCTGCCTCCCAAGTTCTGGGATTAAAGGCGTGAGCCACCACGCCTGGCAAACCAACTACTTTTATTAAGCTGAGTCCTCAACCTAGATTGGCAGGGATTAAACCTACTAAAATTTAGTTAATGGCTAAACACCCTGTATCTGGCTTCCATCTACTTCCACCTTTCACAAAGGGGGGGGGGGGGAGAAATCTCAGTAGAGATTTGCTCTACATCTTCAAATTTGCAATTCCACATGAAACTCACCTTAAGGCTTGGTAAAAGAGGACTTAACCTCTGTGCTTTGATTTACAGTCTAATGTCCACTAGCCCATTTTAACCCACGTTCATCAACCGTAGACTACTCTTAACTAACCACAAAGACGTTGGCACTCTGTACTTACTTTTTGGTGCCTGAGCAGGTATAGTAGGAACAGCTCTAACCATCCTAATCCAAACAGAACTAGGACAGCCTGGGGCTCTCCTAGGAGATGACCAGATTTATAATGTCATTGTAACTGCACATGCATTTGTAATAATTTTCTTTATAGTAATACCAATAATGATTGGTGGCTTCAGCAGTTGACTAGTACCACTAATAATTGGAGCCCCTGGCATAGCATTCCCATGAATAAACAACATAAGCTTTTGACTTTTACTCTCCTCTTTCCTTCTCCTTCTGGCATCATCATCATGTATATATGTATATACATACGTGTATATATGTATGTATGCCTGTGTGTAAGTACACATATATGTACTTACACATTATATGTATGCACGTACACACACACACACACACACACACACACACACACACACACACACATATATGCACTTACACACACACACACACATGCCTTTATGGAAAGTATGGTGACTGAGTAGGTAATGAATTGCTTGGATCATGAATTCAGGGGGACCCAGAATACTATATCTTATTTCTTTCAGAGCTTCCCCTAAAGAACAGCCCTGACTCCATCCTTATGGATAGGTCTGTTTCACACAGGCTACCATGGAGAGATGAAGAAGGCTGGCCATGGTCTGTATGGCTGCATTTGCCAAAATTTGCTTGGAAAAGCTTTCTTTTTTCTCTGCCTCACACAGCTCCCAAGGGAAGCACTGCCCCAGTATCTTGTCCTGAAGACTTACGATGCACTGTAATGTTTCAGAGGGGGAAGTGTCCTGGGGAAACTCTACTTTACACTAGCATTCCCCTAACCTGACTGGATACAGGAACTGGTCATCAAATGATTTGTTTGGCTGAGAAGCAATTGGCATAATAATGGGAGCGTGCTACCAGGAAGGGGTGTGTTTAGCTACCCCACCCCCCAGCTTCACATCTTCTGGCTAAGTGACATTGGAAGGATTATTTCTCTTCTGTAAGCTTCAATTGCATCCTCTTTTAATTGGAGTTCTGATGTCATTTATGAGGAAATACAAATAAAATTTGTCCTTGGTATTGCTCTATAGCTCCCACTTGCTTCCCTAGAACCAAAGTCCATATCTGGATGAATCCTCCATTCATTAGTCAACTTACTGACAGGAAGTGGGCATATTCATTCTTTTCTCCTGTTTTTAACCTATGACTCTTTCCCTCTCCAGAGATATGACTTGATCTTCCACATACCTGAATTGACATAGTTTATATAGTCAAAGTTCCTTTAACTAGAATTAACTATTTGTCGCACTCGCCTCGCCGATAAGGAAAGCGCCACACAATCAGGATTCTTCTGACAGCATTTATTGTACAGCTCTTTTAGATAGCATGGTGGAGAAGGACCCCGAGCTCTGGCAAGCGGCCGCTTATATAGCACATAGGGAGACTTGTCGAACCCTCATTGGCTCATACGGAATCACCTAATTAGCATGAGATCGCAGTGCCAAGAAACGCGCCTTGTGCATGCGCACACTGGCACAGCACCTCCGTGAAGAACCAGGAAGCAGGAAGCCGGCGCCATCTTGTAATGGCGATTACGGCTCCCGACATCTATTAGTTATTTTGAATTGACTTACTAATGGACTGGGTATCAGACAATTTATCATCTAAGCTATATCAGAGAGCAAAATGAGACACCATCAATAATACAGCAGACCTCCAGGTATAATGGAGTTTACTCCATCAAATAGTAGTATAGTCACTTCCCCAGAGAATAATCTGGAATCATAGTGGAGAGCTATTTTTGGAAATCAGGTGACCCGAATCTCCAGAAATCTGCCAGCTGCTGAGTGAAATTTAATGGATCTATAACTGAGTAGAAAAATCAACTTCCTTAAGCTACCAGATTTGAATACTTCTAGGAAATGAATTATTTCTTTTTGTCTTTTGAACATATTTTTAACACCCAAACATTTAGTTTAGTAATGATTTATTAGGTCCCTGCTATTTGCTAGGCACTGTTCTAGGAGCTTCAAATACAGCAGCAAGCATGCAAATTTCTTTCTGCTTCCACAGAGTGTACACTTCAGACAGTTCTTCATGAGACATAAAGAAGAGAACATACAAATGAGAACAAATGTGCTAAGTTCTATAATGAAAATCAGGAGTCTGTGAGAAAATATAGACTAGTGGGGGTTTGCTTCTCAGTGTGTCTGTGTGGAGACGGATTCCTCTATGAGGAAGAGACCTCAGCTATGAGCAGGTCTTACAGAAGGCTACTCCGAGCTGGAAGAGATAACAGGTCAGACAACAGAAAGGTCTATGGAGGGAAAGCTTGTGGCAGGCTTGAGGAACAGAAGGAGGGTCAGACTGAGGCCCAGTGAAGGGAAGAGTCAGGGGTGGGAGGTGCCGGGAAGGGCGGAGCTAAGTCACCAGTTTCAGAATCTAAATTCTGGGAAGGGCCACATGAAGCCAGTCCCAGGAGGACATAATGCAGGGTCCCAGCGTGTTTACATGAACGCACAAGCAAGCAAATGGATGTCTCTCCCGTCTGGGTCTGCACCTGTACTAGCTGGGCATCCTGGATGAAGCCTCATCTTCACTGAGAATATTGGATACAAACACACCTGAAGCCCTAGACCACATAAAGATGCTAGACTGAAATGAAATCTTTCTCTGGAGACACAGAACCATCTGGAAGCTGTAATCCCCCATCTAGGGGGATCATCTATGACCTAATGGCCTTCCTTGTGCTCTTCTCCTTGCTAGTGTTTCTTTACTGACTCGTGACTCTTTCTTACCTTGCTAAGCCATGGAGATCAAGGAAAGGGAAAATAAACAGAAAAAAAAAAAACCTTTGTAAGGTTTTGTTAACTCTGCATATTCAGTTGCTCTAAGTAGTTTGAGATGAAACTTTATATTTTCTCTTGTGGCTGATCCTTTAATATTAGGGGAAATCCTCCTTCTATAGCAAATGTATTCCTTTTAACAACAACAACAGATGATTTGATACCAGGGAATCGAGGCCTGAGAGTCCACATCTAGGGACAGCACAGATAAACAATAGTTCTGTGTTCTTTCTTTCAAACTTTTTTGTTTTAGTTCTAGATAATCCAATATACATATTGCCTGAGCTTGGACTGGCCTTGGACAATCTCTGACTTTTTTATTTACTCACATGAAAGGCATTATCATTATGTGACTCTTTTACATTCTACAATAAGGCCTAGCCTTTAAGACATTCTTCTTTAGAAAGACACTACAGACCACCCTGCTCCATATTGCAAGTTTCGTGTGCTCACATATATCTTACACAGATGTATACACAGTGTAAGAAAGCATATCCTGATTGTTTATACAGAGAGCCTGTCCATCTTCGGATGTCAGCAGATGTGTTTGAAATCGGGATGCACAGTGTAGAGAAAGCCCAGGTTACCTGTGGGCATAACCCAGGAGCAGAGAGAAATTTGACATCAAAACAAGAAAAAGAACAGGGTGCCCTCAAAGACATTATGTCAGAAAATACCGACATGACTCATAGGCACGCTCTCAGAGAATTTAACAAGGCTATGGAGAGCAAATAGCTTTCAAGTTGTGGAGAATAAGGGCAATGTAGGCACGAATTTTTCTAGACTGAGAAGCGTTGATTTTACTGCTGTCTGGGGAATAGTCAGAAGAGGCCATGCGAGTGACTAGCTCTACACATTAACAGCATAAGAGTGGTTGGTTTGGTTTTGGTTTGTTCTGGAAAAAAAAAATCATTGAAGAAAGGTTTATGGCATTCAATGGGTTAAACCTGCTCTTAGGGAAGAATTTGTTCTCAAAAAAGGAATATTTTTCTTCATTGCTTTCTTAAGAGTTTGCCTATGTGCCCTACTGAAGGACACTGGTCAGTTTTCTAGGGTGCATGGTAAGAGTACTCAAGTTTGGGTTTAAGTCACTGGTCTTGTTTATCCTCACTGATGCCAATACAATTACTGCTACCATGTGGACATAGGACTGTCTGTGGCCAACAGAAAATAGTGCCCTGTGAATGTGACTGATAAATCATTGGCCAACTGATAATCCTTTTCTTTGTTCATAACAGATTTGAGAAAACATTTCTTGCCTTCTGAGAGACCCACATCATATATATTTGGGTCGATGGATTTTAGGGCACATATAATCCTTTCCAACTGCTTCTCCCTAATTTAAGAGTTTTGGATTGCTGATGGCATTTTCTATACTTTAGCATTTCCCAGAAAAAGAAAATGAATAGCAGATACTACAAAATCATTCTTGTCCCTTATGCCAAACTACTTAACTAGTTGGTATGTAAAAACTTAATTGAAATTTGTGCTTGTTTAGTGCAAAAGAAATAACTGTTCTATTAAAAAACTGTTAGGTAAATGAAAACATCCCGTAGCTATTATTGGGCCATTTCTGGCCTCAGAGTGAGGAAACAAAAGACAGTTGACTAGAATAACTTGAGAATAGTCACTAGCTTATACACAAGCAAATAAATGTATAAAACGAGGGCAGGGAACCTAGCCTTGACTTGTCCCTCATCCCTTACCCCTTTTCGTTTAACAAATTTGACAAAGAATTTGTTGCAGGAGCACTCATATGTATTAGGGACTGTGAGCTACTTCTCTGATAAACAAAACACTCAACCAACACCAAAAATATATGGAGATGTTCTCTAAAGTTGTTTGCCTGTGAGGATCAGAAGAAAGGTGGCAGCAACCGTGATGAGAAACCTAGCAAGTGCTGTCTCAGTCTTTCACTCTTTCTATAATATTTCTAGGAAAGCTGAGCTGTCTTAGAGCTGGAATCTTTATGGAACGCAAGTCAAGGTCAGATTTGGTCAACAGTGGCCCAGGGCGTGATGAGTGCTGTAGACCATTTGGAGAGGGGCAGGCATGAAGATGTGGGGTGTATGGGGTGGGGTGTTCCTTTGACACAGCCAAATTTGACTGCAGCAGAGATTGTTCTCATCCAGGGGGAAAGAATGGACTGTAACCACCAAGTGTGTGGTAATGACAACAGAAAACGACAGTGTTGGTTCTTTCCAACACAGAAACAGAAGCATAATGATTCCGTTTGCTTTCAAAATACATCATTTTCTAACCCTAAAGGATGTGTCCAGTTAATTTATTGCATATGTCCAGGTTGTAAGTTGAGACTAGACTCCTTTCCTCTTGGAAGAAGAGGCCACAGATGAAATACACCAAAGTCCTAAAAATAGAACAAGAGAATGTCTAAGGTAATGTAGGCCCAGATAAAGTCTGACAAACACAGATATTTTTAAAAATTACATTTGCTTTGGTTCATTCACCACACAGGTCCTGGGAATAAACTGAAGGCTTCAATGGTCCTTTTGTCCCCAAATGCTGCTTTTAAAAAAGGTTTGTAAGAGAGAAGTGGGGATACAGGTCTATTGGCACAAGTCTGGGGCAGAGGGATTGCAAGTTCCAGGCCTGTCAGAGCCACAATGTCAGTTCAAGGCAAGCCTGGGCAACTTAATGAGACCCTGTCTCAAAATAAAAGGTAGAAAGAGGACTTGAGATTTAACTGTTTAGTAGAGCCTCACATGTGTGAGGTCTAGAGTTCCATCCTTGGTACAAGACAGAAAGATGGAGGGGCGGAGGAGGGAGAATTCTTGATGTGGTTGGCTAGAGTCCTGCTAGAATCTTATACATGCTGCATGCCTGACCATCTGAGTTCCATCCCTGGAGCCCACACAGCTGTGGGAGAAAGCTGGCTCCTGAAACTTGCCCTTTGACCCCCCCCCCAATAAAACAAATACTTACATTTAAAATTTTTAACATTTAAAATTAAAAACAAAGAACCATACCTCATATAAACATCTCCTGATCTGGGTGATCCACTGCCTTTTTCACTTCATGGCTTCTGAAATTCTCACTGAAGGTACCGCTTCTCCAATGCCTGCTGAAATATCATTTATGTGTCATTGTGAGGTGAATGCTAGCACCTTGGAAGAGGACAAATGACTCAGCTTAATCCTGGCTCTTATGTAAGATCTTTCTGTAGGTCACATCATTGTCACCAAACAGCACAGACTGACCATAGGTTGAATGAATATGGAAGCATTATGATGTAATGTCTGGTGACTAACAAGGTGTGTGAGTTGTGTAGGGGTGACTATTGTCCTGTCCCTTGGAAGCAAAGAAGAGATCCTAATACATCCATAATGCCATTCATCTTGATTCTGACTCAGAGCAAGAAATTGCCATCAGCATAGAGTATGTGGCCATTGATCCTAATAAATATTTACTGATCTTTGTGCTGAAACAGTTTGATCTTGTGTACAGTTTCATAGCCTCTCAAAACCACATCACAACGCATTGGCACCATCACAGCAACTCGATGGAATCAATCAAATGCCTGCTCTCAGGAATATCCCACGTCATCAGGCTTGGCTGATATTTGATGAGGTTACCAAGGTCTCAACCCACTGGCAACAGGGCACACAAGGTGGTGCAGACACGATTAAAACTTCGAATATATAACAAAAGAAGCCCTAGTGGAATTGGAGAGACAAAAGTCAGTGTTTGCAGCAAATACCCTGAGAGATTTCTGTGTTGAAAATGATGAGTAAAGGCTGAGAGAAGCATCCAGATATCGTGACTTGACACTGCACTGGGAATAAAGACATTGTCATTTCAGTCTTAAACTGTCATTAACCAGCTCTGTGCTCCTGAGCAAAACACTGAAGATCTCTGGGTGTCAAGTTCTCAGCCTTACGTTTGGAGGGATGATCTGAGATCTTGTATGACTATTAATACCATGTCCAATAGCCAAATTGTTTTGTAGATCAGTAGGAGAAACTCTGTATCCTCAACTTCCTGTCATTGAGAAACCATGAGTCCAAGGTCCTAACCCTGGAGTATGGAACCTACTATGTCCTGAGTCCCTTATGTACTCATACTTACAAATTTAACTTTATGGCACACTAAGATTATTGTCCCAAAAAGGAGCGGACACCATCTTATATAACTAATACTATTTATAAATCATTGCAATTGATAATCTTCTTTTTCAACTTGCCTACATGTAGAATCACAATGGAAGTACACACCCATAGGTTTATGAAGATGTTTCAAGAAAAGTTTCATTAGTGAATAAAGACCCATCCTGAATGTGGGCAAAAGCATCCCATGGTCTGGGGTCCCAGACTAAATTAAAATGAAAAGTGAGCTGAACAGCAGCATTCACATCTGTCTCTTTCCTGACTGTGACTAGCTGCTTTGGGATCCTGCTCTTTCTTCTCTTGATGCAATGGACTGTGTACTCTCAAATTGTGAGCCAAAAGAAACCCTTTCTTAAGTTACTTTGGTATGTATGCATGTTTGTGTGTGCTGGGGAGTTGAGCTTAAGTCTTTCTACAGCCATGCTAGGTAATGTTCTACCACTTAACAGTATTCACACTCCCTTAAGTTTCTTCTTGTCAGGCACCTGTGTCACAGTAGCAACAACAAAAATGCCATTATAGGAAATAAGAATAACCCATTTAAGTCCAAATGAGAGAGAGAGAGAGAGAGAGAGAGAAAGAGAGAGAAGATTGAAACGTGGCTAAGCAAATTGTTTTATTACATGCACACATGAATGTTTCTGCATAAATATGTCACATCACGTGTTGGCTTTATTGAGACATAATTACAGAAAAAAGCAAAGAAACATAAGTATACAGATGAATGCCTTTTAGCAAATAACATGTGTTCATGTCTTTCATACCGAAGGTGAGACTAAACATTGTACTAGAAGCTTTCATCATGACCTTGCTCAAACAGTTTCGCTTCTACTCAGAGCAATCATTGTGCTGATTTCATCTCCATGAATAATAAGCTTTACTTATTCTTTGAATTTATATATGTATCCCATCTGATTCATCTATGAGGCGGCAAGTATTTGCATTTTGTTTCCATTTGCTCTGTGGATATATCACAGTTCACTTACATGTTTCTTTTGAAAGATGTTTGGATGAATCCCAGTTTTTAGGATTAGAAATTAAGTTGCTATGGGCATTTACATGTGTGACTCTTTGTAGACAAGTTTTTATTTTGAGAAGTAAATGCCTAAGAGTAGACTGTTGGGGCCAAGCTTTATGTATATGCTTAAATTGAAGAGATTATTAAGTGATTTTTCAGGACAGTTATACTGTTCTACCGTTCACCAGCAATGTGTGAGCAATTCCATTCTTCTACAATGCTACTGGTATTTCATAGTTATAATTGTAGCCATTCCAATGGACAAATAATGAAATTCCTTTATGGTTTTGATTTTCATGCTACAATATGTTCATTATACTTTCATGTGATTATTATTCATATCCTCTTATGAAGTAATCATCTGAGATTTTACCCTTTTCTTAGGTCTGTACCTTCTTATTATAAATGAGAACTAAAAAAAAAGTCTAGATTCCAGTTATATGACAGGTATTCATGCTGAGCCTATTTTTAGGTGAATTGTGATTGAGTCATTTTTAATTATTCAATTATTTTAGTTATTAAATTATTCTCCATCTATTTCAGTCTTTAATTTTTGACAGTATGTTATCATTTTCAATGTAATAAGTCTTGTAAATATTTTGATAAGTAAATCCCTGTATATGTTCTATTTTGTGC
Source organism: Lophiomys imhausi (assembly GCA_907164525.1). Classification (NCBI taxonomy): domain Eukaryota; kingdom Metazoa; phylum Chordata; class Mammalia; order Rodentia; family Muridae; genus Lophiomys; species Lophiomys imhausi. The sequence goes on from CAJQZJ010032097.1 coordinate 950,796, forward strand.
TGTCATATTGTAATTTCCAACTACTCATCAACAGTACCTAAAAAAGAATCAATATTTGTATATTGATCCTCAATCTCCAAACCTTGCCTAAGTCACATAATTACTTACTATGTCTTGTAGATCTACTGAGACTTTTTGTGCAAGTATTCTCTCTCTCTCTTTCTCTCTCTCTCTCTGATTGTAGATTCCCCAGAAATTTCTTCATATACAAGCATTCTGTCCAAAATAAAATGTTTTCATTATTATTTTCCAAATTTAGTTATTATTGAAATATTAATAGAAGTAAAATGTTGAATAGTGTTGGCAAAAATGAACAGATTAGTTCTAGTCTTACTGGAAAACACTGAGGACATAGTGGAACTCTAACAAGATTCCCCTTGTTAGAGCCAGGAAATTCCCTTCTTTACAGTTTGCTAAGAATTTTTACTGAAATAATGAGTTTCTTCTATATCATGGGAATATTTTTAACCCGAGAATGTCCTTATATGTAGTTGGATTATGCTTATCCACATTTTCTTAAGGATTTTTATGCTAATGAAAGATCCTGACCTGCAAATCATCTTGTAGTTGTCTTTTCAGAAACTACTACATATTGGTAACATGGTTTTATGGCCTCATAAAACTCACTGAAGTGCACACCCTTCAACACATCAATTTTTTGTAAACAAGTAGCATTTGAAGAAATGGTCAAATTCAGTCTCAAGACATTTGGATATCCTTTCTTACTGGAAATTATCTCAGTGAGATGTTGCTGTTTGAACCATATAACTCTTATACACATACTTTATATTTATCCTTTACTTACATTTAGAAATGATGTTTTTGAAATGTTTGTCCTTGTCATTTATGCTGACAAAATGTTTAGTTTGTTCATGGTGCTTTCTTCTTTCCTTTCTAATATCTGTCTGTGGAGTTGGCTCTTTTTCATCGTGGATGTTTTGTGACTTCTTACTTTATTGTGAGCAATCTTGCTGGATGCTTGCCAATTTTATTCATATTTAAAAGAAACAAATTTGAATTGGATCACTATATAACTATAAATTAAAAATAAAAATATAATTTAGAATATTTATTTGACTGATTTTTGCCCTCGTTGTTATTCCTCTCTCCTATTTACCTATAACAATTTTATTTTACTTTATTTGTCTAGATTTTTATGATAAGGAAAGGGGGATCACTTCAGAACTTGATATTTTCTAATATGAACACTCAAAATTATAAAGTTCCCTTTAACCAGCCAGTCATTTTTCTCATTACTGTGACAAAACACCTGATTAAAGCAAGTCAGAGAAGGGTGTATGCTGACTCATGGCTTGGGAAGATAGTCCGCCATTGCAGGGGAGACACGTCAGCAAAGGTGTTCATCAACTGTAACATTGCACCCGCAGTTAGAAAACAGATAAATGCTGCTGTTCTCATGGAGTCTTCGTTTCTATTTGGTCTGGGGCTCCAGTCCATGGAATGGTGCTCCCATATTAGGGTAGACATTCCACCCTTAGTTAAACTTTTCTAGAAACACCCTCACAGACACACTCATAGATGTGATTCTATGGTATTCCAAAGCCAGTCAAATTGACAATAAAGATCACAACCAGTGATCACAATCAGTGCTCACAACGACTCAGCAACAGTACATAAAAAAGAATCGATATTTGTATATTGATCTTGAGTTTCTAAGCCTTGTCTAAGTCTCATAATTATTTACTGTGTCTAGTAGATCTATTGAGACCTTTTGTGCAAATATTCTCTCTCTCTCTCTCTGAGTGTAGATTCCCTAGAATTTTCTTCATAAACAAACATTCTGCTAAAATAGTGATTCAATGAGTTAGTTATTACTAACAAGCTAGTGACCACAACCAGTGTGGCAGAACATATCCCACAATGTTGTTATTGCTCAGACCAATGTGAGACCTTCTTGACTGATGGACCATTTAAAAATGTATGCTGAATTTCCAACTATATGGGGGGAATTTATTGACTTTTTAAAATATTTCATTCCTCTGAAATTTATGGAAATTTTCAAATTTATTTTGTAATTTTGGTTAACAGTTCAGCATTCTTGAACATCTGAACCAGCTGTATATAGAATTCCACAAGCCTCTGAAGTCATATGTTGAAGCCCTGTTCAAATCTAATACACACCTGCCTATTTTTAAACATATACTTGGCTATCAAATATTGTGTCTTGGTGATTCTGAATTTGTCTATTTAATTTTCTTCAGTTTTGTTTCAGGTACTATAGATACATCATATATAAAATTGTCATTCTAAATGAATTTATCTGTTTCTATATGAAATGTTTCTCTTTTTATTGTACAACATATTATGGTCCTAGGGAGAGAATCCAGGGCCTCACACATGTTAGGTAAGAACTTTCATTCACTAAGCTGTATCTCCACATTATCTGATACTTCTTGACTGACCTTAACTCCTCTTATGTAAATAGTGTTAGATATTAGCTCTCTGTGATTAGTGTTTGAATGATGTAATTTTTACCTTTACTTTTAAATTATCTGTGCCTTATATTTAAATATGCTTCTTTTGAACAACATATAATTGGATCTTGTATTATTAATATATCTGCTCTGATGATGTATCTTTATCTGGTATTTAATGTTTAGACTGAATATAATAATCAATTCAATTCAATTAACTATGTTTTTTATTATTCCTTTCTTTTTCTTTCCATCTTGTCTTCTAAATGTTTCTAGAGATTATCACTAAGCTGGGACTACTTTCTGTCTCTCAAGAAAAATAGATCGATATAATATAAAGTGCACTAAATAGAACCAACTGAGTGAAGTAATGGCCCCCTACCAATGCTGGTGGCAAGACTGGCTCTGGCAGCGGGAAACACTTTCTTTTCTCATTTGTAAAAGTAATAATTAAAAGAGTAAATAATGTATTACTAGCTGGAACAGTTGGAAAATTTGGAAATCCTGGATATTAATATAAAGTATGCTGAAAGAATAATCAGTAAAAAAATTAAAAGAATGCATTAAGCTATATGTTTAACTGATATGCTAGAAAAAAAAGCTAAATACCCCAGAGCTGAGCAGATGTAAAAGATAAGCAGGACAAAAACCATGGGCCACAGTGGTAAGATTAGGATTCAGACACAGGGGTAAAACATCTCAGAATGAAGACACAGCCTCTGTACCTAACACCCAGTTCTAGACTCCATGATCTAGAGAACAAGTGAATTCCCGAAGAGGATCGGAATTTGATAAAATTAGAGGCAATTTTGTCCAAAATCTACATTCATTTCATGGATCTTACTTAACACAGAGAAAGGTTGAAGAAAGTTTAACAAAGCACAGAGTTAATTTGTGGCCAAGCTGTGTCTAAAGCCTCTCCTGCTTGGTCTCTCTGTAGTGCATTTTCCAGTTCTCAGTGTAAACTAGGCATTATGAAATTAGAGAAGATGAGGACAGATGCAGAAATATGATACAATTCACTATAGAGAGAAAATGCTAAGATAGATAAAACATCTATAATGAAGTTTGTAAAAAAAAACAGAAAGAAATAATTCCATAGTAATTAATGTATTTTTAATATATATTTATTACTTCAAGTTACATCTCCATCACAGTCCTCCCCCTCCACACCCCCAGTTCCATCCTCCTACTCTCATCCCCTTTTTCCACCTATTCTACTCCTCCTGTGTGGGGTGCCCCTACATATCAGCCCCCCTCAGTTCAGCAGTCACATGAGGGGTAAGAACTTCCTCTTGCACTGACAGCCTAAATGGAAGCTCCACTAGGGCAAAGTGTTCCACTAACAGGTAACAAAGTCTATGTTCCTGTTCCTTTCAGTCTGTTGGTTGTAGGATATTTATCCTGTACTCTATGATTAAAATCCAGTTAAAAGTGAATAGAAGTCATGTGCATCTTTCTGGGTCTGGATTAGTTCACTCAGGATGAGCTTCTCTAGTTCTGTCCATTTGGCAGCAAATTGCATGATTTCCTTGTTTCTGATGGCTGAGTAGTATTCCATTGTGTAGATGTACCACAGCTTTTTTTTTTATATACATTCTTTGGTTGAGGGACATCTGGGTTGTTTGCAGTTTCTAGCTATAACAAATAAAGCTGCTATGAATATAGTTGAGGAGATGTCCTTGTGGTTTGGAGAGGAATCATTTGGATGTATACCCAAGAGTGGTATGGCTGGGTTTTGAGGTAGAGTTATTCCAAGTTTTCTAAGATATTGGCAGACTGATTTCCATAGCGGTTGTACAAGTTTGCACTCCCATCAGCAATGGAGGAGGGTTCCCCTTTCTCCACAACCTTGCCAGTATGTGCTGTCATTTGAGTTTTTGATTTTAGCCATTCTGACAGGTATGAGATGGAATCTCAGAGTCATCTTGAGTTGCATTTCTCTGATGATTAAGGATGTTGAACATTTCTTCAAGTGTCTCTCGGCCTTTAGAGATTGATTCCTCTTTTGTGAATTCTTGGTTTACTCTGTACCCCATTGTTTGATTGGGTTATTCAGCTTCTTGGTGTTTAATTTCTTGAGTTCTTCATACATTTTGGATATTAGCCTTTGTCAGATGTGGGGTTGGTAAAGATCTTTTCCCAATCTGTAGATTGCTATTTTGGCCTAATGACAGTGTCCTTTGCCTTACAGAAGCTTTTCAGTTTCATGAGGTCCCATTTATTGATTGTTGGTTTTAGAGCCTGAGCTATTGGTATTCTGTTCTTGAAGTTGTCACCTGTGGCAATGAGTTCGAGGCTTTTCCCACTTTCTCTTCTGTTAGATTTTTTTTGTGCTGGGCTTTATGTTAAGGTCTGTAGGGGTTAGATAAATTAGATTTAGAAAATATATAGGAGTTTCTGATACTGTCTCTTAATTCGGGGCCTGAAGAGCATTATCAGCATGAAGTCAGGAAAAACAGGAAAGACTTAATAGACTGAAAAATAAGGTTGAAGTCAGGAAAAACAGGAAAGATTCAATAGACTGAAAAACAAGTTTGAAGTCAGGAAAACAGGAAAGACTCAGTAGACTTGAAGAAACAAAGTATCTGGCCTGACATTGTTTTCAGCTGCTAAGTGGGCGGAGCCCAAATTAAGCTGAAACAGAGTTCCTCCTATTTAAGGACAGTGCATGGAGCCCAGAAGGAGAAGAGGCCCCTGATGCTAGAGAGCTCCAAGAGTCCTGCTGAAAAAAGAGCTGGCCATTGATGGCCAGCTCTCTCCCTGAAGCAAAAAAAAGCCGGTGAGCAAAGAAAGCCTGAGCAAGACACCAAAAGGCCAAGGACTGGACCCTGTGGCTCAGCTTTTGCCTGGAGGGGTTTGATCTGTCCGATCAGTGGCCTAGGGGAAACTGTGCCTGGCTTTAAGGACTGAGGCAGAGCAGCTGAGTTCCTGATTCAAAAGAAGTAAGTTGGCCTGCAAGACGGCTGGGGTCTTCCACAGAGAAGAAAGCATGAAGCCTTATTTAAGGTGAGACTGCAATAACCAACTTACCCTGACAAACCTGCATCTGAGAGATCCAGAAGAAGGACTGCTAAGTGTGTTAAAGAATCTACAACAAAGACTGTGTTCCTGATGACTGAGGACCTGCCCCAGAGACTGTATCATTCTAAAAGGTTATGAAAGTAGTTGTTATAATTATCAATAGGTTTAGTGGATAGGTTAAAGGGGTTGTAGGAATTTATAGGATTAATAGTTAAGAAATTGTTGGTGTTTGTTATAAGTGAATTTAGTAATAAATAAATAAGTGATAAATAATAATTTAAAAGATTGGCTACAAAGGTCTTTGATCCATTTGGACTTAAGTTTAGTGCAAGGTGGAAGAGTTTGAAGAGTGTTGGTATTAGCTCTTCTTTGAAGGTCTGGTAGAATTTTGTGCTGAAACCATCTGGCCCTGGGCTTTTTTTTTTAATTGGCAGATTTTAATAACTGTTTTTATTTCCTTAAGGCTTATAGGGCTGTTTAATTTGTTAACCTTTTCCTAATTTAACTTTGGTAGGTGGAATCTATCAAGAAATTGTCCATTTTGCTTAGGTTTTCAAATTTTGTGGAGTACAGGTTTTTGAAGTAAGACCTAAAGATCCTCTGGATTTCCTTGATGCCTGTTGTTATTTTCCCCTTTTCATTTCTGATTTTGTTGATTTGGATGTTTTCCCTCTGTCGTTTAGTTAGTTTGGCTAAAGGTTTGTCTATTTTGTTGATTTTCTCAAAGAACCAACTCTTGGTTTCATCAATTCTTTTTGTATTGTACTTTTTGTTTCTAAGTTGTTTATTTCAGCCCTGAGTTTGATGATTTCCTGCTATCTGCTCCTTTTGGGAGTGTTTGCTTCTTTTTTTTTCTGGTGCTTCCAGTCTGCTGTTAAGTTGCTAATACGAGCTGTCACAATTTTCTTTTTGATGGCACTTAGTGCTATGAACTTTCCTCCTAGCATTGCTTTCATTGTGTCCCATAGGTTTGGGTATGTTGAGCCTATATTTTCATTGGATTTTAGGAAATCTTTGATTTCCTTTTTTAGTTGTTCTCTGACCTAGTGGTCATTCAATAGAGAGTTGTTCAGTTTCCATGAATGTGAATGCATTTTGTTATTTCTGTTGTTGTTGAAGTCCAGCTTTATTCCATGGTGGTCTGATAAGATACAAGGGGTTATTTCAATTTTCTTGGATCTGTTGAGGCTTGCTTTGTGTCTGACTATATGGTCAATTTTGGAGAAGGTTCTGTGATGTGCTGAAAAGAAGGTGTATCCTTTTTGTGCTTGGGTGAACCTTTCTGTAGATATCTATTAGATCCATTTGGTTCATTACCTCTGTTAGTCTCATTATTTCTCCACAGAAACTATTTTGTAATGATAATAGCTCCCCAGATGTTTGAATTTAAAAATACATTATTATATACATTTAAATTAGAGAACATGATTTTATGTGACACACACACACACACACTAAGTTTGTTATTGCAGTAGACTAAAACCATATATACATATATACATACATATATATTTAAAAGCTTGCATAAATTATGTGGTGGTTTGAGTGAGCATAGGATCATATCTTTGCATGCTTAGTTCCCACTTAGTGGACTGTATTAATTAATTAATTTAGGTTTTTTTGAGACAGAGTTTCTCTGTGTAACAAACAGTACTGGCTGTTCTGGAACTTGCTTTGTAGACCAGGCTGGGCTTGAACTAACAGAGTTCCATTTGCCTCTGCCTCTCCACTACTGGGATTAGAGGCACGCTCCAGCAATCCTGGCAATTACAGACAGCTGTGAACTGCCTTGTGCATGCTGGGATTTGAACCCTGCTCTTTTGGAAGAACAGCCAGTGCTCTTAACCACTGACCCATCTCTCCAGCCCCTAATGGCCTGTTTTAGTCCCCTGTTGATGGGCTGTTTGGAAAGCATTAGAAGATTGGAAGAGGTTTGTGGCTGGGCATGGGTTTTGAGGTTTTCAAAGCCCACAGCAGGCCCAGTGTCTCTTTCTGTCACTATTTGTTGACTATGGGTGAGGATGCTGCTTTCGGCTACTTCTCCAGCACCGTGTCTGCCTGCCTCCACATCCCCTGCTATGATGCTTAGGGAACTAATCCTCTGTAGCAAGCACCTAATTAAATGCTTTCTTCTGTAAGTTGGTTTGGTCATGATGTCTCTTCACAGCAATAGGATAACTAAGACAAATTGTTCATATCTTTGTGGCAAGAGCAGTTACAATCTACCCATTCAGATAAATGCTGAATACAAGCAAGAGTATTAGTTATAATCTGCACACATTAGGCATTTTATAGGCTCTTCTGTCTAAGATGGTAGTATTTAGAGTCTGGTGAAGTACTTGTCAAAGCATCTTAAAATTCCATGCTACACATTCTTACTCACCTGTAACTTTTGCTTGTTTCTTATTCCTCTCGTAAGATCACTCTAGGACCTGGAACTACATTGTGAGGCTAACTGAATATTCTTTGTTGTAATACCATCCATTTCCCATGTTTTGTTACTACTTCTATCTCATATGAACTATAAGCTTATGGTATCAGATGGGACAATTTATTTATGCACTAATCTTGAATGGTCAAAATATGTTCACAGATGCATTGGCAAGCATGCCACTCCTTGTCAATAACAAATGGAATCCTTAATTTAAAAAAACTAGCAACATTTCAAATTCTTCATTTTTGATTTTTTTTAGCATACTAACCTATTGTCAGTTTATCTGAATGTTTCTTGCAACATATGCAAAAAAAACTCTAATTAAATATGAATACCTATGCAGGTTGCTGATTTGTTTGTAAATGAAAAGCATGTCCAAGCAACATTAAAGTCTGCACGATGTTATTTCAAAAAACCATTTTAATGGTCCTACAAGTCCAGAGATTGCTTTATGTTGTTATGTGTCACCTCCCTAGAACATGCTATTCTATAAATAAGACAATGCAGACTTTTTGATAGGCGAAAGTAAAATGAAATTCCTTTTTAGGCCAGTGCTTTCAGCCGAGAAAAATCAATGTATTTCAGTTCATTTCAAGGTTGATTCTTTTCCATTATGGAAGAGTGTTTACAAATGTTTGTGACAAAGGGGACACTAGCAAATCGTTATTCTGCTTTCAAGAATATACCTCTGTAAAAGATAACAAAATAAGAGCCAACCAAGGAAAATAAATAAGGTTGTTTCCTTCTTTCGAAGGTCTGTGGGGACCATCTGACCTGTCCACATCCGACCTAATTTACAAGAGAGAAAAACAATTACCATGTAATAGATGGCTGTTTAGAATAGCTTTGGTGTTTTCAACAGTCGCTAATATGTTAGGTGGGCTCCTCATTGAGTGACGTGTACCCCACTTTTGGATACTTTGGAATCTTAGCATACATTTGAGGCTCGCTTGCTCTTTCTACATAAAGGTGTCTGTGTGTATTGGAATGTGTAAGGTTTGGAACAATGGATATTGGCAGACCTGGTTTCAGATATTTGCTCTCTCTGCACTTCCTGTAAAGGAGAACTGTGTGATAGATAGACCCGGAGCCTTCCACTTCTTTGAGTTTGTGGACGACGGTGTAGTTATGCCTGTTGGCGCCATAGCTACGAAACCCACACTCCCCTCTGATTTCTCTAAAGTTTCTGCTTGTACTGGTGTTATTTCAATATGGACAAGCAGAACAGCTTCTGCGTGGTGAGGAAGGTCTGAGTGACACTTGCTGCCCAGTAAGATGCCCCTCCTAGGCCATGTTTTCCCACCTGGAGGGAATAGCTGATCCTTTCTGTATCCTGGACAAAGGGAGTCTTAAGATACCTCTTGCATGCAAAGGTATAAAACTTGCCATCATTTAGTTCAAAACTACACACATGGTATACATTACTTCAAAATTCATTCCACATAGCCTCCCAATAACCCTAAATCATGGTATGTTGAAGCCAGACTTTCTCTACTACACGACACAGAGTAATTTTTTATCGTTGTTATATGCCTCATTTTCTCAACAGCCATGTGTTTCAGATAGCATTGCAATAGAGCTATTCTGAAGACTGCCATGGATTTTAACATCAGCACTTTATTCTTTTCTCATACTTTTAATGTGCATATAAAATATCTTTATCAGATTAGAAGGCTATAACAAAATACCACAGTCTCTGTGGTTTAAACAAGATAAATGTGTGTGTGTGTGTGTGTGTGTGTGTGTGTGTGTGTTTCAGGGGCCTTAGAAGTTGGAGATTAACTCTGAGGCATTTCCATCTCTGTTGAGTCTCTCCTCCTGGCTTCTACATTGCTGTCCAATAACAGTATTCTAATGCCAACTTCCTCTGTGCACATGTAGAAAGGAATCTTGCTGTTCTGAAAAGGCACCTGTACCATTTTGAAGATGCCCTGCATTGCAAATCTCATTTAACCTTCCTTACTTCCTAAAGACCCTTCCTCCGATGCAAGTACATTGGGAGTTAGAGTTTTAGTATTAAAACTTGAGAGGAACAAAATCCAGAACAGTAAAAAATTAATGTGGAGATTCAATGGCAGCAATTCAATCATGTAAATCCATTTTTTTTAAAGTGACTTGATTTTTGTAACTTTTTTTTTTTAGGTTTTCAATTTTTTAAAGGTGGCATCTGACTGTAGTCTGTGTTGGCTTAGAACACTTGATGTAGCCTAACCTGGACTCAAACCCTGGATCTTCCCATCTCAGGCTTGCATGACCACCATGACCAGAGGCTCTTGGCAGAGATTTTTAAAGCAATATACTTGCACATGTTTATTCAGTTTTTCTAAGCATTTTATGAAGTAGCAAACTGCCTTATTACATCACAGTTTTGGGGTTCATAAGATTACTCTATCCTTCATAAGAACTATATGGGGTAAGAGCATTAGCATCACGTTACAGGGTCAGTGAGACACAGGCCATGTCTTCTACCACAGCTGACAGAACAGAGTTCTAGAAAGGCCTCAAACCAGTTAGCAGCCAACAACCCCAAACCCAACCCTCAACTCTCACTTCTCTCCCTTGCTTCATCACGCTCTTAGGCAGATTCTTTAGCATCTAGAATAGCAGGTTTAAAATTCTCCTCAGGTTTCATTTAAAGTGTTACCAGAGTCTGTAACTAAAAAGAGTCTGGTGGCTTCAGAATGCTAACATACCTCTGACCTTGTGCATTGATGCAATAAATCTGAATTTCAAAGTAAAAAGAGGCTTAGGAATCGGAAAGATTGCGAGCTGACCTTACTTAGAAAATCAGATGGTTTGATAAATATTGTTGGCATATTTAATAATTATCGTATCATCTAGAATATTGATAAGACTGTGTAGGTACTTTACCGAATGTATGTAGAGCAGTCAACTAATCACTAAATGCCATTTATTAAGTGATTCCTGGGAACACAGTTTGAAGTAAGAAAATGGCACTATGGTTCTGCTTTCCAAGCCACAGACAGCATTCTAGTGGCTCTCAACGTACACTATGCTAATGTCAGACATACTCTTCAATTAAAATTTGAAAATCAAAATCATAGACCCTTTGAAGCATACATACTAGTGACTGTTTCATTCTATCTGAAGCGGTGGCACTTCTTTGCAGGGACAGCTCCCAAGTCAGTATTCAGTGAAGGTCAGACACAGCCAGAGGAAGCCAAAGGGAAAGGGCGACACTCCTAAATGACAGCTTGTCCAGGCTAATGTGTTCTTGGGGGTCTTGCTTGTTCAGCCAGCTGAAAGACACCTGACTGCAGCGTGTCAGCCTGCTTCGCCCTTCTGGTCTCTTATACCAGATCAATCTCCTCAGTGAGAACTCAGAGAAAATTAACTCTACCTTGACACAGAGTTGTAAAATGTTTTGGTTAATAATAAGTGTAGCTGAGTACCTGGTTTAGAAGGGGTTAAATCAAGGGCATGCAGCATTCCTGCTTTGGGTGGAAGAACTGAGCACCGATGTCACGATGTCACCGTTAATTACCAAGAAGCAATAATTAAACTCATACCCTTAACTTTGCTAAATGAATTACCTACCAAGCTCCACCTCCCTCTAGAAAAATAAATTAAGCAGTAGGAGTCGGCTGTTAGCAACTGCAGTGTTTACGTGGGGAATGTAGCTCAGGATTAGTTGGTTTAAGAACCAGCCATATGTGTATAGAGTAACCACTCAGGAAACAGGTTGTTTTCAGGATATGTTCATGCTTACATGCTGTGAACATATATCAGATAACAGCAAAATCTCCTCCAGAAAGGAAGCAATTCACAGTTCATAGTTACATTTTGTAAATATGGATAAAATATGAATATTTTCATTTAGTTCTTAAAATAATAAAGTTGTGCATTGTTAAATTTTACTAAATGCAACAATAAGGGGAGTATTTTCATAGACTGACTGAAAGAGATTGAATAAGCTATATTGAAAAAACTATATTAAAAAGTATATTTTCATAATACAATAAATTCAAGATAGTGACAGTTTGAGAAATCAAAGAAACAGAGATGTCACTCAAAGAGAGAAAATTGATGGATTAAAAAGCAAACAGGTGTTAAATTAATCACCTTCCACCGAGGTTTTGGACTTTAAAAAAAAAATCACTCTGTATTTTTCTTTGATTTGGCTAATTAATGAGAGTGCGTGCGTGCGTGCGTACGTGCGTGCGTGCGTACGTGCGTGCGTGCGTGCGTGCGTGCGTGTGTGCGTGTGTGCGTGTGTGTGTGTGTGTGTGTGTGTGTGTGTGTATGCATTCGAGCTCTCATGTGTGCTGTGCCTGCTTGTTTGCTGCTGTGATAGGTTAAGGATGCCAAACACTGGAATAGCTTTTCAATGAATGACTGTCTTTGGAACATCACCACATACTAATTGATCTTTATTAAAGAAGCAAAGACTAATTGAGTCCTCTTACCCAGGAGGTCATTTCTCTAAAGAAGAATTTACTTGTTTTGTTTTCTCTGCTGAACTGGCACTAGAAAAAATTATTGGGAGATGTAAAAAACACCTGTGGACTCTGGCTGCCTCATGTTCTAGAGACATGCCACACAGATACCTACAGGCATCTCAATTAAGTGAGCATGACTATTCCAATTAGGTAAGAGTCCTCACCATTAAATGTCATTAGATTTAATGTGATGCCTGGAGAAAATTGTTGATGAAGCCCATCCCACTAAGGGCAGGGCTTTGTGTACTTAAGCCCAAGCAGGACACTCAGAACATACTTCTACAATACAATCCATTACGTTTCCAAGAATAGCATTTGACAACCTATGGCATCCAACACTTTTACTTTACAGATGAAGGAGGCATGGTCAATTAGGAGAAATAAGACGAAGTTTTAAGCCTCATTTCCAGCCAAGAGGTCTTTACATGGTATCATCTAAACTTCTAGACATTGCAGGGATTGGAGCCCACCTTTAAGACAATGAGCTCTGAGTGTACTTGTGTTGTTGCTTAGTTGTACACACTAATCATGAAATAGCAGTGATGTGAGGTCTGACTAGTGTTTTACCCTTGAGGAAGTCAATCTTGGGCCAGTGAGATGGGTCCTCCAAAGCACATACCTTCCACCAAGCCTGATGGGTGGAGTTCAATCCCCAGGATCAATATGGTTGCCTTCTGGCCTCCACAGGTGTGCTGTGGCACATGAATGCCCACTCCCAAATAAATATGATGGGTTTTTTTTTTTTAAGAAGAATTCAATCATATTGCATTTGATTTTTTTAAACATTTGTAAATTAGAGATAATCTTTCATATGACATGAAGTTAAGGTAAAGATTTAATAAAGTACTAAATGACATGGTGCTTCATAAGTCGTAAACATGTCTAGAAAAGTGTTGCTAAATCAGTGGTGAGAAATTGTTGTTATAACCTTGCTTGTGACTTTTAATTCCAGATGATGGATGGAGTGTATGCTTTTTTTTTTTATTCCCACTGTCCCTCTTCACTTTACAGAAAATGCCAAAAATAATAATAGAGAAAGAAGACAAAATCCTACCACAAGGAAAGAAATAGATTTTAATATACAGGTGATTTAAGCTGCATTTGGAAGACATACACGGATTGATGGCGGACTGATAGAGGGTCAAGTTGGTCAGTAGAAAACACCACTGTAAGTTTATTTATATCCCTGGTTGGAGCTTAGTGTTCCTAAAGTATCCTGAAGAAGATTAAGATGAAGAGGTACAAGGAAGCGATAAAGAGAAAGAAAATGTGGGAGATGATGACAGCAAACAATTCGGAGCACAGGTCAATTGATCTCCATGAACAAGAAGCCCAGCATCAAGTTTCTACCCGACACCCAAGCATGACCTCCACGACCACAGCAGCCAAAGGAGTCCTCCAAAAGACACTGAAGCCACTACTCAGGGGGGAGTTAGAGCAGAGGGTGTGGGAGTTGTCATTCTACATGGAAAACCACTGGATTCTGCCTCTGAGAGGCGCCAAAACAGGATTGACCATTCTCTGAAAGTTCTTTGCAGAAAGATTATTGGTAAAAATTTCATTTCTCTGTACTAGAGGTATCGTGAATTTTATGCTGCCTTTCTCATAAGTATGATAAAGCAAATACAACCAAAAAGCAGTCATGGGAGACTTACAGTGTGAAAGAGAAAGAAGTAAATAGGACATATAGGCCCAAAGAAAAATAAGGCAGCTTAAGAAGCAGATGAGAATAATGACAAAAATCTACAGAAGCATTCTTAGAATAGAAAGGATCTTAAACCCATAAAACCCACATACCGGGGACTGAACAAAGATGAAGAAAGAGTTCCTAAAATTTTGAAAACATTGTTAAAAAAATAATAAAAAGTTTGTAAGAGAAAGGAGTTAACATCTTTAAGAAAATAGTCCAAACTCTTTGTGCAAAGGAAAGAAAATATGTAAAAGAAAAGAAAATAATCAAGTGAGCAAGAGCATAGACCAGCTAATAAAATTCAGCAAGAAAGAACTACAATCAGATGGGAAGACATCTTAAAAATTAAAAAACAAAGCAGAAATAAATTTGCAGGGAAGGCCACAAGCCTTCAAATGGAGGCCTTAATAACACACACCTGAGGGATGCATACTAGAAACAAAAGAGAACCCAACATACACAAGTGCACAGACACACAAAAACAACAGTCAACAACAACAACACCTTAAAAACCAGAAATGTGGTATACAGCCCAGCCAGACCATCAGGGGCATTGTGTTACAGCCAGCATTCCACCAAGGCGACATAAATGTCAGAGATAAACAACAGATTTATTATGGCTCACAAGTTCGAAAGCTTTAGTCCATGATCAGCTGCTTCAATTGCTCTCTAGCCTGTGGCAAGGATTAAGGCACCCCCATGTCCCCATTCCCCACTGCAACACAAAAGCAGGAAGGGGCTAGGATCCCATCATCCCCTTGAAAGGCGTCTTCTTTAATTAGCCTACACCTTTTTAAGGTTCCACTACCCCTGGCGGCAGCACTAAAGGCCAGAGTTTGCCTTTCAGCCCGTGAGTCTTCCAGGGACAGTAAATAATTACAGGATTACACACGGTTGTTTTTAAAGACTCGACATTGGAAGCAAACTTCCTAAGTTTGTGAAGATGTTTCTGGGCAAAATGGGGAGACAAGCTAAGAAAAAGAGAGACAAAAAATGTTCTAGTAAATAATTTTTCCAAGCCAGAAAAAGAGTTAAACTTGGTCCTTGAAAGGCAGCTGAGCAACCAGGATTGTTTTGATTTGGGTTTTTGGTTTTAAATTTAGCCTTTTCTGATAAATCTCTCTTCTTTTCATATGCTTATCAGTCATTGTTAGGCAGGAGGCTTGGGACAAAGACAAGATGGCCTAGGCCAAGAGGTCCCCACCTTTCTGAAAACACTGGAGAAAGCCACCCTCTAATTCCAAATTCCAAGTGACCACCAAACCTAAGACCCCCTACAGGGCTCTAAACTCACCAAATAAGGCTATCCCAATAACCCACCATCATGTCACTCCCCTTTAAGAAGCCCCTTCCTCCTGCACAGCCTTCATGGACTTCCTACTGTGAGGTCAGTGAAACACCAGAGAGTTGCAACCCAATAAACCTGACTTTTTATCATAACTTTGGTTCAATTTGATTTATTATATTGCTGGAGAAGCCATTCAGTCATTTGTACTTTTATTCATATCTCCCAATTATTATTCTTCTACTTACAATTTGACTATTGGTCTTTTTCCTAATTGTGACATTCTTTGTTTGTTGGGAATATAACTTTTACTATATCTGATGCAAGAGTTGTCTCACGTTTAGTTGTTTCTTTTCTGTTTTCAATTTATAAATATCCCAATATAAGGATGTAGAGTTTTTTTAATAATTTATTTTTTATTTCTTCAAGTTACATGTGCCTTTCTTTAACCTCATTAAGAATAAATTAGAGCAATACTAAACTACTGAGCAAAACTTATTAGATGCTCACTGTCCAATCATCACAGCGCATGCCAGTGGGGTGGTCCATCTTTGACTGAGATTTACTATTAGGAGCGGGTAGAACTCTAAAGAAAGAGATTATACCAAAATGCATCCTGGGGACATATGGGTTATGGGAAAAAGTCTTAGAAAACTGAAGCAAAATTTGCTATTTCTTTGGACTCCTAACTTATCTAAACACTCAACAACTGTTGAGTTAGACAGTAATATAGTGTCAGTGAAGTGCACTTTGTAGGTTCTTAGCAGATGTCATGTACAATTTTCAAATTCTTCCAAATCTATACATCTTACTGATAATTTGATTTAAAGAACAGTTGAAGAGCTGACTTGGAGACTCTAGAAGGAAATTTCCTTTGTCTTTAATCATTCTGCCTCACGTTTTTATTTCTCCTTTTAATAATCGGAAGCCCCTCGTTTCACAGAAATGTGAGCAACCCAGCCACCTTCTAGAAAACATTCTACTTGGCTTCTCACTTATGTGATTATGAAAAGTAACATTTCCTCTCAACATGTTGCCCAGAGACTCCATCCAAACCTTCCCACTTTTAACCAAAAAAGGAAGAAAACACGTAGCTGAGCACCTCCTTTAAACCTCCCTTGACTCATCCTCGCTGCTGACTGGCATTTGAGTTCTGAATTACTCATCAGTCAGACAGCTTAAAAGAGAAAGATGAGCACAAAGGCTTACAGTCTCCTGATACCCCTTTCATTTTTAGGCCACTAAGTACAACTGAGGAGCTATTTTATGGCTCTTGAGAAACGTTGGAGCTTGTAATGCCCGTCAGCACCAACACACAGCCAGGTTCTGTTGACTCACCTGTATCTAGACACCTACTCAGCCCAGGCTTTCCTCATTCACATGAAGACATACATTTCTGCTCCAAATATTTTCTTTTCTCCATTCCAACAAAGATCATGCACGGTCTCAGAATACCTTGAATTTTCTAGTAGGAAAAAAAAAAAAAAAGGAAATTGGCTCTACCTGGAGTTCTAAGCAATCAGAAATTTGTTTCTGAAGAGCTCTGGGGAATTTCATCATATGACTCCCATTAGAGAAATTGCTGGTTAATCTCTCGGTGTGACAATCCAAGCTCCAGCTTCCTGTCCCACTTCAGCTGAAGCTTTTTCTGTATTTCTTTTGCTGTTAGAACCAGAACTGTCAACCTGGGAAGGATTTCCAAGATCAATCAATCCACTCTTCCAGTTTTACAGATGAAAAACTGGGATTCTAGGAGCCGTTATTGGCTGCAAGTGGCCATATGATTAAACAATTTGTTCTACAGACTGCACAGGCTGCCTTGGAATTTAGGAAGCATGTTTTTAGGCATAATTTACACTAAGTTATGGTGTAAGTAAGGAAATGTAGAGAAGGACATAGGTTACCCAACACCAAAGTTGAGTTTGCTTCTCCCTTGCAAGTAGTCTAATTAATGATTGTCTAATAGTCTAATCAATATTTAGAAGGTTTTTATTTAAAAGATTATATTATAGAGCTAATGTTAAGGTTCATCTGATCAGCCAACCATAGGGGCCTACTGTTATTATCAATAGGGCTAATATAGTAGGATAATCTCTCAAGTGTGTGCTTTACCATGGTTACCTGAATTTGAAGTCTGTAAAAAGCAGTAGTATCATAAAATTATACGCTAAGGAGTCAGAGAGATGGCTCAGCCTTTAAGAGCACTTGCAGAGGACTGGAGTTCGGTTTCTATACTCATGTAAGGTACCTCACAACTGCCTGTAACTCTTGCTCCAGAGATCTGATGCCCTCTTCTGGCACACTTGGGGACCTGCACACACATGGCATACAGACACAAGCATACACAATTAGCTTTGGCTCAACAGGAACTCTTGGATTTTTAAAATGAAGTTAATTCTGAATAACTCTGAAATGGGTCATGGAAGCTTTAGCTTCCATTTCAGTGAGGAGGAAGTTTGTAGAAACCAAAGCTTCTATATCTTCTTTCCCCTCAGGAAGGGGCAAGTATGAGACTAGCTAGAAGAAAGCCCATCTGTACCCACATTTCATGTTCAAACCTAATGCATGTATTTCTTTTCTGACACTTCACATGTCATCCAACAGTTCTAAGAAATGAATGGCCGCTTGTTTTAGTACACAACTGTCACAGCACACATAGCATGTGGGAGTAGCTCACTTTGCTCTTTTCAGATCTTGACTCTCTCACTGCCTTGAAAACAGATGACTTAATTCGTGCGTATGGCACTTTATCATGATGGAAGGGTGATTCAGAAATTGCAGTATAACTATGCAAGTTGCTCCTACTTGATCCTTCCTTAGGAAAGGCTTTGCTGACATCAAAGCCAGGCTCTTCAATTAGAAACAAGTTTATTAATTAGATTGTGCAGAAAAGGAAAAAGAATCACTTCAAACTCTTCAAACAAAAATACAGAGCCCTTCACTTCCAGGTCCTGACATTGGCTTACCCCTGTCAGCCCTTATTCCTTTATAAAGTGTGCTGGAGGAATTAGGAACGAAAGACCTTAGCTGCAAAGTGTTCCTTAGAATTTGAGAAGAAATGACCATGTAGATTGAGCCTACGCAAAGCATAAGGCTTACATGTTTTAGTTTTGTTCTGCCTAAGTCCTCATTCAGACTCTTAATTTAGCAATGACACCTGAATTGTTGCACACATTTTATGGAGATTAGTGAGCTCATGACAACGGATTCAACAAACACAAAACAAACTTAGAAGCTCAAGCTGCACACAAGGCAGAACTCATGTACAAAGAATAATATAAAATATCCTCCCTAGGTATGTGACAGTTTTGAAAGAGGAATCAGTACTTGGAAGCTGGGACCCTCTACTGTTACAGCTAGCCTGGCTTCTGGCAGTTGTTTTTGAAAAGACACAGAGGTCTGTAGATAAAAGCGTTCCTGAGATATTGACAACAGGTGACTCTTCTCTTCTTCAGAAACATGGATAGAGGGAGTATGGTCAATAGCTTATAATTTTCAAATGACATAGCTTTATTTAGGTGGAAATCGTTATTTTTAAAGCACATAGTCTCAATGACGGATACTTGATTTATGGATTAAGAATTGATTTTTCCCCCTCTTTATGCTATGCTAGCATCCTTCTATAATAAATAGTTTTCTTCTTGAACTAGGATTGAAAAGGCTTATTATAATACTGAATATGACATTACCAACTATGTGGTGGGTATTTACATGATTTTTGAAATAAGTACAGAATTGAGATAATGATGTGGATAGCTTAAGGATAAAGTCATCAGAAATATGGAAAACTGAAATGTTTCATCTCATGGACTTGAGGTAAAACTCCTTGTCCATCTACGATTGGCAGGCATAGCTATAGTGCTGGCCTGCCTGATTTGGAGAATCTTTGCTTTTCTTTGCATGTTAGTCTTGTCAGAATGACATGGGTGTGCGAGCCTGGTTAGATTTAATGAGATCTGAACCTGAACACATATTTCAAATGCAAATCAAGTCTCCACTGTTTTAACCATAAAAGGCATGAACATGAATTCCAAAGCGGATTTCACATGAAATGACGTGGATAATAACATTACTTCCATTGTGAACCTCTTCCCACAGTTCTTACCACTTCCTTACCTGTTGGTTCATGTTCATAAACATTTATGTGAATAAACTTATAATTAAAAGATATATCCCAATCCTTAAGCAAGTAATTATATTGACTATTATTCACCTTTTACGAGAAATCCCTTAAAGATCTAAAGAGTGACAGCCTCAAGCTTTCCTCGCCTACCTTGATGCATGACTATATTTGGAAACCTAGTCTTACTTTCAGCTTTACATATAGGGACACAAAATGAAACTCAAAGGTACCTTGAAAGAGATTCCTCATTAAATAATTTCCAAATTAGAAAATTACATACTCAAACGTCATGTGCATACATAAAAAGATTTGATATACATGTGTCTGCATGTTTGTATAGGGATGTGCAGTCTCTGGGACATATAAATATGCATAAGTTTCTCATACAACATAATTAGAGAAAATTACATATCTAGCCAATTAGTCTTCAGAGCATCTTTCTCCCTCCTTGCCCTCAGTGCCCTTGATAAGCCTGCTCTCGCTTTCTGCGCTTTCTGCGGTTGGGCTCTCTCACTTGCCTCCTCTGGCCCCTCCCCTGATTCTTCAAACATCATGCTTTCCCTGCAGGGCAACCTGCTTCCTCCTGATCCCTGTGCCATTTATTTCCCCAACTGCTTCCAAGTCTCTGATACTGGGCAAAACTCCAGCTGTTTGTGGGTGGACAAAACAATTACATAGAAACACTAATAGAAACAAAGATGATTTTCTGTCTGATGTCATGGATGGCCCTAGACCACTGCTGGTAATCTCCATCTGTTTGTCCCTCAGACATACACAGGAGAATAAGTCATCACTCTAAGCAGAACTGGATGCTGACATGTCTTTCTATGCCAGCCCCAAGCCCAAGGTAAGCATGAAAAGAGAAAGCCTTGCAGGGTTTGGAGACACACAAGCTCGGGCTAAATTCTGCCTTATTTAGGGTAACAAGCGAGGAACTGAAGCCTGAGCTCTATAGAGAGTCCCGGGAGTCCCTAACTTCCAGTTTAACACACTACTCCTAGGCAAGTCTGGGCAATTCATATCCTGCCTCCACTCTTTGAGTAGCTAACCTTCAGCTTTGCCAGAGTAGATTTGCAGCAGCCAATCAGCTCCACCCAGGATCAAAGGAGAGAGTCTTGGTGTGACATTCTCACAGACTTATCTCAGCGACACTCCCCACCCCCACTCCTATGACAGTGTGCCTTTCTCATCATTGTTTTTTCTAAGAGCATGTGAAGAAGACATTATTCCCCAATAGATCTGTGAGTTAATATAATTTACCACAGGATAATTTGATGTCATGGATGCACAACTGCATAACTCTATATCATCTGGTTATGTGATATTTATGTGTGTATTTGTGTGTGTGTGTTATCATACATAGAACACTCATTAGATATTTTTACTGCCTAAAAAAACAATCTTGGGAGCAAAGGCATATCCATTAATATTCAGGCAGTATGGATTTTCTGCATCTCTGAGGTAAGACTGACACCAAATTTGGCATTTCCAAGGTCCTTCTATAGCCTCAAGGCTGCCTACCTTGAATAATCTCAGATATCATCCCATCATCTTTTCAGCTATACTTTATTTCATTGTGTATCCTCAGAACTTAGAGTTGTATGGGGCAGGATGTAGGGCTCCAAAGATGATTGGAACAGTAAAGTGTGTAGAACCTTCCTGCGGTGTTAACAGCACCATGGGGAACATTGCCTTTATCTCAGGCTGTTTATTGCCCAGTTCTTTATCTAAACATCAAGAATTAGAGAGGAGTTGCACAATACATACATTGTTTAGGAAATGTTCCCAACATAAACAAGGATTGATACTGGAGGGTCCTTATCTTGATGCCTAATACAAGAGCTGTCTGGGGGTGTTGGAAAGGATGAGGCATCCTTGAAATGTGGGCAGACTTGGCAGAGTCCAGAAATAATATCCTCAATATAGGAGTATTATAATCTGTGTGTTAGAGACACAGACATGCTCTCTCTTAAATTCCTTCTTTGTGCTTGTTCTACATAATATTTGAGGTATCATCAGGGTCAGGATTGCATTCTAGCAAGACCAATCATTATACAAATAAGTACATTTAATGCCTTCAAACTATCTACAGATGGAAATTTATTCATACTAAACAAGCATGATTGCCCTCCAGAGATCCTTCTCATTTCTCTTTTGGTAGATTCTGACTTGCTGTCTACATTCTTCCTTTGCTAATTCTAAAATCATGGCTCAACCTCACCTCTGCTGACATGTTCCCTATTTACACAAGCTCTGGTTTATTGTCATCTGCTCAAATGCTGCCCTGTTTCCGCCTTCCAAGTCAGCTTCTACAAAGTAAATTCTGATATTTCCAAGCAGCTTTCAATGCCCCCTCCTTTTGTAACTTTTACTTTGTTCTCTTGCACAGTCATGGGAGTGAAACTTAGGGTACAATGAAAGGAAGAACACAGTATTTAGGTCCCCATGACCTGGTCACCCAGGGTCTAAACACACTGAACTTTAAAGCTTCCTAGGTGTCTTGTTCATACTGAGGATCCAGTAAGAGGGCTTAGTGTTCTGCTGTTCCTCTTTGTGTTTTTGCTTATTGGCAGCCACAGTAAAGGGCTTGGCTGGAAACACGCTATTTCCCACCCTATCTTCCTTTGTTCTGTTTGTCTTTATATCCTTGGACAGGGAAGAGGTTGCTAGCAGCAATGAGTTTTAGATTGTAGAGGGTTCATCTATAATATTTTAATATTGTCAATTTGCAAAGCTAAACACAGCCGCTCTGCTGTGAGCTGGTAGGCTGTTTTCAGATAACTGACAAGAGTTGAAAAAGCAGCTCAACAATCCGTTCACTCTATCTTTCTGTCTTGGGTTTTTGTTTTCTAATTTTTTTGACAGCTCTTCTCTGTGTGGTTCTGCTGGCCAGTCCTATCAGATTATTTAAGCAGTGTAGCTCTGAAAGCATGTATATGACAGTGCTCCTGTGAAAAGTTATTTTGTGTTTAGAATTGAGCAGCATGGTAGGGAGAATTTAAAGCACATTGTTTTCTATTTCCCCTCCCCTTTTGGTAACCATGGGGACAGGAGAGCAACTTATACCAAGCCTGTGGGAAGGAATAACCTTGGAAATTCTTCTCCTGAGAAATGAGTGAATTATTGTGACACAGAATCCATAGGGTGCAGGTTTCTGTCAACCAAACCAGAAAATCCAGTATCCAGTATCCGTGCAGTTACTGGAACTGCCACCACTTCTGGGAAATGGCACATTGACAGAGGAAGTTTTCTGAAGTCACTGTGGGAGAGTGCATTTAACACAGGGAAAGCCAAATGATATTTTCATCCACACATTGGTGGGGGGCATAGTACTAATGTTCCTGTATTGTATGCATAACATTGTGAACAACTCACTTTTATTTCTAATTTAGATGATGAGAAAGTGGTCAAAGAATTTTCTTAGCTACCAATATCTAGGCATAAATTATGATCAAAACAATACTGTTCTGGTTTTGAGTTTTAATCTTCAGCCTTCATCTCCTAAAGTAGATACGTATATATGTGTGTGTGCATTTATATGTTTTTAGTAGAAATGATTGCTTTGGATCACTCTTTAAAAAGAACAAGAATAAATATGGAGGATTATTAGTATCTCCTAGAAAGTATGAAAACTCAGTGGATTCTATTCTTTAAGTTGGAAGACAGGGGTCTGAGAAGAATATAGGTGTATATGTTCTTCCTGTCTAATCTCTAATTGTTTTTATTAACATTTCATCACAGATAGTTTTGATTTTTTTCTTTGCATTGCAGCACTGATGCAAATAGCTGCAACAGTATCATGATTCACTCTGTATTTGTTGACATTATTAAACTTTATATTATGCTTCTGACAACTCCATTAGACAAAAGAAAAGCTTTAGTTTTTTTTTTAGTATTTTTATATACAGCAGGTATTAAATTCCTTGACCAGTTACTCTCTTTCCATCACACACTCACTATCTTTCTTTATCACAGTTTGAAGACAGGTTCATTGAAAGCGCTGTTCACTGTCTAACCTGGTACAGTACCTTTAACTCCACTCTTCTCGCCCATCGACAGGTTCCATGCATGTTGATCTCCTGCTATTCCTCAGAGTCACAGGAAATCAACTTTTCTTAATCTGTCATATTCACATTCTGCCTCCTCTCTAATAACTGCTACATTAAATTATTATTCTTCTTCTTATTATTCTTATTATTACTATTATTGTCATTATTATTGTGTATGTATGTTCATGGTATGTGTGTTAGGGGGTTCAAACGTAGAGGCCAGAGGGCAATTTGTGGAGTTAGTGTCTCCTTCTATCTTTCCTTGGGTTCCGAGGATGAGACGCAGAGCACTTGAATGATGATCCAGGTTGCATGGCAGCTGCCTTTACCAGCTGAACCATCTCACTGGCTTTCTCCATGTTTTGCTGCTGGCTTCAATCTTCTGCACTAAGTGTTTTTCTTCCACTTGTTCCCAGTCTTGCTTCATCTCAGATAACATTTTTTTTCTTTCTTTCTTTTTTTTTTTTTTTTAGTGATTACTTTTTTTAGTGCCAGTTCTTGCTCTATACAGTGCTCACATTTTTAGGTGTAATCTGGAGCTACTGAGCTGTGGGAACCAGAGCTCCTAGGTGAGGTCCTAGGATCTCACCTGCAGCCATGAGCTGACTGCACACATTTCTTTCTATGGATTTATTTTGATCCTCATCCATGTCACCTGTCACTGCCACTTACTGCAACTTGCTGGATTGTCTGAATCTGCACTGCCTCTGAACACTGACTGCTGGAAACAGGGTTTAATTTCCAAATGGGTTTAAACTCACCTTACCTGTGAGCACCAGGTGTACCAAACTGTAGCCACATCCTTCATACCTTTACCACACAACCTTCTTCATTTCTTTACATACTTGCTCTGCCTTAACACTCTGAGTCCTGGAGGAGTTTGACAGACTCATCCCTGTGTGCTGCTGGGTGCCCCAGGCCTCCCTTCATGCACAGCATGGAACATAAGGAGCAAATGCAGACAGTTTCTTCTTTGCCTTGCAAATTCTGCCTTAAGTGGCTTTGAAGCCACTACAGGTTCATAATAGGAAGTCTGCTGCTCAAAAATTGGTTCTATTTCAGAAATCACTTCTGGGTTTGTATGGGACAGAAATTACCAAACCTCTGTGGAGACGGAGCCACAGAGACACTGTGTTGTGATCCTCTGAGTGTGGCAGAGGGGCTATGTGGAACTGGCTAATAGGAGTGAGTGGAAGGGAATGAGGTAGGAGCGGGGAACAAGACAGTTTCTCTGGTACCTGATGTGGTTTTGTCAGAATTCCAAAATGAGGTTCATTTAGAACATTTTCTATGTTTCATTTTCCCCCAATTGTTCCCCAACCCACAATGTGCACTTCTTCCTCACTCCTACTCTCCACCCCTTTGTCACTTTGCCATCTTTTACCTTCTTCAGGTGATGACAGTTCTGCAGGGGTGGGTGATGACAACGGCTACATGAAGCCACTGACAGCTGCCCTGACTGTATTCTTATCTGTTGGCGTGGAATGACTAACAGCATTTTAAATTCCTCTGTTATTTGGAATGTGAAATCTTTCCCCATGGCAAATTATACTAGTTATTGCCTTTCACAGGCTTCCTCTTCACATTTACACCCTTCACCTTGTGTTCAGAATAGAAGAAATTCTTCACATCTCTATGTGATAAAGCAGCGTTTTTGTATGAAGGTGAATATTGGTTCTGAGGACAGAGGACCTGACGCCCCTGATGGATGAGTTTGGTTTGAAGTTAGGAATGTACAGTATGTGGGAAAATGTTGCTGCTTCTATCCCATGTTCGTCTCTATTTCAGTCTTTGCAGCTTAAATAAATAATCCCATGAAAACCTTTGGTGGAGAATGTCACCCTTAAAGTAGTTTTCTTTATCCGTTCGCAATTCTAGAAACTTGATTATGTCAGTTAGGTAAGGTCTATGTTTCCTTCTTTTCTCCAGAGAGTCTCATGCTTTATTCTTTGCTAATTACCGTGCAGTTATGAGTGAGAACAAACCTCAGACAACAGAGGACATCGCCAACTTCCTTAGAGTCCATAAGAAAGAATATTCTTGGGGCCAAGGACACGATAAAAGGAATATATGAACTGCAAAGATATTGCCTTAACTGTTCTCCTTTATAGCTAATGTGAGTGTATGCAAAATCAAATAACATTTATTTTCTATATGCTATCTATACAAATTTATATATAGAAATGTAATGGCTATGCAAACATATGTGCTTTATTTCTACAGGTTGTACAAAACACATACATGTTCATATATACCTTGCAAAATGCCTGTGTGTAAACTAAAGTATGGTTGTTTCTGAAATGCAGTGATTCTACTAACATCATGGTTGAGTATGAGCTAATCTGAAGCCCTGCCGGGAGCTCTGCTCTTCAGTCCTTCAGCAGAAACATCTGAGTGAGCATGTTTCCAGCCCCCTCAGTCCTCAGCCATGTGCCATTAACTCATGTGGAGTTGAATCAAAGTATGGGCTCTTTTTATTACTGTTATTGTATTTTATTGACAAATTCTCCTTGCTCAACCAGCAGTCCTCCATAGTTTCAAACAGGAGGTTCTTTGCTATATCTATGACCATCACTGCTATTATGGAATATTTTTGCCCATAGTCAACATAGTCTGCTCTGTGCAGCTGTTATAATGAAGAAGGTTTTCTTCTTATCTTTAGAGAGGTCATGCTCTAGAAAGGGTTATTGTCTTAGAATATTATAACTATGTGCACAGGACAGGCTATGGAATTTCTATGCAGAAACATTAAAATATAAGGCAATTATATTGCACAATTATATTCTATAATTCTAATTGAATATCTAAAGCAGTAAATTGTGTTTCAAAAAGTTAACATAATGAGAATATAAAGTGCACCTAATAAATGAAAAATAGAGTTTTTGGCCCGTGAAGAAAAACATAATAGTAAAGAGCATGTTTTTGACAATGATGGGTGAGTTTCCAAATATATACAGCCTAAAGTTATTAAAATTAAATAGTAAAACAATGTATCTTCATAAGTCCTTGTGTACTTGGACTTTGTAACTAACTGTGCTATTGGTCAAATATGGTTTCCTTTTCTGAGAGAGAGAAAAAAAGCCTTTAAAAAGCTTTCATAGCTCATTGGTGACCACGTGCTTTGTGGAAAGCCGCATTCTGCTGAAGAAAGAGAATGCATCAGAAACACATGGATCACATTACCTCTGAATAGAAAGACATTTAGAAAAACTGTAGGGGAAATTCCTGGCAAAACTCGTCCTTGAGTTAGTGTGTGAAAAAAGTATAAAAGGTGGGTATTGGAAATTTTTGATATTTAGACTCAGCAAGACCTTGACTAGATTTCCCCATTCACAATTCTCTAGGACTCGTCTAGAAATATATAGACAACATTTGGACAACTTACCTATATGAAAACAATCAATTGTGTATCACGTTTGTGGAACAGCACAAAGAACTGACTGTGCCATTTTACATGTATCTCCAAGTAATGAACAATTTCTAATATGTGACCTGGAAACATGGCAGAGCTTGACAGAGTGCTGTACATCCATGTGAGCATAGGTCAATGTGCATGGAAATCATTTACCCACATGCTTTTGGAAATAAATCTACATTACAATAATGTATTCCCCTATCACTTTCTATGATATGATTACATTAATTTCACTTACACAGGTGATGGTATACACTATAATGTCTTTACTTAGTCACCCTAGATGACAGTCTTCCTAAAAGGCAAATGTGGGGACACCTGAGCCTTTAGAAGGGGGTCAAGGGAGATGAGAAGACATTCTCTCTGCCACATAGGGCCTGTGGCATCCATCATAATTTCTCACATCTCTGACCTGCTTTCAAAGGATGTGTCAGGTGATTCCAGGCTTTCTAATAGAACAGTGAGACTGCTCTTTCCACACACAAGTCCCTGAGGGAAGAATGAAGAAGATACAGGGCTCTGAATCTCCATCACATCTCACTGCAGCATCCTCCAGGACGAGCTTCTCTGTGGAGATGCCTCATTGATTGAATTTTTTTTTTCTGTAAATTGTTTTCTAGCAATGTTTTGTAATTTGAAAAACAGTTTGGCTCTGACCAGAAAATAAAATTAGGCCTGTTTATTTGTTTGCTTGTTAGTTTTAAATTTGGTTTTAGAAAGGGCCAGTTACTACAACCTTATTGGAATAGGAAACAGGAAGGCGTAACATGGTTTTCCCACGTGAATATCTTGATCTTTTGTGTTTCAGATATAATTCTAGCACAGAAGACAAGTCCTTAAAGCATGTACAAATTCCAGCAAGGAATCCGATAGGAAACCCCTTGCTCTTCACTGTAGCCATTCCAACTGTCAATCACCGTAGGCACCTGGAGCTGCTCTAGCGCAGGCTTAAGGAAATTCCTGGGCACTGAGGTCATCGCCACAATGCACTGCATCCTAGTTCAGTACACTGACAGCACTCTTCGTGAAATGTGAAAAAAAAAATGCTTGTGAGATTTCATACAGAGCAATCAAGTGGTCTCTGAGCATGTGGGGAGGTTGCCCTTAAATGGGAATAATTCAAAGATGGTGATATTTACTGCTTTTGTTTTGTTCTGTTGTAATTAACATGCATGGCACCATTAGGGCAGAAGAGTAAATTATGGTGATTTTAAAAGCCATTTCATCACTCTGGACAGTATAGCACTCCTGGGAGCAAACGCTGGTTGTGAGATCATAGAGAAAGCTTGTTTCCTCACTGACATTCCTAGATGCCCCATGGGCTCCCAGAATTCTGGATTTCAGTGTTAGACTGGTTGCTAGCAGATACATTGCCTTTTCCATCCCAGGTGCTTGGCATGTATTCACACCATGAGGATTATTCCACTTTGTAACACACACACACACACACACACACACACACACACACACACACACACA
>CAJQZJ010032097.1:987523-1058768 GCA_907164525.1 Lophiomys imhausi
GCACCGGCCACGTTCAGGAGCAGGTGGGATCTGTGGTCCTCTCAGGACCCTTCCCACTGTTTTTGTTGTGAGCAGCTATTTGTAGCTGTGTTTGCTTGAAGTCCACTTTAGACTGGGGATCTCCCAGAAGACACTGTAGGTTTGCTCGCCTTCCTTTCACTGTGCTCTGTGCTCTCTGTCTAATGACAACCTCATTCTCTAGTTGAGTAAGTGCTCCTGAATATCTTAGAACCACGGAAGGAAATTTTCTGAGAATTCACATTCTTAAGGCCAAATTTCTTAGGCTAGCTTTTCAAATTCTGCTAAATCAAGATTAGCTGTTTCTTAGAGCAATAATTTTGAAAGATTATTGTGATTACTTTACAAATGTGACTGGAAAAACAACAGCTACAAATTCAGCATAAGGGGTTAGAGACTGACAGTCCTACGATAGCACATTGAATCCGCAATGAGAGTGGGAGCAAGAGAGAGAGTGAGAAAGGGGCCTTGCCAAACTTGCTTCAGATTTACATGTTCATAAAACTAAAACCAAAGCATATACACATATTTAATATGTAAGGAAGCGGTCCTATCTCAAGTGAATTCCGTTTTGAGAGTCCAAGTACTTGTTTATTTCCGTATGTGTCTTGACATTCTGAAACTTTATATGATGAAATATTTTAATATAGGATGCACACCTGAAATCTTGACCTGTATATGGAATACTTCATTAAAAAGTGAAGGCTCAGCTTAGAAACTCTGGAAATTGAAAAAAAAAAAATTCCATTTCCTGGGTGGGGAGGGGTTGGGTATAAATACGTTCATTTATGCTTAATCTGTTCTAGGATGTTTCATGAGGAAAGGTAAATGAAAGCTGAATGAAAAATAGCCTTTTGAGTCTCAAAAATTACTGTGGAACAATCATTGCCTTTTCATCTCATTTCATTTCCTCTCTGCAAAACTGGAAGAGTGCTCAGTGGGCAAGCACATGGACAGTCTATGGGAAGGCTGAAATCTGACTATGGGTACTGTAATTGTTCCACAGGTGATACGATTTTAGCTCTAAACTCATGCCATTACTTTTACGGCACGTATCACTTTTCATTTTAAAATAGCTATTGTCTCCTAAATGTACTTGAACTCCTAATTTCTGTATTTTTTCGTCTTAAATAGGGCAGTTCAATTTAGTGGTGGTGGTGTTGTTTTTCTCCTTCGTTAATGCTCTTTGGCATTTGTCATTTGCTAAAGTTTCAAATTTGATCAAGGGAATAGATAGAAGTGTTTCCAGCACAAAATAAATAACATCTCCCAAAACATCATTTTGGAATCCACACTTTTAATCCCAGCATTTTGGAATCCATGCTTTTAATATCAGGAGGCAGAGGCAGGTGGATCTCTGTGAGTTCAAGGCTAGCCTGGTCTACAGAGTGAACTCTGGGACAGCCAGGACTACTACACAGAGAAAATCTGTCTCCAGAAAAAAGAAAGAAAGAAAGAAAGAAAGAGAGAGAGAGACAGAGAGAGAGAGAGAGAGAAAGAAGGAAGGAAGGAAGGAAGGAAGGAAGAAAGAAAGAAAGAAAGAAAGAAAGAAAGAAAGAAAGGTACCAGAAATGATCCTTTTTGTGTATGCGTAACTAGACTTCATTCCTTTTATTTACTTTGATACAAGGCAAACAAGAAGCTAGGCATAGCGGGCCATACCTCTAATCCTAGCCCTCGGGAGACTAAGGCAGGTCAATCTCAAGATGAAGCCCAGCCTACACTACACAGCTCAGGGCCACTCTGAGATAAGTGGAGAGACCTTGTCTCTAAAGATATGAATAATAAGCAATGATAAAACAAAGTAAATAATCACATCAACATCAACTTGTAAAGGGTATCGTTAGTGTGTAAGGACGACAAAGGACAAATTAATGCACAGCAATGATATCAGAATCTCATTAGCGTGGATTCTTGACATGGAAGTAATAATGGGTGCAACAGGCAAATTCAATTATATAGACAAGGTTCCCTTTGTAATATATATTCTCTATAGCACTGCGTTTGTGTATATTCTGACACTGCCTTTGTAAACACACAGAGTCAGCATGGAGTAGAAGAATGAATAGCTTAAATCACACTCCACTGGGTCACAGGAAATGATTTGGGCACTTAGAGGCCCCACCTCTCCTGTGTGAATACTGAGATGGCATCATCTGAAGGGAATAATAAGTTTGTCACATTCCAAGAACCCCACCCTTCCACTTGAGGTAAGAAAGGGATTGCTTTCTCTCTGGAAGGAATTATTTCCATAAACACATAAGGTGTATTGTATGTTATATATACATTTACGCACTGTATGTATACCTACTTGTATGTTACAGTTTGTCCTTAATTCCTTTTATTACCTATAGCAATATATTGTTTACTTTTTCATACCCAATACCTAATGGTGGGGTCATAGTCATCATAGAATCCCAGGGTTACCAGAAGACATCTTCATCTTGTTTGGAAAATACTAAGGGTAAACTCTTTTTATAAGGATGATTACAAATATATTCTTCATACTTTTGCCATTCTTTTTCATTTATGCATGAAGAAAACATTTGGGAGTGTAACAAACTTGTTGTATACTGCAGAATAGCACTATTTAAGAAAACAAGAACTACTTATCATTTAAAAGGGGATAACTGTGTTCTTATCCATCTTGTCTTCGAAATGAGTGTTTGTATGTAGTTATTTTAAAATTACTTTAAACTACATCGGTAGTTATGGCTCCATTTTGTTGGCAAATTGCCCAAACTGTGTCAGCCAGCCCTTGCTAATGCTGTGAGCAATAGCATGGTCGATTGTATTAACACAAAAGTTTAACCAGTTTTATTGATGCCAGCCATCAACTTTTACTGTAAATTAGCCATTCAGAAAATCTATATTCGTAAATAAACTGAGTAACTAATAATTTTCCATTTCATTCTATTCGGTGGACATAGACTCAAATAGCTAGGGAAGTTACTCTCCAGTCTAGAAACTGTATTCTGAGGGATATTGAGTGAAGTAGTGACATTATCACTACACAGTGTACCCTAGACCAACTGACTGTCTCAGATTATTGCCGTGTAGATGGTAATTATTGTTTCGAAGTCATGAAA
Source organism: Lophiomys imhausi (assembly GCA_907164525.1). Lineage (NCBI taxonomy): Eukaryota > Metazoa > Chordata > Mammalia > Rodentia > Muridae > Lophiomys > Lophiomys imhausi. Next base: position 990,631 of record CAJQZJ010032097.1, read on the forward strand.
TAATATGTGTATGATATCAAACTGTTGAAAGGGTTTGTGATTTCTCAGAAAAAATTCCCTGATGTCCTAGTTAGAGTTTAAAAAACACTTCACTACGTCTTGTTCACATTTTGTGAAGCACTGGATTAGGCTATGACAATGAACACTGTGTTGACAACTGCATTTTAAAAACTACAGAATTCAACTTTAAAAAACTTAAAAAAAATTCCACCAGGTATTTGTGTTAGAAAACTCATTTTCTTTTCATTCTTTAAGGTGCTTCATGCATGACATTGCCCCTTCACAGAGCATTTATTATACACAGACAAGATTATTTTAATCAGGTGTTAGAAGAGACAAGTCAAAAGAGCATATAATCTTATATGTAAGAGAAAAGAATATTCAAAATGTAGCAGTAGATAGATGTCCCACTGTTCAGGGCGAAGGGTATTCAGCTCGAGGTTTTTGCCCTGGATAGGCAACCTTATGCAACTTGGTTAAAAAGACAACAGAACCCCCAGTTAAATATATGATTTAAAAAAATAAATAAATTACTCATCCTTAATATTATAAAATTTTATCCTTCCTAAGCACTTTTTTTGCTGAATCCATCTTATTGATTTTAATATCTACCTATATAGTATTAACATAAATATCTTTATGAGCAAAATTTCATTCTTCAAAACTGCATCTTCTTATGATGACTTTAAAAGAAATTACATGTGCCAGGGAAAAGGCTCCTTCTATAAAGTGCTTGCTTCAAAAGCATGCAGACCTGAGTTTAATCCAGCGCTCATGTAAAATGCTGGGTGTGGAGGCTCACACCTGCAGTCCTAGCCTTGGGAAGGAAGGTGGGCACAGGAGGATCCTTGCGCCTTGCTGGTCAGTTGGTCTAGCCAAGTTGTCGAGACTTAACGTCAGTGAGAGACCCTGCCACAAAAACTAAGATGGATAGTGACTGAGGAGGATACCCGACACTGACCTGTGACCTCCATATGCACTTCTGTGCATATGCATCCATACACACAAACACATGAGCATACAAACACACACGCACACACACACACTCAAACACACATGTTGGGTAGAGGAGGGAGTAAGGGTGAGAGAGAGGAAGGTTAGAGCATAGACCTTATAACAAGTATGGTGTAGTATTATGGGGTTTTTCATAGTTAATATACTACATATTTTTTTTAGATTATAAGTGTTAAAAATAATTTCCTACCGTTGGGTAAGTGTTACAATGCATAAATGTTGGCATCTACTTTCGAACGCTTCTGTTTACTGTATCCCTGAATGGGCTCACCCTGTTTCTGTTCTTTCCATCATTAGAACTGCAGATGTTAAGTCAAGGTGTCAGACCTGGATCCCAATTTCAGCCTTCTGAGTCTCTCTCTTGATCCCTCCCTCTCTCCATTTCCTTCTGCCATGCCATGTAATCACAAAGGTCTCGTCATTCCATTTCATTGGTCAGATATCGAACACGGGTAGCCTGGGGCTAAAATCAAGGAGTTAACACCCCCCCGCCTTGGAAACTCTGGGGAAAAAATCCACTTCCTTAGCCTTTCCAGCTTCTAGAGGCTGCTCACGGTCATTAGCTTATGGCTTTGCTCTTCCAAGCTGGCTATGTAGGACCTTCTGACTCTACTTTTGTCACTCTCCCTCTTTCTGAACAAGTTCTTTACTTCTCTGATATTGAAGTGCATCATTTGTAGGACTCTGGAAACAAAGCCACACTGCAAGGTTGTGGGATGTTACTACTTTAACAGAGAGACGTGCCTGATTGGCTCAGGCTAGGCAGAGCACACTGAGGAGGCCCTGCCATCATTCTGTCTCTGAGCCAAGGGGCAGCACAAGCAACCTAAGAAGAGACTGACACAGCTACCCAGGCATCTTCAGTTCTGTGTGCCACCCTGCACACCTTTTCCTGTTTGAAATCTTGGAGAGAAAGGAACTGACCCGATTGCTACTGTAAGCACATATGATTTATTAATTCTCAGGAGTCAGTTTTATTGTCAGAAATGTTTATATTTAAATGAGTGAAAATGAGTAACTGACATGAAATTTAAGATAGTGTGAGTACTGTGAAAGTAGCAGTTATCCAAACAGTTGATGGGACTGTGACTTCATGCTTAAGTGGGCATGTCTTCTTGTGTCATCTGGTCTTAGGAATTACTGAAAGGAAAAGGAAAGAAAAGCATTGAGTATATGAGCTAAAAAAAAAAAAAAAAAAAAAAGCAGGATGGGATGTACTAGGAAGAATCAATTGTCACTTTCACAACCATAGGGCTGTATGCACCTCTTCCTTCATGTGCTGTTCTCAGTTTTTCTTGGCTCCTGGTCAGGCATGACCATGTCTCTCCTGGAGTGTGTCAAGGACTCTGGGAGTTGTGTTTGGGAACTAATTCCCCTCCCCTTTCATTAGCAAAGCTTCTCTGCCTTATGCCACCAAATACTCTGCTAATGTAGTTGGATCCTACTGTTGTCCTTGGAAAACGAGGCAGTCAATATCAACTGTTACACTGTTTGGCACGTACTATACTGTGTCTGGGAAGAAAGGAGCTGGAAGTGTTTATTCTCCAACCATAAATTGTTCTCATTTTGTATGCTTTAGGGATATAGGAGGGGATACTGAATGTCTTTTTGTTTGAGTTATACTGTGTGAGTGTACTTTTTAAAGATACAACACACGTATCCTTTAGCATTGGGAACATCTAGAAAGATTGGATAGAAAGATTACCAGAATATGGGGAAGAATCCTGATGATTTTTGGACAAACCATGCCATTGTGGTCATAAACTCTCAGCTGATATTGCTGGCATAAGAGTAGCGCAAGATCAAGCCAGTCAATGTCTAGCATGTGGAAGGGAGGAGTTCATTTTATTCTACCTTTAGCTGAGGAGTTTTTGGCAGTTGATGCTTGCTGGGCATCTTAGGATTTCTATTGCTATGATGAGATGCCATTGCCAAAATGAAGTTGCGGAGGAAAGGGTTTATTTGGGTTATACTTCCATCTCACTGTTCATCATCAATGAAAGTCAGGACAGAAACTCACAAATGGCAGGGACCTTGCTCCCAAAGCTCAGCCTGCTTTGATGTAGAACCCAGGTCCATCAACCTGAACCACCCGGCAGAACTGCCCTCCAGGGGCTAGGACTTCCACCATCAATCACTAATTTTAAAAATGCCTTACAACTGGGTCTTATGGAGACATTTATTTTTCCCATTGAGGTTCCTTCCTTTCAGACAACTCTAGCTTGTGTCAAATTAACATAAAACCAGCTGGAATACTGGAGGTAGGAAAATCAGTTTTCCTCAGCAAAAAGAAGAAGAAGAAGAGGAGAAAGTGGAGGAAGAGGATGAGGAAAAGTGGGAAAGAACTTGGGAGGAGAATGTAGGGGTTGGGTCTCAAAGGAGGTTGGGGCAGAAGGTGGAAACCACCTAAATACATTGTGTCTGTGCATGAAATTACCAAAGAATGCATAAAAAGTGTTTTGTTTTGTTTTATTTTTGCTGGTTTTCTTATTTTTGGAAAGAGTGAGAGAAGGGAGATCTAACACTGAAATATCCAGGTCCATCTCACCACTTTCACACCACTAGAATCATGGGCCATTGTGAACACATCTTCCTGAAGCCTGTCTTTGGGTTAGGATGTTCTTACAAAGTAAACAGACATCCTATGTTTTTACTTGGTGAGGTATACATTCCTGAACATACCGAATTTGTTCTTTCAGTGCCTGCATATGGGAATTTTCAAACAATAGTTTAAAGAGTTCTTTCTGAAAAAAAAAAAATGGAATGGGACTTGTTTACATAAGAAATAACACATGAGATGTCATTTAATTAAACTGAGTAAATGGTGTGATGTGGCTTGCTGCTTAATACAGTATCTCCTTACTTCATTATCTTTGGGAAATGTTAGCTAAAAGTTAAGCCATCTTAGCACAATATTTTCCTGAAACTTCAGATTTCCTTTCTTGTAAGAAGAGAACACAAATAAATTCTATTTGACTACAAAAAATGACCTAAACTAGTATTTCTGTTAGACACTTGGTGTCATGAAGGAAGAACGTATTTGAGATATAGTATTTATTTACTAGTTGTTCTGGATAATTTTATGTCAACTTGACAAAAGCTAAAGTCATCTGAGAGGAGGAAATCTCAACTGAGAAAATGCCTCCATAAGAGGCAAGCCTGTGAGAGGAAGAGCTTGGGATAACTGTCTCTGCCATTCATCTGCATTGAGGTTGTATGAGTGCAGGGGTAATGCCTTCCCCCTACCCCCTTGCCACCTGCAATAGCTGGGAGAGCTGACCCTGCATCTCACCCGATGCAGCACTTAGGAGAGCAGGCCCTTCACATGACCTGGCCAGCACCGTGAAGATGGCCCTGATGGCAAAGACACAGTTGAGCCAGCACAGAGGGAATGAGAGCAGGAGAGCTGTCCCAGCCCCTCACATGCTGCAGCCCTTGGGAGAGTGGTGTCTACATCTTGACTGGGCAGGAATGTAGAGCTGGCCCTGATGGTAAAGACATGGGTGAACCAACCTGTAGGGTGTGAAAGGGATGGTAAAGACATGGGTGAACCAACCTGTAGGGTGTGAAAGGAAAGTAGATACAACCCACCGAAGGCTGTAGTACTTGGGAGAGTGGGCCACATGTTTTGAATGGGCACAGCACAGTGGTGCAGGATCTGGAGGCATGGGTGTTGGTTAGTTGCCCTGAAGGTATGAGAGCAGGAGAGCTGACCCTGCCTCCAGCTGATGGCAGCATTGGGTGGCCTAGCAGAGCAGTGCTGGAGAACTCATCCTTGTGGTGTGGATAAGGGAAAGAAAGGTAGGCTGATCAGCTCAACTACCATGGAAGCCCAGATCCTGGGCTCTGCATTGGCCCACCTCAAAATCTATATCATCTGCAAATGATTGTGATGGTGAAAGAGCCAGTCCTCCTGTTCCAATGCTGCAGGATCTCCATGACACAGGGCAACAACAGGATAAGCAGGAGGAGTCATGATGAGGATCCAATATTGATGGTGTCACAGAAGCCAGAGAACTCAATCCAGACCAATGACTCATTACAATGAACATTTGCAAGTGAAGCTATATGGACAGAGTTATATACTTGTGAGGCATACTGTGACACACTCCAGCTTCCACAAAGAGATGTTTTCTATGCTTTGCTTTGTTGTTGTTATTGTTATTTATTTTGGGGAGTTTTCAAGGGTGAAGGTCAGATATGAGTGGACAGGGAGATGAGCAGGACTGGGGTGCATGATGTGAAACTCACAAAGAATCAATAAAAAGTTAAAAAGAGAGAGAGACAGACCTGTAAGACATTTTCTTAAATGGTGATTAGTGAGGGAAGGAAAGAGAGGAGGGAGAAGAGGAAAGAGGTGAGAGGGTGGGACTAGGAGGGGAACGAGGGAGGGTGCTGCAGTCGTGATATAACTTGAATAAACTTTAAAAAAGAAAGAAAGCAGATTGAGCAAGCCAGGGAAAGCAAACCAGTAAGCAACTATCCTCCACGGCCTCTGCATCAGCTTCTGCCTCTAGGTTCCTAGCTGTGTGAGAAGTGTAAAGCAAATAAACCTTTTCCTCCCAAACTTGCTTTTTGGTCATGATCTTTCATCATAGCAATAGAAACTCTAACTAAAACATTATTAAAAGTGTCAAATTTGAATTCTGGATTTTGTATATTAGTAGACCCCATACCTAATCTTAGAGTCAGTTGTAGTCTTTCTCTTCAAACATATCTAAAGAAACTGTGTGTGGTGGTACATGCCTTTAATCCTGGCACTTGACAAACCAAAGTAGGATGTTGAGTTTTCAGCTCTCATGGGCTACATAGCCACACCTTTTTAGAGAGGAGGAAAGGGAGTGAAAGAGGGATGGAGAGAGAGAGAGAGAGAATATCTCTAGCCACTAGTTTCCAAAGCACATAGAGTTTGTGTTACTTTCTCAGGCATTTTTGTCTTCATTTAACTCCATCAAAATCGCCCACTGCAAATATAATTATAACATTACTAATTATTAAACCAACTTGGGTAAACCTAGAGTCAAGTCATTTATTCCATGAAATGTTGGGGGTGATGATTATTGGTAGGCAAGCTAGCTCAGCCACTGGAAAGGTATATGATAATAGGACCGTCAGAGTTCTTGGAGGAATTGAATGCCACGATATATGCAAAGTGCTTAGCATAGAATCTTGCAGGAGAGGAGCACTCAAAAATCTTAGTTATTGCTTTGTAATTCACAGAAGAAACGGTCCAGCACTGTTTCTGATTAGGCATTCAATCTGTGCTCTATCACCATGCATTCTTTGTTCTTCTGGGTGAGTAACAGATTTATTAGTAACCATCTAGTGATGTCATAGAAATGTCAGAATATCGCTATGAAGAACAGTACCACTTTCTTTAAAGTATTTTTTTTATAGCTTTTCCTTTACTGAGGACAGCCAGATAGATATGGACACACACACACACACACACACACACACACACACACACACACAAACTAGTTGCTCCCATGCTTACCATGAAATATCTGAAGGAATGTCTGAGGTCTATGCATATATATTTTCCACTGACAATTAAAGTAAAAGTCTGGTCCTCGTTCAGAGAATTTACATTCCACTGCTATAGTTTTCAGTTTTCTTTCTTTTTCTTTTTTGTTTGCTTGTTTGTTTTTAAGTACAACAATTAGCATTTTTCCATGTACAGTCCTGCAAAATTCATCAGACTTAAAATTTATTATCTGACTGGATCCTGGACACAGAATAATCATGAGAAATGTCCACTTTCCAGAAGGAAGCTCTGCTTGAGCATGTAAATAATTCCTGCTACACCTCTCTAAATCTCTAGAATCAAGTAGCCTTTGGTGCACAGTTCCCCATGTTCATAGTCCCCTTCCTCCTCAGTAATCTTCTCTGAAGGAGCCCTCCTCTGCAACTTCTCCCCTTCTGTCCTCTAAACATTCTGAACCAGGTTCCCCATGTGCCTGTTGCCAGCATGTAGAGTGGCACCCTGGCAGACAGGACATGAGGGAAGTAAAAGTATCCCCTGGTTAGCTCATTGTCCCAGACCAGCTCTTGGTGCCTGACAACGGAACCCTCTTTCTCCAGGAAAAGTATGTTGGAATTGTGTTTAAAATCACCCTTCTCAACTTCAGTGCTGAGAACTGAACTGAATTTTACCTCCATCCTGAGTCCTTCCTGGTGACTCCTTGCATCGCAAGCTAAACTGAAAGTCGTTCTCACTGCACCCCCACTCTCAGGCGCAATTACAGGACAGAGATTTGTCACTGGAACCGGTGTGTTTGCACACAGCCATTTACCCTAGAGCCATAAATGTGACATGCAAGCTCTAAAATTTCCTAAGTGTTTAATGTTGAAGCATAAAGCAGATCCAGGAATTTGGAAATGAGCGGTTTTGCTTTGAACTGGTTGTCAGCCAGTTGTGACATTGTGGAGTAAATTGGCAGCCTGTTTGCTGTTGTTTCCTCTTTTTGAAATTTAACCTCTTGGAAAAACAGCAGCCTGGGCTGTTGCATGTCTCCACATAGGCCACCCGAGAAGACCACTTAAATTAGTTTTTGATCTGGAGTACAAATATTCCCCCCCCAGCAACTTTCTTTCCTCCTTTTAAATCATCTTGACAGGGCATCTTTGCTGGGTGCAATTCTTGTGCCCTCTGAGAACAGGGGCAGGGCATTCAGGACGGAACATCCACTATTAGTGTTTCCTTTAACTCCTGTTGTAAAGGGAGAAAAAGTGCTAATACTCACTGGTACTAAGACGTTCTTTAACAGGCAGTCACATATGGGATTGACCCACATTCCACAAGTGAGACTTGACAAATTTTTAAAGTCACATGTAGACTTAGAATTAGTTGTGCTCTCAAGTAAGCAATAGTAATGGAAATAATGATCATAAAACATTACATCATCGCTGTAAATAATAACATTACTAATTTTATGTTGCAACAATCATCTACTGTTAGCCAAGTAGCTTCTAAGGAAGTTCGCAGGAAAGGTGCAAGAAGCTTTGTAAGGAATCAAAGTGAATGGGTCTCTCCAAGCCCTGAATAGAGACATGCATATGACAATAAAATGGTAAACTACAACATTTCCCTTAATTAAAATTGGTCTCTACCAGAAGTACAACTAGCCAGAAATTTTTTTCCCCCTTTGAGTTGCTGTCTCCAGTATCAATTGGTAAAATTCAGTGGAAAAGGGACTCTTGAGATTTGTCAACCATGTTGATAAAATAATGTTGTTTGAAAATATCACAGACTGCTGCTTCAAAGTGCTTAATGAATGGGTATGTGTGTGTCTTTTCAACATTACATACTTTTTAAGGAAACTAGAAGGCACGAAATACAAACCTACACATAAAAGGGTCGTGCCAAATGAAGACTCTGTACTGTTTTATTCTTTCTTTCTTTCTTTTCTGTAAAAAAGTTCTCTGCCAAGGTTTGCCAAAATTCTATTGTAAATGAGCATTAAAATTCATAAACAATAGAGAAATGCTATGAATGGATGCTCAGTGTTTCTCTGTGTGTTTCCAAGAAATCACTACCCACTGGGCAGAGATACAGGAGCAAACTCATTGTGATGTATACCAATGTCCCAGCGTTCAGACTCTGGATTCAAAGTCATGATAACCCCTTACTTACAGTCCTTATTCTCATAAATGTTGAATAAACAGAGGGACAGACACATGGAGACTTGCTATAATTTGTGGTTTCTTATGGAAAAAATGTTGATATCTTAAAGACCTGGAAATATAAATGTTAATTTGTTATTTTAAATCTACAGTTAATTCAGTTTTCTTTTATCAAAGAAGTTGGAAAATCTCCACCATTGTAATTTTGTGATTTATTATTTTAAAGACAGTATTTAGTGAGCCAAACATTTCAGCCTCCTAGACATTTGTGATAGGCAGTACGATAAATGCTTTCATTGTGCATGGTGGAGCTGGGTTTCGGCCTTTATGAGTTAGGTGATCCACTTCCTATTTTACAGCATCTTTCTAAGTGTTTTCAGTGCTCAGGAAATTTGTTTCAATTTATTTAGCTGGCAAATGTTACATCTGGACTTAGAACAAAATCGTGTTTTACTCTAAATATTGTGTTCTTTATGACTGTTTTCTAATAGCAGCCACATGCTGGTAAAAAGTAAAAGCATCTGCTTGATTCTCCCAAAATCAGTGAAAATTCTATGTAAAGGATGGTTTTAGACAAATTACAAATCGGGTAGCTATGGAACAGAATTAGCATTTATTTGAAAAAAAAAATACCTTTGAGACCTTCGTCTATCACCCTTCTCTATCCCAGAGGCACAGATGCTGCTACCATCTTTACCTTTGATCTGAGCCAGGCCTAACAAAACAGTGTGCCAACCTCCTGCTGCCCATGGCATCTTTTCCCAGGGCTGCACAGTCCTCTTAGAAGTAAGTCACGCTTAGCCTCATTTTCTCCATCAGGGTGCTCTGGATAAAAAGGTCTTATTCTCTGGGTTTGTACTCAAGAGAAACTTCATTTCTCTCCAGTGGTCTATCACACCCTGGGCCCTGTCCAAAAATTACCCTGAAGAGTTGCTTTCTTAATTTCATAATTGTGATCAAAATTGGCTTGATATCTCCTAGCAACTGCTGCCATACCCCTTATCTCATGCACACTCTGTCTCACCCTTTTGATCCCCTCTCTCTAACCTTCTGGGTGGAATTTTACCTCTTATAACCTACATCTTCAATCTTCCTACTATTTGTATGTTTGCTTTCTCTGGAAGAAGAATGCTGCTTTGTTCTTGTAGAGTACAAAATCATACTCACTGTTCTAAGCCTACCCTCTAAGTAGTGTCTTCTTTTTCCACTTTATCAATATAGAATTAATTTTTTTGTAATTTAATGCTAGAAAGGCCAGAAATTTAGCCATTAATCAATTACCAAAAAATATGGTTACAGAAGAAATTATAATAGTGGCTCATATTTTCGTAGATATTTCAATTTAAGATTTAAAAAAAACTACACACTAAATCATCAAGCTTTTGATATAGATACTTTTTCTGTGATCATGAATCCACCAACAGAATGTATGTTGATTCTTTTTCAAGTACAATGTATGTGTGCCATCTTCTGCGGTTCTCAGTGCTGAGTTGCTTGAACTAGAGTAAGAACCCTGCAAGTAGTATGAGGGCAAAGTCTTGCAATGTTTTTGTTTTGTTTACCCACTAGTCATTTTCAGGCAATACTAATTCATTAGTAACTTTTCAATAATTCATGCATATAGATTAAAAAAAAGAGATCAATTTAATTTCCACACAACATGCATAGTTCCCTTCATGGCCCCCATATTTCATTAAAATGTATCATATTATTTCATTAACAAGTTATACTAACACACCGGGGTAAAAAGCTTAGACTCATCAGTGGCATGGCCCTGAAGTTTAAGGTGTGGGTTAATAAGAGGATGTTTTAGTTAGTTTTCTATTGCTGTGATAAAACACCATGGACAAGGCAATGTGTAGAAGAAGGATTTTATTTGTGATTACAGTTCCAAAGTTAGAATGCATAATGGCAGGGACTTCACAGCAGCAGGCAGTAGGTATGGTGGCAGACAGCAGGAGCTAGAAGGTAAGAACTCACATTTTGAATTGCAAGCATGAAGCAGAGAGAAAACATTGGGATAGCATGTGACTTTGAAACCTCAAACCCTTCCTACCTTACCTTAGGAGATGTACTTCCTCCAACAAGGCCACACCCACTAAGCTTCCCCAAAGAACAGCACCAACTTGGGCCCAAGTATTCCTATGGGAGACATTTTCATTCAAACCACCACAGAGGATGACTGGCTAGCTGTGAGCACTTAGCACAGGATACAAGTCAGTAAGTATATTTTACAGTGACTAGAGGGTTCACATTACCCCCAGAGCACTGCTTAGGTGGATGGTAAAGAGAGACTTTTCCTTTATGTTTATCATCTAACTCTTTCCTTGACGCTGATTATACACTGGGGAGGATAATTATCTTTTGAGGTAAACTGTTTTCACTGGCTCTACAGGATAACAAAGTTGTTTTAGATTTTTTTAAAGTGTCTTCTCCTTAGCAAAGCACAGTAAAATTGTACCAAAAATAGAGAAATGTTTAACACATTGCATTTGTTGATGTCAACAAACTCATATGTCAAGATGAAGTAGAGACGTTACAGGGATACAGGAGATGAGCACTCCTGAGGCTCATCACTTCAGGCAAGACACCGTAATTGAGATGGAGACAGTTAATTAGAACATAGACTCAGTCAGGAAACTCAATTTGGGATACATTATATATATGATGTAATGTCCAAAGCACAAAATAAATGACTGGTAATTGGAATAATTACCTGTAAATAAATAAGTTTTTTTTTCTGGGCTAAAATGTGAATTAAAGAACTCAAATGGTATTCTAAATATTCAAATGCTGTTAAAGAGATTTTCATTTTAATTTCTAGATATTGGCACATTACCCCACCCGTCTTTGCTTAACAAGAGAGAAATAGAGAGGCCAGGAAATTAATTCAAGGTCAGCGAGTAAGAATCTAAACATAACTAGCCAACCACAGGGTACCCAAAATGTTCTCAGTCAAAAGACTTAATAGCTTTTCACCAAAAATAACTACTTCAGTCAAAGAGGGAATGATAATTGCTAGTTCTACAGACAACATAAGAAACCACATCATTTTAGCCCAGAAAGCAACATTAAATGACCACCCACAGGCCCATCACACAGTTATCTCCTCCAGCTGCAGGAGGAGAGGATACTCTTCTCTTCGCTTTCCTATTGACCTAGAAAAGCACCAATGAATAAGTAAAGTGTAAATTGGATGAAAAGCAGTATGTGTAGAAGGCCTCACCCTGGATTTCCTCTCCTTCTTCTCTGTGCTTCAGCCAAGGAGCCACGCCAGCTCTTTGCAGAGATTGGCATGATATGATATCCCAAAAGCAAGATCTGGCTATGCAGGGCAGACACTCCTAGACAGGCCACAGACAGACTTCAGTTGACTATGTGATACCCCTGGAGAACAGTAGCAATAGCCCGTGGTGGCTGGGACTCTAGAGGCTCAAGGTAAATCTCAGCTGCTCAGTTTACTAGCTGTGTGGGTTCATACAAGCTACTTAATCATGCAGAACCTCCAGCTGCTCAGATTGGAAAACACACACAAACACACATGCACATGCAAAGGCGCATGCACACACAAATTAATATTTATTTTGTGAGTCTGCAGTGAGAAACAACTAAAATAGTGCATATGACAGTGTAGCTCCCAATAGACTTAGCATGTAGTGTTCGCTTGGTGAATAATGGCATATATTTATTTTAGCTCTAGAGATTTAGAGATTCTTCATTAGAGAGCCTTTGCTGGTATCTTGAAATTCTATCTGAAGCGTCTTAGAAAATGAGAAATTTCATGAAACGAGGCGGGAAAAGACCACGCAAACCAGAACAGACCACAGTGGGAGGCAAAATGAAAGAACTGAGGATACGAACCCACCAAGTTCCAACCACAGAATTGGGGTGAGAGAGAGCAGCTTGAAGAAATCATTCATTTTTCTCGGATAAACCAGGTGTATTCTGCCCGGTTGAAATTCTACCTCAGTTTCTAAAAAGATTATGAAAATTTCACATGAATAGGTGAAACTATTTCTTCAAGTAAAACAACACGAGCCAGCAAACAATCCCATCCCATCTCTTTGCCTGGGTAACTAGATTAATACGATGTTTTAGCGACACTCAGGCACCCACATTTCTCATGCTCAAAAGTAGGGCTCACACCCAGAGGCTGGGGAGTGGGTGCAGGCTGCTGCTTCACTAATCCATTCTGGCTTCCCACTCGTGAAAGAGTAAAGTAGATGGAGAGGGATGAAATACAACACACACACACACACACACACACACACACACACACACACACACACCACACACACACAAATGCATTCCTCAGCCACACGTAGGAAGAACAAGAGAGGAGACAAATCCCAGGCAGCTCGGTTTATGATGTAGTTTGATTTTTTTACATGGGTGCTGGGATCTGAACTTGGGCCGGTGAGCTTGCATAGCATTTACTCTTCCCCACCTAGGGGGTCTGTGCATCCCCTAAAACCCCTTTTTAAAAAAAGAATTATTCTTATTTTTCACTAAGAGCGTTTTGCCTGTGTGTATGAATGTGCACCACATACATGTCTTGTGCCTGCAGAAGTCAGATGAGAGTGTCAGAACTCCTGGAACTGGAATTAAAGACAGGTGTGAGCTATCATGTGGGTGCTGGGAATAAAACCTAGGTCCTCTCTAAGAACAACAAAGGCCCTTAGCCACCGAGGCATCTCTCCAGCTCCCATTCCCTCAACTACTTCTTAAAGCTGAAGACGACTTCAGTCCAGAAAGCAGTTGGATTTAATGGGCTTTAAAAGTGGAAAACGTTTTCACTGGGTGATTAAAATGCAGCACTAAATGCAAGCAACTGCGGATGTGAACAGTCAGCGTTAAGAGTAAGCATTGCCTTTCCTGGAGTTTCTAGAAGACAGAGCCAATGATAATCTGCAGCCCAAAACTCCAATCAGGAAACACTCTGTAAGCACAGCTACACTTCATTAATGCAGGAGCAGCAAACTGTTTCCAGCTACCATGAGCATAGAAGCAACCTAATTAAACAAGTGAAGATGGAGCTACCTAGAAACTTTAATGGACACATCTCAGCTTTGCAATTCTGCCATGCCGTGTTTATTAGCGAGATCAAGATAACTTAGTGCAGACACTAACAAACCTCTGTGGCATAAAATCCACAAAGAAAGTTACAAACCAAAAATTCAGTCACTTCCTGATTCTTACCCTGAGAAATTAAAATTCAGCTGCCCACACACCACCTTTACAGGTAATTGTGATCCGGGTAGACTTGTTGGAACTCATCCTGAGAGACCCTGATCTAGAATCACGACTCTTCAGTGGGCTTGGGATGGAATGCAAAAACGAAAAAAGTAAGTCTTTATCTGTACCTTGACTCACACTAAACCTGAGGGTTCTGTGGACATTCCATGTGTCAGTGTGAGCTCATTCTATCCCAAACTAGTTTCCCAGTCATTCATAGATAGAAAAAACCACAGATGGAGATTTTTATAATAGTAATTACCAAGCCTTATTTGAAGAACATCTCAAAAATCAAATGAACTCTAAATTCAGTACACACACACACACACACACACACATATATATACATATATATATATATATATATATATATATATATATATATAATCTTCATAGATATATGCCAAGTATCCCCAGTCAAGGACAGCAACAGTGGAGGCTTCTCCAGGAGTCACGAGTTTCTAGTATAGGATATCAGAATTTGAATATCACCTCATACCAGCTAACTGTTACTGGGGCAAGTGGGTTCATTTTTCTGGACTGCAAAATGGATTTACTATCACAAAATTCCTTTCTGTTCTCCCATAGAAACTGCTTATTATGTGTCAGACACTGTTCTAACACATAATTTATAGATAGACCTATTTCACCTGCGCTTTTAATCCACAGAGTATGAAATCATCCTTTAATTAATCTCATTTTATAGACAAGCACACTAAGACACAAAGAACTTCAATAATTTACCCCAAACTACTAAGATAGTATCTTTGATGTACCATTTGGCTAGACTACAGTGCTCAGATAGCTGGCCAGACACAATCTGTGATTCTGTGAGGGCAATTATTTTCATTTTTATTTATCATTATTATTTTCTTTTGCGTAAGATAGCATTTAAGTTGATAGTCGCTGAATGAAACAGATTTCCCTTATTGAGGTGGATAAGCTTCACCAATACTGCTGGCAGCCAGGAGAACAGAAAGTTCTGACCTCCAGGAATTAGAGGAAAGTGTAACTATAGAAGGGCTTTGGGCTTCATTTGCAAGATGGGCTTGCTAGCAAACTGCCCTGAGACCAAACTGGAACTTTCTCTAGCCTCCAGCCTGCAGCCCTCCACCATGAGTTTTCAACTCACCAAGACTCCACAGCCTTTTGAGCCAAAGCCATAACATAAGTCTCTTTCTCTACAAGTATACAGATTTATATCCTGTTGATTCCGTTTCTCTGACAAATATAGACAGGAACATTCACAGGCTAATTCACACCCTGCAGGGCAGGGTTGGATCCCAGGCAGCCCAAACCCAAAGATCCAAAGTCAGAAGGTATAAAGTATCCTGGGCAGGACATCCATTCATACCCTAAACTACTCACCTGGCTCAAGTGGGTATGATAAGTGTACATAACGTTCTAAGCAAAGATACTGAAGAATTGAACATCATGAAGATCGTAGAAATGATCTATTTGGAGCATCTGTAACTCTTTTTTTTTTTCCTTTGTTTTGTTTTTCGAGATAGGATTTTTCCGTGTAACAGAGTCTTGACTGACCTGGACTCGCTTTGTAGGCCATGACTTAGTATCACTTTGTAGACCAGGCTGGCCTCAAACTCATAGAAATCTGCCTGTCTCTGCCTCCCAAGTTCTGGGATTAAAGGCATGTGTCACCACACCCAGCCTGCATCTCTAATTTTTTGGTGTTGAATTTAGGAGTGATTACATTCTTATAACAAGGCCCACATTGACAGAGGGAGGAAAGCCAAGCCTAAGAGTGTCACTCCAGGGGTAGTCTTTCTCTTAAATGTTTACTGTGTTCTCCATTCTTAGACACTATCTGAAGAATTAGATAAAACCATTGTCCGTAGATTTTAAAAAGTCACCACTTCAATATTCCTATCTTTTTTTTTTTTTTAAAGATTTATTTATTTATTATGTATACAGTGATGTGTGTGCATGTATGCCTGCAGGCCAGAAGAGGGCACCAGATCTCATTATAGATGGTTATGAGCCACCATGTGGTTGCTGGGAATTGAACTCAGGACCTCTGGAAGAGCAGCCAGTGCTCTTAACCTCTGAGCCATCCCTCCAGCCCAATATTCCTATCTTATTTCAACTTAATTAAATAACAATTTTCTTTGTTTCCTTTGTAATATATTCTGTTTGTCAGCTTCTTTTTCAGAATCCAACTTCAATCCTTGCACTTTAGGAAAGGTAGCCTTAGGAGCAGAGCTTTAAGCTAGCCCAAGAATAAATCTTTACAAGAATAAGTCCTTTTAATCAACCATTAAAAGTCCAATCAGGAAGAAACAGGCAACTTCTGTTAGGGGCTGGTGGAAGCTCCCTTGGAGAAATCAACATAGATTTTAGAAAGTCAAAACAAGTCCTCACCTTCACACTTGCTCAGAAAAAGGGCTGTGAGGTTTGCTGTTGGAGATCAACTTCTTACCATGGGTGGCTGGCCGGCGCACCAGAACCTCTATAAATAAAGGAAATTCTTAGGTAAAGCACATGGGCACTAGGATTTTGATTTTCATTCATGTGCCTGATTATTTTCCTCACCCAAACTCTGGAATTTATATTCCACTGAAGCAAGAGAAGGAAGAGAGAATTTTTCTGTTTAAGGCAGAGGTTGAGTCATCTCAGCTAGATCCAATAGTGCAAAAGAAAGAGGTTTACTTTGGAACACTTGGTTAGTTTAGTTTCCACCTACCCCAATGTCTAGACACTCAAATGATGGGGTGACGGGAGGTGCAGATCTCTCTCTGACCGCTTTTATTAAAGGCGTCTTCATGTGCAATGTCACTGCTTACATGAGTTTGTTTGCATTATCTTTGAACTTAATGTATATTATTCTGCCATTGTCAACATTCATTCCTATTTCCTATAAGCCTTAAAACTGTTCCAGATGCTGTGTAAATGTAAAACCTTTGGAATGCAGCTGGCCTCTGTAATCTGGTTGCAGAATCACCACTCTCCCTCTCCAAATTCCATGAAACTGTCAATTTTAGGCATTCATTGTCTGAGGAATTTATATCCTGCAGTTTAAGATGGCTGCCAAATGTGTAAAAATGTAACCTTGACCCACCACTGTTGGGATCTGTGCTGTTTAAAAGGAAAACGGACTCTTGAGAAAATCTGACATATTCTTATCTGCCATTCACAATTGCTTAATGCTCCGAAGTGCCACTCCTGTGTCAAGGGCCTTCCCACCTGGCTTTCAGCTTCCGCCTTCCATCACACTCTTTACTGAATTCAGCCAGAGCTAAAGGATGTCAATTTGGATATTAAATAGATGAATCAGCATTAAAACCGTCTGAGGCTTACTTTTTTTCACCAGTGTGGTGTGACCAGCTGTCCTGTATCCAAACTCGGTATACAGAGTGTCTTCTTTGATAAAATGACACCCTAAGGTGACTATGCAAAGTGTACTAGATACAAGATTAATAAAAATGCACGACTCAGATACCTTTTACCAAGATTTCTGTCTTCTTCCCCGTTCACAATCCTTGGCTGTCATTCTACTATTTTTTTTTTCATTTTTTTTACATTAGACTTCAAACACGAAAGGGTAAGGAACACAGTCATAAACTTGAAGAGCACAGAGAACAAAGCTAAGCCAAGGAAGCCTTGGCCTGGTCTCAGTAGATATTGTAACATGTTTTTTTATTTTTTATTTATGAACTCTAGATATAAACCATGTTAAAAGACCAAGAGGAGACTATTAAATATAAATAAATCAGACAACTTCAGAAAACATAAGGTGGGCCCAGAAAAAAAAACACTTACTTTGTCGAAGACAAAGTTTTACACCATCCCAAGAATGGATTCAACCAGTCAGTTCTCATCAACCATTTAAAAGTCAAAGGAGGAGAGATACAAGAAGCTTTCATTAGGGGCTGGAGGAGGTTCCCTTGGGGTCAATCAACAAAGGCTTTAGAAAGCTAACCAGAGTCCCCAATTTCACACATGCTCAGAGTCAGGGCAGTGAGATTTGCTAATGACACAACATGCTTTTCTTTTTTTCCTCTGTGTGTATGTGTATATAAATATAAGTGTGTGTATGTACGTAAGCATGCAAAAGTACATTTGCCAGTGTGGGCAAGTCTGAAGCCCGGTGGTGGATGCTGGAGCATCTTTAGAGATAGAACCCCTCATAAATCTGGGGTCACTCTTGAATCTAGACTGGCTGGATAGCAGGATTGTCTTCTCACTGGAATTAAAGATGCGTGTCTTTATGCCCAGCTCTTTGCTTAGGGATGGGGAATCTGAATGCAGGTCCTTATGCTTTTGCAGACTGCACAGCACAGAAGCCATTGAGCACAACTATTTCTGCTGCCCTCAAATATTCTTTTAAAAGGAGACTTTTGGAAAAATAACTCTCTTCTCTCAAGCTTTTGAAAAATGAAGACTTTGTTTCGATACTGGCCTTTCTACCGTTTTCCCTTCATTCTTCTTCCTCTTCTTCCTCCTCTTCCTCTTCTTCTTTTTCCTCCTCCTCCTTCTCTTCTTCTTCTTCTTTTTTTTTAATTTGGCTTATTCCTTCAAACCCCTTCTCTAAGACAGAATCTCATGTGTCTCAAACTGGTCTTGAACTCATTATGAAGCTAACAATGACTTTTGAACGTCTGATCCTCCTGATTCTACCTACCTTCCAAGTGCTGAGATTAGAGATGTGTGCCACCACACCAGATGTGTACAGTGCTGAGGGGGCTGACCAAGTGCTCTATACTCTCCAGGAAAGCACCCTGAGCTCCATGGCCAGCTCTGCTCAGTCTTTGTGATGAACAACTTTGTGTTGTAAGTTTGGCCATGTAACACATGAAATTCTGTTCATCAGAGATTGAAAATAAGTGTAGTTGCCGGGCGGTGGTGGCGCACGCCTTTAATCCCAGCACTTGGGAGGCAGAAGCAGGCGGATCTTTGTGAGTTTGAGGCCAGCCTGGTCTACAAAGTGAGTCCAGGACAGCCAAGGATACACAGAGAAACCCTGTCTCGAAAAACCAAAAAAAAAAAAAAAAAAAAAAGAAAATAAGTGTAGTCCTAAAAATCTAGCTTAATCTGTGGAATTCTTGAATAACCAAGCAAAAGCTATGTCATATTTTTGCTTTACCCACCTTTTCAGTTATATGTCAGCCTTGCTAGTACAGGGGTAAAAACATGGTTGATGAAAGCTGTTCTCTATGGAAAAAGACTTTTGTTTTTCCATATATCATAGAAGGCCTTGATGGGGTCTGAACAAATAATTGTTTCCCAGGGTTTAGACTTTGATCTCAGGGATAAATTAATTCTTTTTATCTTTAGCATTTTTCTCAGTTTGAAACCAGCCATAGCAGGGCTTGACTGCAGAAGAGCTAACTGTGGATGTCATGTAGGATTCTATGATTTGAGAGAAACCTGACTCACCTAAATATCATTATCAATCATGTTGTGGGTCTTTAAGTTTTTTGGGTATTCCAAACCTGTCATTAGCTTAAAACCTCAGCTTCATCAAAGACTTCCATATAAGGAACAGGAGCAAAAAAGAGCACATATCATATCGTATAAAGTGGGAATTTTGCCTTGTGCTACATTGGAAATGGTAGCCTGTTCACCTACGCTTTTGCAGTTCAGGAAAAGTGTTGTTTGCATCTTACATACAGGAAGTTGGACATCCATACTCAATATCTGCTTCCCTTCTTGGAAGCAAAGCAATTGGGAAAGTGAAATTCCGTGTACTCTTGCCTATGCCCAGCAAGAAGAGGGCCCTGGGAATCCACAACAATTCCAATTTGCTCATTGTGCAAGACTGGCTTGAGAAGGAGGTCTGAGTTTGGGGATGGCTTGTGTATATCTGTGTGTTTGGCAGGGCAGAAAGTTGTCTGTTGCTGAAGAGAGCCACTATTAATCTTGCCTTTAGGAAATTTCTTATGGTGTAACACTGCAATGTAAGGAGAGCTGGTGTTGATGAACTGGGAACATGGCTGAAAACTTGGAAGGCAGGACAGCTCAAAACTTGAGGAATCATGGTACATGATGTTGGGGCTGAAAAGGTAAGTCGACACACCTGTATTAAATAGTCACAGTATAGCCATGCACCTACATAATAGGTGCAGCAATATTAGAACCGCATAAGAGTCAAGGGCTAATACAGAGATGCTTATTGTTCTGAAAGTGGTTCAGATCACACACCTATATATGCGTATATGTGTATATGTATATGTATTTGATGTGTATATATATATATATATAATATTTACTAGCAGAATGTAAAAAGTTAAGAAATCTTCATATCAGTGTACTCTATGGCTTTTATTAGAATCTACATGCCCTTATTTCTAAATAGTGGCGTAAAGTGTTGTGATGTGTTTATGTAAGGGAGAAGGGTGGTGAACCAAAAGGTTTTTTCTTTCCTCTACTTCTTGTCCTTCCAAAGTAAACCAAATTGCCTTTGGGTTTCTTTGTTATTACTCCCATTTTGTGGTCAAAATCTAATTTTTATTGGCTTATGTTGATTACTAAACCAGAATAAATGAAACAAGAGGCAGACAGACTCATAATTAAAATGTGTCATGGATTTGCACAAGAGGATGTAATGTATTGTTTAATCTCTTAAGGAAAGTGTCACATGTGGATGAGTCATTTTTAAGTGATCTCCTTTAAGAAGCAGGTATTGTATTTATAGTTATAAGAGAAAGAACCATTTGTTGGACTGAAAGGGAGAGCTGTTGGGGGCGGGGGAAGGAAATACCTTAAACAAAAAAAAAAAGGGGGGAAGAGGATGAGGGATTGAGGGGGAGGAGGGTGGAAGGGTGGAACTGGAGGGGGGAGTAGGGAGGGGATTGTGATTGAGATGTAACTTGAAGAAATAAAATAAATTATTAAAAAAAAGAAGCAGGCTGCAAGAAATCCCAAAGGCAAGGAGGAGAGTAAGCCAGCTTGTAAGAGGCATTTGGAAAACCATATACCTCTTGTTTATTCTGACAGAACTCAGGCCCTGTAACAGACACTGCACAAGCAAATGAGGTACCAAACAAAAGTTCCAGAAGAGGAATGGACTTCCCTTAGAGGGACTGCAGCACAGACTGTAGTGAACAACTTTCCCCATGATAGAAAGGTATGCATCAGTAGTATCTGCCACAGCAACCACCAACCGTTTGTGGCATTGAACACCTGAGATCTTTCTAGTGGGATCAAAATAACTAAATAATATTTTAGGGATTTTAATTAAATCATATTCAAATACTTACACTTGTCTCAAAAGTATCTGTAAGGATGAGTACTGAGTTTCACTCTGAACTTCTCCCTAATTTTAATAGTTGATTGTAATAAAATAGCTTCTCTATATCCTATTTTTTAAAAATTGATTTTATTTTCAATGTGTGTATGTGTGTGTGTGGTTATGTGTATATGAGTGCAGGTACCCCCGAGGTCAGATTGCCTTGGAGTGGTAGTTATAGGAAGTTGTGAGTGACTGAGATGGGTACTGAGCACCAAACTCAGATCCTCTTCAAAAGGAATATGTGCTCTTAACTGCTGAGCCATCTCTCAATGCTACCTCCTGTTTTTTCCCCTATAAAAAGGCACTAATGGTTCTTAATCCCTAAAAATGTAAATGACATGATATAATTTAAGTTATATACTTAGGTATAGTTGCTTTATTGATAGGCTTCTAAACCCATGAAATAAACTATTTGGAATTTGTAGAGAATTGTTCTGAGTAACACAATTATAAAAATGATTGTGATAAGATTTCTGTTTAAAAACCTGAAAGACAATAGAAAGACAGACTTTTATATGATCATGGTTGTTTGCAGAAGAAATGACCCCGTAGTCCCATGGTTTTGAGCACGTGGTAACTAGCTGGTGATGCTGTGTGGAGAGGCGATAGGGGAATGCTCCCTGGAGGAAGAACATCAAGCATGTGGGCTTTGAGATTTCACAGCCTTGTCCTACTTCCATTTTACCCTCTCTGCTTTCTGCTTATAATTTAAGATGTGATTTTTTTTTTCAGCTTTCTGCTGTGGGAGCCATGACTGATACTTCTTGCCATGCCTGCAAGCCATTATGGACCATCACTCAAAAAGGATAAGACCAAATAAATCACTCTTTCAATATGTTTCCTTTTTTTTAAAAAACAGAAACAGAAAAGTAATGAACACAGAAATTAGAATCACAGAGTGAGCTGTTGCTGTGAAGAACCTAGGCACACATACGTATTTATTTATTTATTGCCCTTGGTTTGAACTTTGAAAATCTGGACTACAAGAATATTTGAAGGCTGTAAGCATTGCTTACAGGGCCATTCCAGTATGAGCCTGGAAGACAGTAGTGCTTAAGGCAGCACAGTGTTGAAACCATGTTCAAGGGGGGTCTCACAGGGGAGCAATATCAACAACTTATGTAGAGGTAGAGGACATTCTTTTGATATTTTGGCAAAGAAAATGTCTTCTTTTTGCCCATATCCTGAGAATGTGGCTGAAGCTAAATTAATAAGTAATAGAGTAATTTCGTTGACAGAGTAAATTTTAAGCCAATATAACCCTGATTCTGTGGAGTGGCTAATGTCATAATGTAGACACATTCAAATTAATAATGCATAATGCATGATGATAGTCTAAAATGGAAATGGGCAAGTAGAGCAGAAAAAATACACAGTTTAGAGGGAAAAGAGTAGTAGGAAGTTCAATGTTCTGGCCAAGACATGTTCTAAAAGAGTCTGCAGTTGTTCTGAACAGAACATTAGCACCATTAGGAGAGGCCTGCCTTACCTTGCAACAGTAAGAAAGTTGCCCTGGAGGGAAAGACCCCAGCCAGGTAAACTTTCAACTTATGAATTTGAGAATTTCCGCTCCTAAAAAGAAAATCACAAATGAAAGCTATTACAAATGTGATTCGAGTGGATCAGGCTCCAGCTAAGCTCACAACCAAACTTGGCAGTGTCAGTCACCTGGTGTTGGCTCAGAAGCACAAAAGATACAAGAGTCAAGGGGTCTTGGTTTCTTCCTCCATGGTTTCAGAGACCCACCGAGGCCAGGTAGTATAAGTCAGGGGAGTCCCTGCATGAAAACCTTGGGAGAACAAGAGGCCCTGAGAGATTATTGTGTAAAGCTGTTAAAGTGGAGCCAGGGTCTCATGTACTAGTCAACACACTGACATCTTGGGGAATTCAGCTGCATCCCTTTGCAAAAGATCATCCTGGCTGGACTTGATGACTGCTTACCCCCTCTCAGAGAGGGCTTGAGAGGGAAGTGAGACCCTTAGCTGCATGTCCAGCTGCTCTCTACCACATGTTGTACTCAACTCCGCTTAAATGCATGTAGCCTCAGGAAGGGGCTAGAGCCAACAGGTTAGGAAAGACTTGGGAAGAGGGTCTCCATCTGTGTGGCTATAATGAAGCCCTCATCCCTGCTTGGTAAGGCTTTTCAAGGGCAGCCTGTTGCTGGAGGAGCAAACACATAAATTGTCCCACTCCTATGCTCTACATGCAGCCCAATAAACTCATTGGTTCCCCAGAGTGAAATTTAGCAGAATCATTATTGAATTTATCATTAGGACTATAGGAGAAGGAGTAGCCATTGCTTATGTTGCCTCCTGGAAAAGGATTTCAGAAATACTGGGTTTCAGTGGAGACCTCATGATATTGGGAAGGTATCTGCCATGGAGAACTCCAGGGAGTGGAACCAGTCCAAGACACAGATGTATATTACAGACAGCAAAGCTGTAGGGGCAGAGCCATCCAAGTCTTTCGAAATTAAGGTTTCAGACAATAGACATGGATCTATAGAATTTAGTGTTTGCTCTGCTGGGTTTCGGTCTCACTTTGGCCCAATATTTCTCTACTATGTCTCAATTCTTCCCTTTTGGGGAAATGCCACAGTCTGTTAGAAGTTACTAATTTTATTTTTGATTGAAGATGGCTGCAGTTAAGACATTACTTTGAGTATCAAAAGAGGCTTTGGATTTGGACTTGTAAGCAGTGTTTAAAAAGTTCAAAACTAATGGGGACTTTTGAAGTTGGACTCACTACCTTTTGCCTTATGATGTAGCTATAAGTATATAGGGCTAGGGAGTGGCATGTGATGGTTTGAGTGAGAATGACCTCCATAGGCTCATCAACTTGAACACTTGGTCCCTAGTTGGTGGCACTGTCTGGGGAGGGTGTAGCAAGGTGCAGCCTTTCTGCAGGGAGTACATCACTGCAAGTGGCCATTGAGAGCTCATATTTTCACCGCACTTCCAGTTTGCTCTCTCTGCTTCATGTTTATGTTTGAAGATATGATCTTGCAGCTTTCTCCTTTGACTACAAAGCTTGCTTCTTGCTGCCATGCCTACCAGCAATATGAACTCTTTTTCTGAAATCCTAAATCCTAAGTAATCCTTCTTGATCATGGCATTTAATCACAGCAACCAAAATGTAACTAACATTGTAATTTTAATCAAGTAATAAAAAAGTACATCCAGGAAAGAAAGATGATAACTGAAGACATGGAAAGACGACATTGTCTGGGGATGGAGACGAGCGTGACAGAGCAAGGAGGGTAGATCAGCCAAGTGAGGAAGCGCAACACTGGCACAGTGTAGAGATGACAGGGAGAAGCCTCAGGGAAGCTCACATTAGTGTGAGGAAGCTCAGGGTAGTGTACTGTTGACAAGGTCTGGAGAAAAACATAGATGGAACTTGTTCTCAGATGAGCCTAACTTGTACACAGTGGAACTGAATTCTGGAAGTAATGTTGTGAAACTACAGGTTTTAGGTAAGTGGGAAACAAAGTCTGTCATTTAGAAAAGCAAACATGATGTCATTGTAGCCGTGAACTTGAACATAAAGACATGGAGGGCTGAAGAAAATTCTTGGGGTACAGGAAAAGGGTAAAAAAAAAAAAAAGAGTTGACATTATCTAGAACCAGCACAAATGACAGATGAAAAAACTGGATAAAAAGAACCCATGAGCTTGGCTGACCTGACAGATGTGGGTGTTTGTGACTGCTGGATAATATGTCAGTTTGACAAGCTAGCATCGTTTTAGAAGAGGGAACCTCAGTTGAGAAACCGTCTCCATAAGATCAGACTATAGGCATGCCTGTTGGGGCATTTTCTTAATTAGAGATTGATGAGGGGGAACCTAGCCCATTGTGGGTGAACTGGCGATCCAAAGTTCTATAAGAAAGCAGACTGAAGAAACCATGTAAAGCAAGCCTACAGTAGGTGAGCATTTTTCCTCCTAACCCCAACCTCCTGGAATAGATTCTTGAGACTCATTTATATTTACAAATACCTAGGCCATACAGCTAAGCTCATTCCCTGACTAGCTAAAGGCTTAAAATAACCCATTTGTTCCAATCTAAGTTCTTCCACATGGCTGGTTATCTGTGCTCAGCTACCATGTGTCTCTCTTCCTGCCATCTTCTCTGCGAATCTCCCACATCTGGTATTCTCCCAGAATCCTCTCTGCTTACTTGAGGCCCCACCTCCTATTCTAACTTTTCCTATAGGCCATAGGTCTTTTATTGACAACTGTCACATCCATACAATACATAAGGTATTTCTTCCACACAAGCCAGTAAGCAGCCCTCATCTATGGCCTCTCATTAGCTCTTGCCTCTAGGTTCCTGCCCTGACTTCCTTCAGTGATGAAAAGCAATGGGAAAGCATAAACCAAATGAACCTCTTTCCCAGGTTGCTTTCGGTCATGGTGTTTCATCTTAGAAATAATAACCTTAACTAGGACAGTGTTTAAGGACAAGGAAAGGACAAACATAACATTAGGCTTCCAGCCTGGGTGACTAAGTGCTGCTGACCATCACTGGACTAGAGAAAAAAGACCAACCTGGGCTTGTTTTGAAGCTTTGGCTCAGCAGAGTGATGAATGTGCAGCACTGAGATGCCTTGACAATTCTTAGATGAGTATTAACACATCTCCAAATTGGCATAGCTGAAATAGGGCAAATATTTATTGGATGACCAATGGAGTGTTGAAAATACAATTCTTGAGCTCAACAGACAGGTCAGAAACAGACATGATTCACCTAAATATAAATGATGGGGAAGTCCCCAAAGTGGGACTAGTGCCAGGGAAGTACATGGCTCACAAACAATAAAGCCAGAAACACTGGGGAGTAGGTAAAAACAGAACTGGGAGCCTAGATAGGTGACTTAGTGACTGAGAGCACTGGCTGCTTTTGTAGAGGACCCAGGTTCAGTTCCTACCACACCCATGGTGGCTCACAATTGTCTGCAACTCCTCTTCCATGGGATGTGACCAGCTTTCTTGTGCCTCTTATACAGACATACACTGGGAAGCCCCCCATATACATGAAATAAAATAACAAAAATTTTAAAAAACTGAAAAAACAACTCAGGAAATAGATGGCCAAGTAAAGAGAAGACTACATTTCATAAAATGGAGCCCACATACCCAAAAAAGCCAATGTTTGAAGAAGCTATTAATAACCTCTCAAATTTGCTGTCTCCAGGTTGGGACAAAGACGTGGCAGCCCCATGAGAATGAATATGTCTTGATAGGATACTTATATCTGGAGGCAGGTGGGGCTGATGAAGCAGGAACACAATAGAGGAAGGGTTTCCTGCAAGGTGGAGTCTGACACAGTGGAGAGCAAGTACAGGGATGAAGCCAAGGTCGGATAATTGAGGCCTGGGATGAGCTGATGCTGTCAGCAGTGAAGAATGGTCAAGCATCAGCCGTTTCTTCCTACTGAGACCCTGAAGCTCCATTGCCTCCCACCTGAAAGAGGTGTAATTACAGGATTCAAGGGGTAGTTATGAGGGTTAAATGAGATGTTATGCCTGGAAGACTGGGGCACACTAAATGCTAGCTCCCTTTCACGGATGCCCTCTTCACAGTTTCCCTCCAGACACGCCGATGACTGTTACCCTTCATGTGTCAGTGGGAAGTCTGTCTCCATGTACTTGGAAGGATAATCGCCCAGACTCACCTCAATACCGAACCTGTGTTTCTGAGTCACCTCAGATTGCTAGAAAGTAGACAGTGTTTGTGTCAATGTTTCCCTGTTAAGTTTGAAGCCTAACTCCAGCTTTGGGTGTACACTGTTTAAAAGGCATGGCAGACTGTCAAAAGAAAGTGATTATCTATACCAGAGAGTTAAAAATTAGCACATCTTTACCCACACATGAGAAATACTGATAACTCTTCTGGAATGATAGGAGAAGGTAAGGCTTGGACACATATTCCTTCTATTTTTTCTTAAGTTATCGCACAATATAAATAACTTAACATGAAAAAACATTATTCGCACAAATAACTTAAATCACTGTATGTGTGGTTATCAGAACAGCAATGGATTACATTGAGCTGTCAGCTGAACTATATTTCCACGGAAGAAGTCAATACAGTTTTAAGGGGTGCATCAAAGCTTACAGAAGCAATGAGCGTCTCTCTGGAATGAGTGGACAAGTTCAAAACTCATGCTTAACATCTGGAACTAGCTCATGAAGGGAGCTAAACTTGGCAGTGATGACTGGGTGACTAATCAATTCATTTATCTTTCCACAAAACAAAGGTTTATTGAGCCGTTCTATGCTCATGCTGTTTGGCAGGAAAAGGCTGTACCTTGGATGACCAGGTAGGAGTCTTTTTTTCATAGGATATATATATAGTCTACTAAGTGTGATAGACATTACCGTAAGAAATTTAAGTTTTATAAAGACATCATCAGTAATGTAAGAAGAGCTCTCTGGCCTAATGGGAATCAAGATAAACACAAAGAAAACAATGTAGCAAGAGCAGGGATAACAATGTGAGACGGAACATTCGCACAACATTCAGTATGGACAGGGCAGTTCCAAAGCACTTGCACATCATAAAGGATGATGAGTATCACTGTCACTGAGCAACTGAAACAGCTGAGTCACAATTGTTTCATTAGCATTCCCATGATCAATCACTCCACCAGCTTGGGTGAAGGCAAGATGTGGGAGGGTGAGGATGTTTTTAAAAATTCAAAAGCAATTTTATATAGCCAGGCAATTATTTGTGACAATTTTCACATCATGACATTTAGTTTTGACTTGCTACATTGACAAGCAGAAATACTTATTTTCCATCTGTGCTTCTGTTGGCTAGATCTAGTTTGGGGCTCCATCCCTGGGAAGCTTGGTCAACTGCTGACTAGTTTGCACCTGCACATGTCACGCGACCTTGCTTGTCCTCATGAGAAACAAAACAGCAGCAAGATAGTTGCTGCCCAAAAGACAAGGAAGATACGATTAGAAGTGACAATCAGCCATTGTCACAGCTTTTGCCACACTTGCTGATGTCACAGAGGTGACCCATCCTGAAACTTTGGCAGGACACAAAGGCCAGGAGGACAATCAATGAACACTCATGCTGGCGTACATGCTTTTCTCTTTCCTGCTGCGTCCCCACACCTACTTCTTCAGGCTGTGCTGGTGGATGCTGGCTCTTCTGCATCGGGATTTCTCAAAATCAAGGAGGCCTGTTCAGCTCAGGACTGGGCAAAAGAGGTTCACTGTGAAAGCCAGGCTCTGGAAGCAGTCCTCCTCCCATTAGGGTTAGGTGCAGATGATTACTTCAGTAGTGAAGCTAAGCCACAGAAGATCCAGGTAAAAAGACAAATATTAAGGCAAACATAAATGATCATGCAAAACTTCAGTGGTGCCACGAAAAGGGGAAGGAATCAGAAGAAGACTCAGTGTGTCATTGTTGAGAATTAAAATAGTCTTCCAAAATAAAAAGAAATAAGGTCAGTGTTAGTAATAGCTCTACAGAACAAACATGAAAATATTTCCATTTGTAAGAACGAGAAACATACAAAGAAAGAAAATGTAGGTTTTATAAAGAGCTATGAAAGGAAGAATAAAGGCAAAGATGATTGCATCAAATGCTACATACACCTAAGACCAGATATTTGTATACTAATAAATAAATGACATTTGTCTGTTAAAAAAAGATGTTATAGAGTTATGAAGATAAACTTAACTGTATGAATTTGCTAGATAGTGACTACTTGACATAAAACAACGCAGAAAAGTTGAAACTCAAAATGTGAAAATACACAAGAGAAAAATACAAGTAAACAGATAGAAAACGGAGTCTTATCTGTCCAAGATAAAGCCAGTCAAAAGCCCAGCATGGATGGAGGAGGGTGCCCTGAGTCCTCCCCTCGCTGAAGAAGTTCAGCAATTGCTGGCTGCTGGGGAGGGTTAGTCAGTTTTATTCAGGGACGAGGCCCCTGAGAGGCTTCCCATGTACCAGTGGATGAGCCTACACCCTTGCACATCCAAGCCACAAGGAAAGAGCACATGTGGTTGAGAGGGGAAGGAAAAGGGAAAGATTGGGGGTTGGATTTGGTCAAAACACATAAATGAATGTATAACATTCTCAACCAATAGAAGAAATAATAAATGGGGGTCATAATCTCAGTGTCGGAAAGAATAAATTGAGAAAACAATGCAGTAGTAGAGTTATAAGCAACTTAGATAGAGAAAAGACAAACTTTACAATCAGTTATCCATTATGACTGTCATACAACAAACAGTGAGTCCAGCACTGGTGGCTATAAAGCCTGTGCAGGGAACAAAAAGAGGTGCCAAGCATGTTTACATGCTACTATTTTAAACTGAGCCCAGTTTAAAAAACAATAAAGAACAGTGAAGACCTAAATAACGTAATTAATAATACAAAATCTAGTTTTATCTGATTTTAAAGACTAAAAAGAGAACAGTTTTCACAGACCAGTGGAACAGACATTAAACTCAACCACAGAGAGAATATGATTAATTCATAACACAATAATAATAGAAGTAACACTCTCTGAGAAGTATGTATTAATCTTAAAGTTAATATGCAAATTGGGAAACAAACAAAAATTTCATGCTACCTCAGAGTCATAAGAATCTGTCTTAAAAAGACAGACATCTTTTTCACCCTGAAACTGGTTAAAGAGACGCTTGAAGAAATTAATACAACACTAAGACCTTAATGTACAAGAAATAATACAGATGGATTAAACATTTAAATTAAAACATTTGAAAAATCTTTAGCAAATCTAAAAAAGTAGAACTAATAATTGGCAAAACTACTAGCTAAATTCTCTTATTAGCTGTTTCTTTGAGAAGTCTGTCACATTCAGTTTCTTAATGTGGCTATTTATTAAAAAAAAAAAGAAATGGGCTGGAGAGATGGCTCAGCGGTTAAGAGCACTGGCTGCTCTTCCAGAGGTCATGAGTTCAATTCCCAGCAACCACATGGTGGCTCACAACCATCCATAATGAAATCTGGTGCCCTCTTCTGGCCTGCAGATATACCTGCAGACAGAACACTGTATACATAATAAATAAATCTTAAAAAAAAAAAAGAAAGAACATAAAAATATGTGAGCAGTATATTTTATTCATTCTTTGGTTGAAGGACATCTGAGTTGCTTCCAGTTACTTTAAACTCATCGACATAGATTATTATTAGTTGACAAATACATATAGACTGGACATTGGAAATGTATGTTATACCTTATAATTTTCACAATTGTCTAATTGTTCTTACTGTTTTGTATTGTAGTTACTGTTATAAGGAAAAGAGCATTTTATTGGACTCAAATCAGGAGATATTGAAGGAGAAAAAGATACACCTGAATTAAAAAAAAAAAAAAGAGGATAGGAGGAGAAGGGGAAGAGGGTAGAAGGGTAGGACCGGGAGGGGGAGAAGGGTAGGGACTGTGATTGAGATGTAACTTGAAGAAATATGTAAATAAACTTGAAGAAGAAAAAACAGTAACCACAGCATGTGAAAACTGGTAGCAATTAACAAGGATGATCAACATGTTTGTCCCTGTATGATGAAATGCCTAATGCATTTTTCTTTCTTTCCCCTACCATGTAAATGCTTTGTAATAAGTATGTATTATTGTTTCAAAAACAATAAAGCTTGTTCTAAAAAGTTGTAACTAATGAAAAAAATAGGTGAACAGAGACTAATGAGAAAGATCTACAGCTAAGAGACCGTCTGTCCTTCCCTAGATTCTAAGTTTAGTTCTCAGCACCCATGATGGGGGTGGGGGTGGGGGGATCACAAATACCTGTTATAGTAAGAATTCTGGAATTTTGGTTTCTTCAAAAACAACACAGAAATATTATAAGCCTGTTTTTGTTTTAATCCCAGGTGTGGGATATGGGGGTATTTCAGATTGTCCACAGCAGCTGACTATGATTTGCCTCATACTTTAGCAGGGGCGTGATTTTGTTAGTTGGAAATAGTTTCTGCAATTGTGTGACATTTGGAATTCTGAGGGCACTTCAGAGGGTATGCAAATGCCAGGGCCCCAGGAGGCAGGGTGGGTTGTTGGTTGGTTGTTGGCTGTTGGTTGTTGTTTGTCACAGCTTGATAAGTAGTCATGCACAAAGAAGAAAACAACAACAAGAAAAAATTACATATCCTGACAGTGAAGATCAAACTTGCCCCAAAGAACTTGACACAGCTAATCAGCAAAAAGTAGTCCAATAAAAACATCAGCCCCTTTCTGGCCCTTGACTTTATTCAGGGATCTCTTTCCTTTCCTCTCTATACTTTTTTCTCTCTGATCTAGTGTTACAGGTTGAAAGGGTAGAAGAAAAGAAGTGGAGAAGGGTAGAAGAAAGAATAACATAAAAAGTAGCAAAAGTCCAGGTACAATCTGTAAATAACTCTAGCTCTAGGGAATTCAACACTCTCCTGCTGCCCCCATTCATGTGGGACACACACATAGAAACACACAAACATATACATAAAATTATACATATAATTTACATATGTACATATTTATATATGTATGTATTCATATAGTACACATATCAGATACATTTGCATATATAAACATGTAGAACTTTTCCAATCTACAATGAAGGAGTAACCAGAAAGAACACTAAAATAAACCTAAGAATTTACCTAAGTCACTAATTTGCAAATAAATTTTAAGATAACTGAGAAAATTGTCACTCACATTGTTTGAGACAAGCATCTTGGCATCTATAAACAGCTAACAATTTTGAGATGAAAAAGTTACCTCTGTTGTAGGGGTGAACCTCAGTCCTCTGGTCAGTGTCCTTAAAAAAGAAGAGAATCAGAAGAAGCCATCGCCACCCTAAAGGCAGAGACTAGACAACAACTATCATCTGAAGGGACCAGCTCTGCCTTCTCCCCTAGAGCTTCCAGAGGGAGCCATGATTAGACTGGCAGCATGAATTCAGACCCCTGACCTTCAGAACTGCAAGAAAGTATATTTGTAGTGTACCCTCCTACAATTCTAGCAATTTGTTGGAGCAGCCCAGGAAATTAACACACAGAGAATGAAACATGTGTCTCTTAAGTAGGCAATTTTCTCAATTTCAAAGCAGATGTGCTATGACTTGCATTTCCTCCTTGCGCTAACTCCTACCCTCAGAGTCTTTCCCTATAGACAAATAAAAGCATGTACAAAGGCCCTGAGGCAAGAAAGAACCTGTGCAAAGAAGTGGTAAGCAGTATGGGAAGGGTACCCGATGACCCTTTCTATCCATCCAGGACCATCCTCAACCCAGGACAAAGTCTGCTGCTGCCCAATAAGATAAGTTTTTGTTCACCCTTTCTATAGAGTCTTCATCTGATGGTGTACCAAGGTCTAGTCAGGCTAAAAATGAAAAAAAAATCAGAGACTGACTCAAAGGAAAAATAAATAAGAATGAATTAATAAGGCATAAAGATCTCCTTTACAACTCAGTTGACCTCTCGCTCTTGAGAACAATAATGGGATAAAAAAAATCCATGACACAAAACACTGGCACCAGTTAGTTCAACATCTCACCCCACAATGTATTCACATAAAGTGGAGTGAGTTAGAGCAAGTGATTGTCTCTACTCATTTTTGTTTCATTGTTTGGCTGTTTGCATTACAGTATACTCAATATTTTTGTCATGGAAACCAGGAACAGCTGTTGGTGGCTGCAAGATTATTTGTTTGAAGTACCACTCCACTCCTCTGAAAGCATGCTTGTGCACACATGCACACACACACACACACACACACACACAGAGAGAGAGAGAGAGAGAGAGAGAGAGAGAGAGAGAGAGAGAGAGATCAACATAGAATCTTGGTTGGTTGAGTTGGTGGTAAAGAAAATGTCCTATCAGAAGTGCTTTGCCTCCCAACCTCCCCTGAGTCCAAGATAAATACACGAAGTACCTAAACAACAAAGATGATTGTTTCCATCTCTGTCCTTCTTCTCCCTTTACAGTAATGGGTTCTCTTACTTGAAGATTTTTGATGAACTGGAATGGCATGAAGCTGATTACCAGTTTGACTGCCCACCGCCGTGCTTTGGTGTCTTTGTTTGCTCTTGTTGGTTGGGGCTACCGTGCTCCGAGCAGCCAGTTAATGAGTGACATAGTGACAATGCCATGGCACAGATGACTTCACCTGTGTAATTATTCTCATGGAACTATTTCCCAAGACACATGAGAAATTCTAGTTTTTAGATACAGGAATTTCAGATTAATATTATGTTCTGTTTTTTAGAAGCGAGGTGAACTTCTAGGACTTTTCATTAGTTATTAAAAGGCTCTTACTAATTTGGAAGTATAGTTGGAAAACTAGATGCCTCTCCCCTTTGTACAGCCTAGAATAGATTAGAGGTGGGTGTGGTAGCATGGCATAACTAGGTTATTACACAGCTTTAAGTTACACAATACCTGGAGGCAACCTGTGTTTTTATTATCTTACCTTTGATGATACCAGGAATGAGAGAGCTGTTCCTTTAAAATACATTTTAGAAAGAACTGTGAGAGACCCTGAGGTAAACTGGCAGACATTGGACGGGTTGGACAAGTCCATGACATCACGACTCCCCGTGTTTGTATCTCACTTCAACAATTCGAATAGGTTGGCCCAGTGATCGTTCCAGTTCTGAGGGCAGCAGGGCAGACTCTGGAAGCAGGAGACAAGAGAATCACTTATCACAGTTGTGACTCTTCAATAAGTAAAGAGAGGAATGACAAAGGTCACATTGGCCTCATTTATGGAGATAGTTATTGACTACTCATTTATGGAGATAGTTATTGACTACTTTTGTGCTCCAGAAGCTTTAGTGGGTATTGGGAAAGTGAAAGAGTTACCGAGGAAGCAAGCAGTCTCTGACTTCCAGGATTACAAGAACTCAGAGGCCTTTAGGGATTTCACAGCCACATCAAAACTCATATAATGAAAAGCAAGGGTAGTCAAAGAAAAGCAGAGATTTCACATAGTCCATGTTAGTTAGATTCTTATTTACTTAGCAATGAGGTAAAGAAAAGATTATGTAAAGTTGAAAACATTTAATAGAAGGGAAAACATTTATGGAAAAACATAAAGGGAAAACATTTAATAGAAGACAAGATGTCGGGCACAGTAAATCATGCATACAAAAGGCATACAATGTTTGTATGCTATCCCATCCCAGCATTCTGGAGTCTAAAATGGGAGGATGAACTGTCTCCATGGCTGCTGGTTACTGAGAGGGTGGAAGTTGAAAAGTGAGCCAGGCATCTTAACTGAAGTTGTGTGTGTGGCCAGGTACTCTTCCTTCCCCACATAATTTCTCCCTTTTGCCTGGACCACTACATAGTGATTTGTTCTTCTCCTGCAACTGCTTTCTTTTGCCTATCACTATTCCACACATTTTCCCATCACAGCCTCGAGTATGGTGGGGATTGGCTTTCTTTAATGAATTATGGGAGTACTTCTGAACTCTTAAGAGAGGCAGGCAGATTGGCCTGGCACATGGCAGCATATAGACTTTTTCAAAGCCCTGGAGGTTCTCAACACAGCCACACTTTGGGAGACTAGCTGAAACTCTTGATTGCTGAGCAGTGGACAGGACTCGAGGCTGAGATGGGCAGAGCCCAGTTGAGAAACGCAGATGGTGCCATGTTGAAGGGGTGTGACTGAGAACCCCAGAAGCCACGGACAATGTCAATTGCCACAAGAAGACACAGTGACTGCTAAATATCAGAAGAGAACTTGTGAGCCCATGAGGCCACCAAAGACTGAAAGAAGATGCCCTATATAAACTAGGGAGCTCCATGTGGATCTCTCTCTCTTGCTCCCATGGGCAGAGGAGACAGAAGTAAACCCAGGAGAAGTGTGAAGCAGGTATGCCATTTGCCAGCTTTTAGGGTACAAAAGCCTGAAGCAAATCAATGATCAGAAACCTTGGTAAGTAAACTGAGGATTGCTGAGAAAACTGAGAGGCAGAGTCTGAGCAAGAGACTTTTGCCACAAGCCAGGCCAAGAAGGCTGGCAGAAAAGGCATGGCATAGAACCTGCTGAGAGAAAAACTGGACACTAAAGATGTCTGTCCAGGGACCCAAGAGTGACAGGAGAGTGAGCAAGGTGGGTAGGTGGAGTTCAGAGGCCACAGTAAGGAAGACTAGGCCGTGGGGAGTGCAAGGGCTGAGGATACTGTGAAAGTGAGTCTCCACTGAGGGAGGAAGCTGACCCCAAGTTCAGTGGTGAAGCAGGTTGATTGCATCATCTGGCCACAAGCAAGAACCTGCTAGGCCCAGAAGAAGCTAAGTCAAGCTGAAGATAAGATTACCTGCCGTGAATGCCAGAGCCAGACTGCTGTGTACTATAAGGGGTGCCTGCAGATAGAAGACTGACTACAAGCCAAGGTACCCTAAGGCCCCATGGCCTGGTATCTTTTCAAAAGGGTTAAAATAGGATTGGTTAAGTATTCTTAGATATTAAGTATTTATAAGTATTAAGTTATAGGTTATAGATATTAGGTATTGTAGGTTATAGGATATAGGTGTTTTATAGGTGTTTGTTATATATTAATAAATATAGGTGTTTTGAACAAAAAAAATTCTGTTACACTCAATCCTTGCAAAAATGCCGCGTTTTCACTGCCTTCTTTTACCTAAATCTGAACATCTCACTGGAGTTCTTTGTGTGTGTGGTTCAGGTAGAGACATTTTGGTTGGTGAAGATGATAGGAAGGGAATATCCATTTTCTAGCGTTTTCAGCTGAGCAAAACCAGTGTAGCACTCATATGTTGGTGGAATGTTCAGTGCTCTCTGCATTTTTTTCAAGAGGCTCTTAGGTAACATTCCATCCAAAATAGTTCCTATTTACACGTAAGATTAAACCAGCAGAACAGGTGCCGCGGAGAAATAAAAGTCAATTTCAGCAAACTTTTGAACATGGCACAGAGAAACTTTGGCTCGTGATTTCAGGAGGGTGGGAATGGGAGGTGAGGTTACTTCAAATCACCCCAGCCACTCACTTCCCCCACCCACCTTTCCCTCCTCCAGCCCCACTTCTGCAAGCCTGAGCTATAAGATGCTCCATGGCCTACAACATTTGTCCTGATTTTACATTTTTACATTGTACCTGTTTTTAGGGAACTATAACAGCCCTGGGAACAAAACAAAACAAAAAACAAGCAACAAAAACAACAAGAAAGAAGATGCATGTTAGTCAGACTCTTGTTTACTTAGCAGAGAGGTAAAGAAGCAGTTATGTAAAGTTGATAAGTGTCATGCAATCAAAATAAAAAGTATATTTCCCTGGTTGTTTCTTACAGAGTCCTGTGAAAAGGGCTTAGAAACCACAGAGTCAAGGCTTTCTTTCACAGTGGTAAGATTTGTCATTGAGACTTAGTAGAGAAATGCATTCCCTCCCAGAGAGGTGCTTCCTCTGTCTAGAAAAGAGGTTTCTGAATGGTCTCTCATCTCTGTTTCCGTGAGGCAAAGTGTCCTGCTTGTTTGCTTCTGAAAAGGTTAAAAGTCCCTCAGAATGACCCGTGTATGTTTACACTTGCTTGGCCTCTTGCTAAGATTCAAGTTCATAATCCGTTACCCACAATTCTAAAACCAAAAATTTCAAGATTGCAAATGCTTTTGTGAGTTTGGCTCCAAAGCTCATTGGGTAATCTTGCCTGCTGTAATCAGATGTGAGGCTACCCACAGACTGAGTCTGCAAAGAAAGAATGTGCATTTGGCTGATGTGACTGCTGCCTTGGGCCTACACATGCACAGGACTCAGAACAGACACTGTGTTTCCTTTGCAACCTCTAAAATATTTTGGAGTTTTGCCTAAGTGATTTGGATAAGGGACTGTGGATCTGTGTCACAGGAAGGGAATGTTGAATGCATGGTGGCTGACCCTGTCACAGTTCCCATCACTGGGAAAAGTGTGGACTGACTGGCCAGATAACTTGGTCTTTGCCTACAAATTGCTCTCTTCCCTTTCAGCGGTTTGTTTTACTCAGGGGTCAAGGAATCATGGTTTCTGGAAGAGACGTGCCTATGTGAACTGAAGATTCTAAAATCTCCAAGTGCTCTGTTCATTCATCTGCAATGTCCAGTGATGCAGACAATGCTTACAATGGTCCATCTACTCCTTCAATAAATATTTATTGTGTACTTACTTGTATTTGAACTGATTTGGCCATCTCACGGATTTTATGCAGTTTAGAAAGGTAGCAGGCTTCTCCAAATTTCTCTCTAGAAACATATTCTAATAATATACTAAAATTTATATTTGTGCATTATATAGAGCTTCTGCGCTATTTTTTGTATTTTCCATAAAAATAATCATGTACAGGCATAAGATTGGATGGGTATCCCGGGATGGATAAGACATACTACCTATTCTGCAGGAGCAAGAAGATGGAGAAGAGCCAGAGACACACACCAGACAATGCCAGGGGGTTGAGTTTTTAAGCACTGATGTGCAGCATCAAGAATCATTTGAAAGAGAAACTACTCTGAGTCCTTGCAAGAAAAATATGGAAGGGGGAAGGCGAGGGAAGTGTCTGGAAGGGACTTCATCCGAAACAGCTGCCCTGCTAAATCCCCGTTTCAAATCGCCTGTTAGCTGATCTGACTTAAGACTGTTTTTTTTTTTTGTTTTTTTTTAATCAAGAAACAAAATCTGTGGGGTTTGCTAGTTCAATTCATTTGCACATTCCACCGGGCTACATATGGCAGGGTTGAAATGATCAAGTTTCCTTCAGAGCGTTATCGTAAATCACAGAGATTCCAATATGTCCTTTGCAGCTTTAAGTTTTCAGAACCATCATGACTAATGAAATATTTATTCAAAGACCTACAGCCACTTGCATAGAGTCACGTTCCTTTTAAGAGAGACTTTGACTAAGAGCCCATCAGGCAAGCAGCTGGAGGTCCCACTGTTGGCCCCACCACCATCCTCCACTTTTGGCCTCACATCTGCCACCTTCAGGTTACCAAATGGCACCCTCGTAAACTGCAAGCACCCGCTTTTGCTCAACTTAACAGCTTTCAATTGGAAACACATCAAGCTCTGCAGATTCTTCTTAGGAGCAAACAAAGAGGCTTCCTCTAGGTTTTATTCCTTCGTGAAATTTATTAGATTACAAATCAAGTTAATTTTTTAGAGAGTACCTAGTAATTTTCCTGGATGAGTTTCAAGTTTTTTACTGATGATAAAGCTGACTAGGCAGGATCAGGGTGCTCTCCTGTAAGCTGTGCATTGGCTAAGTGTTTGCAGAAGGTGCGAATGAGCCCCTTTGCTGCAAATGGCGAGGGGCTGGGCTTATGTCGAAAACTGCCCGGGTTTGTTGAAACTGAGGAGTGATGAGGGAAGAACATTACTGAAGGTGCTATGGTAGTTCCTTCACTTTTGCTGTGTTTCATGGCTGCTCCTTCTGAAGCAAAGTCCACATCAACAAGTGTGTGCCTACAGACTGAACCCTATATAAACAATACTTTTAAAACTTTGTATATATCCGTGGTAAATTTCACCTGGTTAAATCTTTCAGACAATTTGTAGGCTGATGCTACTTTTCTTCCCTACATTACAAATGGGGAAAACTGGGGCTCAATAAAAGTAAGCAATTTGGTCAAATGTGGTACTACAGTTCAAAGGTAGACTTAGCTTGGCAGTGTGGCTTGGAAAGCAGAGCCCTGTTCCTTTTTAGAGCTCTCAATATCTTCCCCATCAGCACTGCAGTGTGAGCTAATGGTAGGAAAACTAGCCTGGATTTCCTTTTTCCTTCTGGATGCTGTTCCATAAACCATACAATCTCGCCATGGGATTCTTTCTTTCTTATCAGGTTGAGAATGTTCACTGTTCCACTTGTAGGTAGCATCTACATTGCCAATATCATTCTGCTTGGACTTGGGCGTGGTTCAGTATTAAGTGAGGGTCACTTGAACACAACACTACAGCATTTGGTCCGAGAAAGCCAAGACAGCTACTAGAAGAATAATGAGTGCGTAGAAAATGCTGCCTGGCTACACTGGGAAGAGAGGATTTACATCCTTGGCAGGAAAGAGCAGGGTAAAGTCAGCTTACTTCATGCTACTCAAAGCAGAATACAAGTTAAACCTCAGAACGTTTATTTTGTAGTTTTCTACGTATTTTTTCAGGACATGGTTGCCTACAGGCTACCAAAGCCATGGAAGTTAAAACAGCAGACAAGGCAGAACTATTCTACCTAGTCGGTCTATGCAGCTGTTGGCCCAACAAGAGTGAGTTTGGAGCAAGAGCATCAGTTCTGGGTTCAAGTTTAAGACACTTGAAACTTTTGATGTTGCTATTTTGGAACACGGTAGAAGATGCCCATGCTGGCCAACCTTCTGGACAGAGATCACTCACAAGAGAATTTAACTGTCCAAATGCAACACTTCATTGAAGGCATCTGTGCCTTCTATATCCCTTAATATGGATATTCATGAAAAGAATAGTGAGGTCAACAGAAAATCTTCCAGGCTAGCTAGTGCATCCATGAGAGACATACCAATGTCACCTGAAGCTTGGGCGCATTTTATCTATCTGAGGCAGATTATGTAAACACCTGTGCTGAAACTTAATAGTTCTGTTATGCAGACAAGAATTTTAATTCTGTCTACCCTAAGCATTTCCCCTTTGAGATGTGAAAACATGAATTATGTACAAACAAAAGATCCTTTTTGGAGGATCTTCTCTTGACTTGAATCCATTTGTGAACTGGCAGAAAGTCATGCAGTTTCAGAATGAGTGACCTGTGGGTAAATCCTGAACATGAACCCTAATTTAGGGTACTTTACAGGAACACAGCAGATCGAGTGAATATAAATTACAAAGGAAACCTATCAGATTGGCTTCCATGATGTGGGCTGAGTAGTCAAACAATGGCTATCCATATGCCAGAGGGACTGAGAATCTGATAGCTTTTCAGGCCAGCAGGATAGACGCCTCACAAATTCCAATCTAGAAGTGAGACCCGGAAGATTCCTCCAGAGCAATTAATACACTGGAAGGTTTGGGAAGCTGGGTCCAACTGAAGAGCTGTGAGAGCAATGGCTGCATCTGAGTAGATGCGCTAGCTAGCAAGGTGTGAAGGTAGAAAGGTAAAAAGCAGCACAGTTTTCTCCATAGATATCTTCCTCTTGAGGATGCTACTGCAAGGGGTCCCCTTCCCCCCACCCTGTGAGGAAGGGTCCTCCCTAACCCACTTTGATGGTGGGTCTACCTCATTTGTTCAGTCCTTACAGGAACTACATTGGTTGAATCTATATCCAATGAAACTGCCAAATAAAACTGTCATAGACTCATAGATTCATAGACACACCTCCAAAGCAGGTAAGCAAAGAATTTGGCTTACACCTAATGAATATGCAAATTAAAAACTAATGCTTGGGGCAGCCAAATTTCAGGAGGAATAACGACAGCTTGAATGAGGATCACTGTGCTTTCTTTTCCAGAATGGTGACTGAAGAGTCTTCATACTCTTCAGTATGCAGAAAGAATAGCAAAGGATGTGACTTTACAAGTTGCCTGTTACCATGGGTCAAAATCTGTTTGAATGTGTGCATATAGTTCACGTGAGTTGACTGTCAGGAGCCCAAATGGGCCCATCTGCTTCCTTTAAAAATCTTTCCCAGTTATTCATTTTTGCACTAACATCATTTCTTGCAGATACTCTGTGTAATTGGTGATTTCTGATTGCCTCGCTGAAATTCTCTTCTTGGTACTGGCGATAATCACGGCCTGATGGGAACATTTCAGTCTCCAGCATATGCAGTCATAATTATTTTAGATTCCTATGTAAAGTTAATCAAGTCTGAAGGGGACTCCCTGCATGTCGCAGTAGAGGTAACAGCTAACGTTTCTGCTATTTGATTTCAACTGATCTCTGTTGAAGGAAAATCATCCTCTGTTTACAAAACTAGCCTACAAAATTGGACCTATTATGCGAAGTAGAATCCACATCTCTGGCAGATGTCTACACCTGATTATTGATGTGTGCTGAATAACATCCTCGAAGAAGTACAGCTCCTCTGAATGAAAGAAATCTGCCCCAGGTAATGCATTTCATTCTTTATAAGTTGGCTAGGAAAGTGAAGTTAAGTGAGGAAGTTTTGGCATCAGCTGCCTTTCTCAAGTGCTGTTCTTAGACTTTTCTTACACGCTGTGACTATTACCAAGTAATGTTGAAGTGAAAATTTCTGTGACATTTTCTAAAATAAGAAATTTCTAAAGCCAACACAACATATAATCTCAAAGATACTTCTGGCCCCAAATACCTGCTGCTATGACAACTTAGGAGAACTCACTTTTCAAAATATTTGGATATATTGCTAGGGCCGTAAGAACTTGCCAACTTTCACAAATT
Source organism: Lophiomys imhausi (assembly GCA_907164525.1). NCBI lineage: Eukaryota > Metazoa > Chordata > Mammalia > Rodentia > Muridae > Lophiomys > Lophiomys imhausi. The sequence goes on from CAJQZJ010032097.1 coordinate 1,032,105, forward strand.
CTCTCATTTGAACAGAAGTAGATTTTTATGTGCCGATTAAATTATTTCTGTTCATTATAGTCTTTGTTAACTAGTTTTAGAACTTGAATTTTAAGAGATAATAACACGTAGGTCATCATCATAGAAGTTTTTTTGTACAGTGGATGGTGGTTAAAACCGAAACTCACAACTAGTTAGAACACAGAGAAGAAGTGTCAATGGAGTGTTCAGCCACAAGTGGGATATATATATATATATATACATATATATATATATAATTTCTTTCAGATGCTTTGCACAACTGATGATAACTACTGCATATATATATGTATATAATTGATGCTGGTGCTAGTCACTGCATACACACACACATATACATACATATATATGTATGTATACGTACATGTATAATTCTCCACCTCCACCCCAAGCTCAGGGACCTTGGAATTAGGAGAGGTAGAAGAAGAGTGTAAGAACCAGAGGTTGAGGAAGACTGGAATGAAACAGTGTCTTCAGGACATGACAGGGTGATGCTCTCATGGACTCATAGCAGCTGTGGTTGCCTGTATAAAACCTGAACAAGATCAAGCCAGTCAACATTGTAGCTCAGACTGGGAAAGGTTCATGATCCCCCATACTTAACTGAGTAGTTATAGACAGTTAATGGCTTCTGGTGAAGGAGAAGGTCTGTTTTCTTAAGGGATGTGGCCCCTGGTAGGTTCACCATATTCCACTGAATGGCCCTTACATTTAGAAATACATGTGCAGTGCAAAACAAGGCTGGGGGGGTTATTGTATAAAAGAGAGAACATGAAATTGAGGAATGGAAGTAAGAGGGTGTATATGAGAGGAATTAGGAGGAAGTGTTTATCAGGGGGCAGAATATGATCAAAACACATTGTAAGAAAGTCAAAAATTTTTGAAAAACAAGTAAGCTAGTACTTTGGGAAGTAAAACATAAAAAATTTAAAAATATTACACATGTCCTGTGACAATGATACAGTGAGTCCAGCCTTATGCTAGATTCTATGTCTGAATTGTGCCTTATATCTGTTCACAGATAGAAGTTTATATTAAGCATTTTTAGGCAGTTCTAGTTATAAAGGAGATTAAGTGTTGACTTGTAGATTTATTTATTTATTTATTTATTTGTTTAATTTTGTGTATTTATGTATTTATTTATTTATTTATTCCTTTCCTTTTTTTCCTCTTTTTTCTTTCAGAAAGCCTAGGAAGTAAGAACAGGTACAGATCAAAGGGAACATGTAACCTCTGCAGCCTGTCACATTTGAGTGGCAGCTTCCATTGCAGGGTTGTCTACTTCATAGTTTAAAAGGATGCGATACTTCTGAAGAGAGAACCACAGGTATAGTGTATTGTCCCAATATGTCTTTGTTTAGAGTAAACAAGATATGAAGACTCTGATTACTACATCAGGATATAAAATCTCTATTGCTTTAGAATGAGAAGCACTTTGTCAGACTGCCCTGTGGAAGGCTGCTGTGCACAAATGCTGATCAGGTTGAAGAGTGAATGAAATACAGAGTCTCCACCATGGAAAATTTCACAGTAAGCTTCTACATGCTATCTTGAGTTATCTTTTATTTTTGAAACCTGATAATACACCCAAGATAGATATTACATTTTGTCTTGATATTAAAAAATAGAAAAAACTTTATGTGAATTATATATAACGTCATTATAAAAGACAGGGACATTAAGAAAAATTGCTTCCCAGACAGAATGGAATTGATTTTTCTTTCAGAGTCCAGACAACTTCATTCATTATCCATGAACAGTTACTCTCTTAGAATTAAAATTGGATTTAGTTGAAACAGAACTGAAAAGGACTTTGGAGTTTCAATTTTTAACATTGTTTAGAAAAATTCTGTCTCCAAGGAGGCCTACCCTACTAGGACATTTGTATGTTCATCATGCTCATTGATAACTAGAGAAAATTTAATCAAGAATGAATTTAAAAGTATAATGTTCACAAGTGAGCTCAAAATCAGAAGGTTCTAGATTTAGCTACACTCTTCTTCATTCTGTAGTTCTTAGATGAATCAACTTCATGACATGGTGACTTGTGACATACCTCCTCTGATTCCTTCATTTAGTCATGAATAGCAGCTGAGAGACAGTAAAAAGCTTGTTCAGGGGCATACTCACTTCTGAAAAAGTTCTTGGACTAGAAGCTAAGTTTCTGGAACACTCTTTTCTCACTCATCAAATAAAGTTGTATTGGCAGCTCCTGGACTATAGCCATTCTGTTATGTTGTCTTTATGAACAAGATGTTAAGCACTGAAGAAGAAGGCCTGGGTGATGGATATCTATGGTATTGTTGATATATAGGGATGGGGGCAAAATGATCATTCTAAACTGAAGATACCCTTTGTAACACACTATGCAGTAGGCAATGTCTAACAGCTTCTTCCTAAACATTTGTTAGAGATTAAGTCTTTAAAATGAAATCACAGTTCCCTGGGACCAGTACACAGAAGAAACTCATGAACACTCTGTTTCTAGCCGGGTATGGTGTCACATGCTAATTCAATTACTCAGAGGAGTCGGAGGTAGAATTACAAGCTGAAGGCCAACCTGTGCTCTATATTAAAGCATGCTCAACATGTCTCAAAATACCAAGAGCTGGGGAAATAGCTCAGTGGTAAACAGAATGCATATTCTACATCCTCAGATCCATGGACAAAAATGATTGTGTTTGTACTTATGCAAATCTTATGCAAATGGTTTTGCTCTAAGAAACAAAACAAAACTGGGCAGTTGGTGCTGGGTAGAAGAGTTGCATCAAGTTTATATATATATATAAAAAAAAAACAGATTAAGAATGAGTGAATAAACTTTCAGTTTTCAAACCTCTTTAGCCAGAGCTGAGAATTAGAATGTATAGAATCCTATGACACAATGAGTTGAACTCATATATGTCCATCCCACAATATTTAGTAATAAAATGCTGATTTTCAAATAGGTGCCTGGCCTCTCAGATTACAGGCTACAATTTCCCATCTTCATTTCTGGCCATTTTGACTATATGAGCTTGTCCCTAAGGTTTGCAGGGTTCCTCAGCAACGCTCCTATTGACATCTTAGAATGATTTTCAGTCATGGGGTCTCCTTGTGTACTTTGGGATGTTGAGCAACATCCCTGGCTTCTTATCACTAGACGACCAGAGAACCCCACCGTCCTAGACTTCGTCCCATTAAATTGTTACAAGGAAAATATTTAGAGATATTGTGTAATACTGATAAGAGCAAAACAACCCCGAGTTGAGGTTCACTTAGCTAAAGGGATGCCACAGAAGCAAACTGTTCTGCTTTGAACAATCCTGCTTTGCTCTTACACTATGATGGCTAAGACTTGAACAGTTAGTTGTCCTGTACTAGCTGGAGAAAGCACATTATTAAAGATGGCCAGAAATCAAAAACAAAAGAGAGAAAATCCCTGTGGTCAGGAAGGTCACCATGCAGCCATGAGTCTACACAGCTCCAGGTGTGTTGTGTAAGAACAGTATAAATTTCTAGCTCCTTCACCATTAATTGGGTTGCCCTAGGGAAGTCACTTCCCTCACTTTATCCTCAGTCTCTTCTGGTTTTCTCTAATGTTGTCATCTAATGAGAGAAACATGCATGTTTGTGTTTTAGAAGCAACTGGCTTAACGCTGAGAAATATACACTTAAAGCTGCCTCCATAACTCAGCCAGAGTGTTTTTTATGATTCCACATGCCCAGGGTGTACCTCAGACTTTTAGGAGGGGATTTTTGAAATTGGGTACAGGAATCCATGTTTTATAAAACTTTTTAGAAATTCTAAACACCCCCCTTCCAATTTTTCTTGCAAGTAAATCTTCGTTGTTCTTGCTTGCCTCATTAGGGGACAGCTCATGTTATGCCTTGTACTGAAGATGTTATTCAGGCAAGTACTCAGTCTCATCTTCTGAGGATAGTCATTTGGGGCTGTAAATGTTGAGCAATACAAGTTAGACCAGTTGACGAAACTTGACTAGAGAAATATTTTGATAACTCAAATTGGTGAACATGACTGAGCTCATTAAAAAGAAATTCCATTCCTACTTTCTCTACAACATACACAAAGACACAGACACATACATACATACATACACACACACACACACACACACACACACACACACACACACACCCCACATGTAATCAATGAAAGCATAACCTTGAGAAAGGTGACTTACTTTGCTGGTTAAAAGGCCAGTGCAGGGAGTATGAAGTGGCATGATGTGCTAGATTGTGTGGGATGGCACCAGGTACCAGGTTCACATATATTCCGAAATCAGCCTGCTTTATTTGTTGGTGTATTTAGTTTCTCCAAGAAGCATGAAGAAACCCAACTTTGAACCTAAGCCACAGTGCAGTTATGAACTGGATTTTAACACCACAGTCCACTCCATCTATCCCAGAGAGGGATACTAGCCACACAATGAGAGAGCAGAAGGAAAGTATAGTTTGCACTATTCTCAATTTTCTTTGTCTATTCTTGTCTGTAAATAAACCATGTAAGTGTCTGATGGTAAACAACTCATAATTAAGTCACAATATGTGAGCAATATGTATGACAGTCACCGTAGACTGCTAACACAGAAAGCATACTTTAGTAAGAGCATTCTTCTTAAGGCTAAAAATGGTGAAAAGAATGAAGGGAGAAAAATGGAACAAAATTTTAAGGTGTCCCTATCTATGGTCTGCCAGGCAACCCATTAGAACTAGCCCTGGAAAGAACTTACAGGTGTTCATAAGAATTACAGCAGGGTAGAGGTGAAGTGAACCTGAAAGATCCGTGGGCAAAGTCGCCAGGGTCTTGCTCACTCTGATGGTTGCAATAAACCCGAGGGCCACAATCTAACACAACCTGGTGCCTTTTCTTTCTTGTCATTTGCCCACCCATCCCCATCTTCTCAGTATTTATAGAACCCAGGAAGCAGAGGTCTGTCCTCTTAAGCTAATATAAATTAGGGACATTGGCTTAAACTCAATATAAAAGATGTGAATAAGATTCCCCTGTTTGTCACTGGAAGAAGCTGTGTACCCCTCTCTTCGAGTAGCATTTAAGATATGATTTGTTGCTGTCAGCTTATGAGAGGAAATTGCAGCGAGGACGGGAGAACGTGAAAGAGTGACTGTCCTGGAGGAGTTGCAGCACCCGCTGTGTACAGTTGGAACTCTGTGTGTCACCATCTGCTAGACACTGGCCAGCAAAGGCCTTTTCATCACAGATTATTCAAAAAACAAACAGCAGTAGTTCATGCTCATTTTGTACCATCCAAAGTCACAGGGTGTCCATAGCAACTTACTTCTGCTTATTATTACCACATTACTGAAGGAACAACAGCCCTAGTTGTAGGATACCTGCCAATGCCACAGTGTGGAAATAGAAGGGCATATTCCAGTTGCCCTGGTGGTACTCCTATTTCCTGTGAGCCTAATGGTCATCACAGAATGAAGAGACAGAAAGTCCAGACCCATCAGGACTGTTTGCCAACTCTGCCTAATGCTTGAAACGTACTCCCAACGTGCTAAATGACAGCTTAGTCCCAAATTACGGAACTAAATATTTTCCTTAGACATATCTCACATTGCTTTTTTGTTTTTGCCAAAATAATTCCCATGACCCCTAGAGTCACCTCCCTTTATGTATTCCCACACACACTTCGTCTGGGATGTAAAACAATCTGGTTGCAGGCTAATGTGCAAGTATCCAGTGGCATGTCCGACAAAGCTGTCATTTTATCAGAAAGATGTGAAAGCTTGCCTCAGAAACTGAAGCGTCTTAGGAATGAGTTGGAGCCTATTAGAAAATTAAAAGTATTGTTTAGTTAGGAGATAGGAATGACAACTTCCTCAAGTGGCCAAGCTGAAGATCAAGAGTGTCAGCCACTTGGTGCGTTAATGATGGAAATCTTGGTGCTCACAAAGGATGCCGGCATAGATTCATCACTCTAAGAACAAGGAATGGGCTCACACCATTATATTAACCAAATTTTGAGATCTGCTGTGAAAGAAATTGTATTTCAGTCAGCCGACACCCCAAAGGCAGCTGGATTTGTTTTGATTGTTGATTACTTTACAGAGTCAGAGAAGGAAAATTAATTAAAGTCAATGCTCAGTAGACTTAGCTGCTATTAAATAGCATTCAAAGTCAGGTTTAATTTGCAAATTGATTGAATGAAAGAACAACAGTCCTTTCTTTTTTTTTAAATTGAGCAAAATGTATTATTTAACTCACTGATAAATCTTTAAGTCTAAATAAGCCAGAGAACACAGAGAAGTCTAAGTGGCAAAATCCATCTATAATGCACAAAACCCCACTGCAGCCATTGAGGCTGATAAATATTTCAGGGTCACGAGAGGCTGCCATGGTGAATACAGCCAGTTCATGTCGAACATTTAAGATTCATCCAGGTAAGGAGTAGTCTTTTCCTTCCAGCTTTCCTTTCCTTCCTTTCTCCTTGAGTGTGCACTTAGAAGTGCACCAAGCTTGTAAATAATTCCTGTCTATAGACTGGGAATGGTGATGTGGAAATGTTATGTCTCTCTGTTACCCTGCCATGCAAAAATGCCAGCACAGTAATTATAGAAACAATGAGAACCAGACAAAGCTCACACAAATCAGTGAAACCCATCAGGTAAAACATTAGAAGACTCATTTCAAAAATTTGGAAGATAGCATTTAGACCAATAAGATGGGTTTTTTTTTAAGCCACATTACAAAGAAAAGGCCCTCAAATAAGGACAAAAACATTTAGAACTATACAGAATGCTTTCTATCTCTGTTGGTCTTTGGCCCCTGGATCAACACTCTCTTCTGAAAATTCTCTTCTGGTTTGCTTGCCCTACAGCGAATAAAGTCCATCTCACAAAACTGCACATAAAGTAAGTGGAAAATTTGGTGCAGATATCCAAGTTGTATTTCACATCAAAATTTCAACTTAGTTTGTACATAGTAAGAGAGGGACAAAAATATGTAGATAACTCTTATTTTAGCCCGTGTATGATGATAGAAAAATGGTGCAAATTTTATTTTATTTTGTGAAATTGTATGTACTCAGGGTTGTAGTTTTATGTATTAGAGTTTATATTATTAGATGGTTGTGAGATTCTTGATTATTGTTTTTGAAAGTAAAATTCTAGGGACTGTCAGTGCCACATTGTATTGTCCCAGAGTATAGATTCTTTTTTGTTTGTGGATCATTTATTACCATTACTGATCATGTTTGTCGACTTTCTTCACAAAAATAAATATATGAGATAATCAACTTATTACAAAGAGATAAAGTTTGAATATCGAAGCTTCTATTCTGTGATTGGTTGGCCTATTGTACTGGAGTTTCTAGTGGAGGAGGATTATGGAACAGGGCAAATCTCGCTCTTAATAGGCGGAGTGAGCAAAAGAGAGGAACAGGGAGGAGGCTTCCAGCGCCCTGACCTGGTAAAACACTAAGGGCATCTTTCCAATGGTCTACTGTCTTCTCCCTGGATTTCCCACCTCTTAGTTCTATTATCTCACAATGGCACCACCCTGAGTATCCAACGTTTAACGTTTGGGCCTTTGGAGGACATTTGACATCTGCCCTCTGGTTCTAATCATTGCTAAACATGCTGGAGAGTTCCCGTTTGTACATCCAGAAATGCTCGGCTGTTGCTTAGATAGCAGCCGGCTCTGAAGCATTTCATTCCTTGCCCTTTGTCTTCCTGTTGGGTTTAAAATCCAGCAGGAGATCAGAAGGTAGGAAAAGAACAGAATTGGGGTGTTCGTTACATCTGTTTCCCTCCCTGGGAGGTCTTGTTACATTGGAACAGCCCCAGCTGAAAGCCCCAGCTGCTACCAGGTGGCCCTTTGTACATAACTGTTCCTTCTGGATCCCAGTCAAGGCTCCTGTCCTTTATCGCCCCAGAGCTCGGAGGTGGAAAGCCTGCTGCTGCCTCCGCTTTCCCTGGGCATTGCATTTCACACTGGCACTCCTTAAACCTTGTTCAGGACATTGTAAATCGTTTTTTTATTATAACTTTTCATAAATACATTTCTTAAGATGTATCATTCAAGCTACATCTACGAGTCCTTTGAATATTTTCTATGTGACCAATAATCTTTATTTATCCATGATTTGGTGACTTTAAAAATAATGAACAAAATATACAAAATGAAGTAAGTCTTGAAGGGTAAAATGAGGCAAAAGGGAAAAAAAACCAAACAAACAAGGACTACTTAGCATATAAAATGGAAACCAGTCGGCCTTTGAACAAAGAGCCAAAGACAAAAAGAGAAACTGTTTAAAAAAAAAAAAAAAAGAAACACTTTACCTGAGAAAATAATTTCTTTTATACCCAAACAGAAAATGTTGTTAAGGTAAAGTGGAGACTGTAACACAATGAATGACATCTTCAACTATCTTTTCAATAACTCACTGAACCAAGTGAAGATACTTTCCCCAAAGCATCAGCAGTTACTCTCTGACTAGTATGATTTTTGATGAAGGGAATCTTTACACAATCTACAAACAAAATCATCTTTTTCATTTAAGAATCTAGCTTTTAGTGGGCTTGAACTTTAATGAGATATGATGGTGAGCTTGTAATATATTGATGTGTTTCTGCTTACCTTTTAAAATATGCTTTAAGGCTGGAGATTTGGGTCAGTGGGTAAGAGCACTGTCTATTCTTCCAGAGGTCCTGAGTTCGATTCTCAGCATTCACATGGTGGCTCATAACCATCTATACTGGGATCTGATGCCATCTTCTGGTATGCATGTGTACATGCAGATAGAGCACTCAACAGTAAAATAAATAAATAAATATTTACAAAGAATATGCTTTAAATGAAGATAGTGTTAAATCACCCCTTAAATTCCTACAGATGATTTCAGCACTTAGCCCTCCTCAGAGAAATATCTTTGTGTCTTAGATAGTGACTTACAACTTGTCACCATGTAGAGAATAAGAGACTGTGGAGTGTTCAGCTCTAAATGAGGAGTGTTCAGCTGTAAATGGGACATCTATATTCTGCCCTGCTCCCTTCAAGACTCAAGAGATCATCATAAACAAAGGGGAGGAACAATTGAAAGAACCAGAGGTAGTGGGGAAACAGTGTTGTCCACACATGACAGTTCATGCACACATGAACTCATAGCACCTTGTAACAGCACAAGAATTAGACGAGGTCAAGTCATCCCATATCATAGTGTATATGGTAGAGGGGGGTCATGAAGTCTTAGGCAAACTCCAGTCCTAAGTGAGGAACTATTGTCAACTGATGGCTTCTAGCAAAAGAGAAATCAGTTTTCTTCAGAGGTGGCATCTGGGAAGCTGTCCATGTTCCAGTGGATGGTCTTATACCCATGCACATACTGGCAAAAATAAGTACAATTAGTGGCTTAAAAACGAGTCTATAAACTTGAGAGGAAGAAGTGGTGGACAGATATTGGAAGAGTTAGATGCAAAGGAGTGGGGGGTTGGATTTGGTCAAAATACATTAAATTCATCCAAGAGATTGTCAAACAATAAACTATATACATAAACACATTTAAAGATTGTACAAGTGCTGACCCTCATCACCATAAATAGAAGATAAACTGAACAAAGTTAGATTGAAGATATGAGGGGTGATGAGTGTTTTTTTATCTACCCGGTATTAAAATGATCGTGAATAAGCAGAATTGTGGCATGGAGCTGGATGCAGATTGTGAATCCTAATCTTTAAAAAATTTTTTTTCTTAAAATTTCTACAGCTGTTATCACAGCACCCTGGTGGTCCTAACTCGGATTTGTGTTAAGGCTTCTAGCTTATGAGTCCATATGCAGCATCTTCACATGGTGATGCTCTGCAACTGAATTCCGTGTTGAGCTTGTTGCCATTTAGTGTCACAGACACTATTTTCCTCCCTTTATAGATTAGAGAAAAAGCAATGTGATACCTGCCTGTGAAAAACCAGGAGCACCAAATCCAGTGATGAAAGGTTAGAAAGGGTTTTTAGAAGCTGTTTAGTTCAAGCCCAGGTTTCTCATCGATGGAAACCCAGAATGGATAAAGCCCGAACGCCATGCTTTTCACCCCTCTGATTTGCAGGAGTGGTCAGACAAGTAAACAAGTAAACCATGATTACATGAACATTTTGGAGTGCAAGAAAGGAAACTCAGCCACAGAACTCTTGCCTAGAATGGACCATGCTATGGATTCTATTCCAGCCATGCAGTAACAAATAAAGCTTTACATTGTCACAAATCCGACAATGTAAAGCTTGGATATAGTTTTCAGTGGGGAAACGCAATCACGGCTCATCTCTCTCCTGGGTCCTGAAGCCCACAGGTGAGAGTACCCACAGCTAGGGTTCCGCTCTGAGCTGGATCGCCTCAATAGAAGGAGCTTATGGCAGCTACTCAGAGCATTTACATATTGGAGAGGAACAACTGTTAGTTGACGTACACAAGCAGCATGAGAGAAACTAAGGGCAATGATTGAAATTTAAACATGAGCTCATGCTGCATATTCATTCCTTAAAGACAGAAAGATTATCATTACAAAGCTGAATTTTTGGCAGTTGCTATAACAAAAATAATTACGAAGCATCATAACCAAGAAGAACTGGGAAACACAGATTGTATATCCAATCTGAGGACAAGATTTGTTACCTAGTGCTCAACAGGCCATTAAAGCAGATTCGTAGTTTTGTAGCTGCTTGTGAATGAGCTAAAATATGCTTTATTACCTCATTTTTTAATCTCATAACCAACTTGGCAAGAGCGACAATCATCTGGGAAAAAGGGAACCTGGACTGAGAAAAAGCTTCCCTAATATTGGCCTGTAAACAAGTCTGTCAGGACATTTTCTTGATAAATGATTGATGTGAGGGGGCATAGTCTACTCTGGGTGGTGCCACCTGTGGGCATGTAGGTGGCCCTGTGTTGTATAAGAAAGCAAGACAAGCAAGCCATGGAGAGCAAGCCAACCAGCAGCATTCCTCCACAGTCTCTGCTTCAGTTCCTGATGCCAGACTCCCGCCATGAGTTTATGAACTGAGTTTCCTTGGTAACGGACTGTGTGACTTGGGAGCTGAAAAGAGTAAATAAGCTCTTTCCTTCACGAAGTTGGTTCTCACCAGTGTCGTATCACAGCAATTCAAAGCAAACTAGGGCACTAACTTGTAGAAAGAACATTTTAAATTTGGCTCACAGTATCATAGTTTCCAGGCTTTGGCAATTTGCCCCCTTTGTTTTTGACCCGTGGTAGCATACACAGGTCAAAATACAAAATAAACACAGTATATTTTGGTGAAAAAGTGTACCAAGGGATGCTTACCCAATTCATGATGGCTAGGAGAAAAGGAAGTTGGGAGGAGAGGAGGAGGAAGATGAGGAGGAAGGAGAGAGGGAGGGAAGAAGGGACAGAAAGAGGGAGGGAGGGAAGGAGAGAGAGAGGTTCTAGTATTGTTTTTAAGGCTTACTCCAATATCCTAACTTCTTTCCAATAGGCCCTACCTCCTAAAGTTTCCAGAACTGACCAATAAATTCACAGCTGATGACCAAGCCTTCGATAAATAGACATTTTGTAGGCATTTCAGATGAGTTTCAATCATCTTATTTCAAACTGTAGCACTTCTCTTCAATGTATGTGTGTGATGGTTGGTCTTGACTGTCAGCTCACTTGATCTGAAATAACCTAAGTGACGTATCTCTGAACTTATATCCAAGGGTGCTTCCACACAGGATTAACTCTGGAGGGACTCAATGTGGGTCTGGGACACCACTGGGTGGCCATCAAGTCATTGGTAAAAGCAGTGTGTTCCTGTTTGCCTTTGTTGCTGCCCTCTGAGCAACCATTTCCTTGCTGGGGCCATACCCTCTGGACAGCCAACTCCAGCTTTTTGGCTTTCAAATGCCCTAAGAACATTACAGGGAGCTCTAGGCTTCTAGTACTGCAGTACTGAACAGATATTGCTGAGAAGCTGTTAGGTCCTGAGCCTCTCTAGCATACTGATGGCTACTATTGGATTTCTAGGCTGTATTGCATAAGAAAGTCTATATCCTGTGTGAGTGTGTGTGTGTATGTGTGTCTGTGTGTATATGTCTATGGGTCTGTGTGTATGTTCATGTGTGTGTGTGTGTGTGTGTGTGTGTGTGTGTGTGTGTGTGTGTATTTGTGTGTGAGAGATATACAAACATATTGGTTCTGTTCCTCTTTAAAAAAAAAAACTCTGCTTAATACAGTATGCCTATTATTTTTTAGATGGCTAATTGTTCTACCATATAACCAAACTGCTTTGTGGTAAAGACTTAATAAATGCCTTGAAAAATGTGAAGAAATATTTCTGAAATGCTAAGAATGCACAAAACCAAGAAACTTTGGGAATATGTTCTCTGATAGTTTAGAATGTGAATTCTAGAATTAGAAACCTACTTTTATTTCTTACCAGCTGTGCCTTCATTTCTTCATGTATAAAATGAGGATTATAATATGATGAATCTCTATAGAATTATTATGTGCAGTAATAGGGCAGCATAGTTGAGCAAAGTAGAAGAAACCAGCCACAGGATTGCCATCTCTCTGTAAGCATGAATGAATATGCACACGAGACACACTTTTACCAGATATCTTGGCTGCCATGTACCCACTGATGCCATAGTCAAGAACAGATTGGCCAGACTTGGGAAGCCGGCATATGTACACCCCAGGAAGTATAGGACTTTCCTCTTCAGCTTTCTCCCCACTGCTGAGTAGAGGAGGGAGCACAGCAGAGTAATTGTCCTTTATTTTCAAGAAGTTTCAAGTGTCATTGGGTAGGTAAAAATCACAGAAAAGCTCAAGATCTTAGTGGACTCACGGGATCCCAGCTGCTAACCAGCATTTTTGTCCTTTGTAAACACCTCTGAGATGACTTGAAATGGGGGTGTTGTGGGGTGAGGTGGGGGTGGGTGTCTAAACTGATCACCCTTCTGAAGAAATGACTTTTGAAACCATTGTCTACTCTCAAAACTTAGTGCTCACTTCCTTCTGCTTAAAGTTATTCACAGCAATATTTAGAAATGTCACAGATGTCCTGAGTGTTTGTTATCTCACATCCTATGTAATCACCAGTCTTCTGCAGAAAAAGTGGATTCTCATTCCCCTTAGCAAGTCTCCCCCTTAATAATTTTTGTTTATTCTTTTCTCTGAAAGTGGTAGAACAGCTTTGAGTCAACAACAAAATTAGTCTCAAATATTAAATCAACAAAGTTCTGTCTACTCCTATGCAAATTAATCATAGCATATTAATACTATCATAAATCATGCTTTTAGAGAGTGTTCAATGGCATTCTAAGATACGCTATAACAATCTGCATAAAGCAGAATATAAAAGTTTTCATCAGTATGCTCTTAGTTTTATGGAACATATTAGATATATTTGTGAGTATACATAATAAAAATGCCTGAAAGGAAGTGCAGAAAATATTTTATTAGAACTATCAAGAGAGGAGCAAAAATTTCATTGTAACCTGCATTTTGAACCAGATGTGCATAGAAAGAAACAGAATCTACACCTCATGGTGTTTATGTAATAAACATATTTTGTCCTCACAGATGTCTGGAGATGTTTGGCTCAGTAACTGACTACCTTCATAAGTAAAGACTCAATTCAATGTTTGTAATTACAGTCTGCCTGTCACTTCTCCTACCAGGCTTGGCATACTACATTCTTTTGGGCTAATGTTCCAAACAGAAAGGAAGAGAACACACAGGCTTACCTTCATCAAGCTCTCTCTGCTTATCAGGAGGAGAAATGCTCCCCCAAAGCCTGATACAAACCTGCTCTTCCTTTTCGTTGGCCTAAACTGAATCATATATCCTTCCTGGGAAAAAGATCACCCTATCTGGCAATGACCAATTACGATTCTTCCCTGAGAGCTAGGCACAGAATCACTAGGAAATAAAACATAGTAAAATAAACAAAACAAAACAAAGCCACTCCACCAAGGAAGATAAAAAAATCCACAACTGTATCTTCATTAATCCTCCATAGTTGACCCTTCATCCTTCATTTTATCTCCCAAGTAGACTATAGTGGTTTAATATTTGACTCAAAATTCTACTTTAACTATTGTGAAATGAATGAAACCATAAGAAAGATCAACCCTATTTTGAAATAAACTCATTGTAAGCTAAAAAAAAAGAGCATAGAAAAGAACAGGCTAATGTTTGTTTGAGAATACAGCTCAGTTGTAGGAGACATGCCTAGCGTGTGTGAGACCCTATGTTCACCTAGCAACACACGCGTGTGTGTGTGTGTGTGTGTGTGTGTGTGTGTTTTCTTCAGGCAAATCTGTCAGGTTACACATGGAACTGGTAACCATTCCATGTGTGGTGCTTTCTTAATATCTATGATGAAACTACAGCAGCTTTAATAGTCCATTATTTGACAAAAGATGGTACAACACAAAGAAATCTTCTGAAATGTCTGGAGGAAGAGCAAGTGTTGTTTACTAATACTGGATGGCCAGAAACAACATTTCTAAGGCATAGAAGAAGGCTGTTGTCTGAAGATAAACGTGCACTACACTACCAAAGCTGAGAAAACCATCAAAATGCTTGTCTTCTCCAGCAGATAGTGTACATCTCCCATGCAGTTACAGCAATCACAGTGCCTAGATCAGTGCATAGGCTTCCCTGGCCTGCTGTTATGTCATAAGACTATTCCTGGGAAGATGCAGCACACATTTATACTCACCCCGGATTGGGAATCCGAGACAGACCAAAGTGCAGATACCAGTAAAGTCCAATGTGAGTTTTATTAGAGTTACTTACAGGAATACTGGTGATGGGTTACTTACAGGAGAAGAAATGACACAGACAGCTTCATTACTAAGGCCCACCCTAGGATGGATGAAAGCTCACAGAGGTGAGAAACCTGGAGCACACTGCAAGCAGTGCTATAGTTGGAGAGCGTCCTTTCTAAGAAACTCTGGTTTAAACCTCTTACAGGCACTTCAGCTGATTTCTGCTCCGCCCAGGCGGGAAGCCAGGACACCAAAATGGACAGATTCCACAGGTAAAGCAAATAAACTTACAATGCACCAACTATACAGTAGGAAGCAAGCATAGAACTCTGAAAATGTCATGGACCTTGCTCTTCTCGTCTGTAGCTTTCATTAAGGCAGGTTTCTGGTTTTCCTTCTGAGCAATAGTGCATCTTAAAGTCACCTCCTAACAGTGCGAGAAGAGGGTCTGGGTCATTTTACAAGTGAGCACACAACAACAGGGACAGACTGAATCATGTTCTTGAATTTGTTTGTTGGTACTTCTGAAGAACTTTCCTTGGGACCTCTGCCCTTCCTTTACTTAGTTACTAAAGACTGAACATCTACACTGTGTTAGAGTCTATTGTGTGATGCCAGTACCATATGTAGAATCCAAGTTCTTCTTCTCATGAGTAGAATCGTGGTGAATCAACTTACCTTAGCCTAAGATGTTGTTTTCTGTATTCTTACATTTTTAGATAGATGTGCAAACAAAGGCGGAGGGGCTTTATTAGAATTCTGCTCTGTTATCCTCTCAACAAAGGCTAAGGTAGGGAGAGCACTTAGGAAAGCCTAAAAGGGTTGTCAGTATCACAGTCACCTTCTGAAAACCCCCTATTCAAGGTAGCGCTCTCCTTGGCCTGTAGAGGATCAGAGGAAAAAGGAGAAATTTATTTTTGTCTCTTACATGCCTTGTATATAATGAGAAACATATTTCCATTATGAGATAATGACTTAGAAGCACACAAAGACAAACAAAGAGGTTATTTTACTCAAATAATCTTGCTGTGTAGCACTTTTATTTTTGAGACAGGATCTCATGGAGGCCAGGCTGACTTTGAACTCACTTAGTCAAGGATGCCCCCCTTAAACTTCTTCTCCTGCATGTATATTCTGAATGCTGTACTTACAGGAGTGCCACCATATCCAATGTAACAGTGCTAGGAGTCACAAACAATGTCACATGAATGCTGGGTAGGCACTCTGTCAACTACATTTCTTTTTTCAGCCCTGAAGTCATCTTTAGTGATGGTTCACATGGCGGTATGTGTGCATATATGTACCCATTGCTTCAGCAGTCCATCTGGTAGACCTGTGTGTAAACTGTTCATTAGCAAAGAGCCTGTTCTGGTGCAGGCATCTAGCACAGAATACCTAGTATCAGTTCATAAATGAGGCACGTGTGTAATTTCTCTCATAGAAAAATCATAAGCTGAGTTAACCTTTTCATTCTATTTGAATAGTGATGTAAAAAAGTAATAAAATTAACAGCACATGGAAGCAGAATCATCATGACTTGAGTTTTTTTTTTGCCAAATTATCCCAACAGATGTTAGTTTTAATAATCTTGAAGATTTTTAATAATTACTTATTTGACCAATTGGAGATTGCATATA
This sequence comes from Lophiomys imhausi, assembly GCA_907164525.1. Classification (NCBI taxonomy): domain Eukaryota; kingdom Metazoa; phylum Chordata; class Mammalia; order Rodentia; family Muridae; genus Lophiomys; species Lophiomys imhausi. Next base: position 1,048,511 of record CAJQZJ010032097.1, read on the forward strand.
ATAACCTTAAATTGGCAAAGTTAATGATACACTTTAATTATCTCTAGACCCTCACAGATTTTGTTTTTATCTAAAATAGCATGAAATGTCAAGACAGTAATTAAATATTAGATTTGGTGTACTCCCCAGTGTGGGTATCTTGTGTAGCATGTGTTTACAAATGATAATAGAAATTAATCTAAACCAAATAATGTTAAAGCATTTTAGAGATATGTCATTACTTTCTAAAAGTTTCTTAATATAGTAAATAAAATAAACACGAATTATTTAGTCACGTAATCACTGCTCTGTGGAGGGAAAATGATGTAGAAAGAATTAAACAAAATACAAAAATTTATCTAAATACCAGAGGCAATAACATTAACAGGAGTTTGGGCAAATAAAGCCTGAGATGAATGATACCTTATGAGCCCATATAACCATTGATGGGCAGAAGGAAACATTCAAGGTATGGACTGGTATAACCAGAAAATAAAGGTTTTCTCCTTATTCTATTATGAAAACTCTGAAATGTAGAGAGACAATAAAAGACATTTATGGAAAACACCTGTACCTCCACCACCCGCATTCAATGAGTTTGTGCCAGAAAGAAACATGACAAAAAGTCAAAAGAAAAAGAAGAGAAATTTCTCAGGGTAGCAGTTTAAAAACTTCAGCATAATAAACTAAACTATCTGTAAAAGCAGAAGATAAGAAATAAGTTAAATACAAACTCCGGTTTTCAAGTATAGTAAAAAAAATACCCATGAATCAGCAAGGAATGGACAAGATCTATCTGAAAGTAAATTGTTATCTTACCGAGACACATAAAGGTTAAATAAGTTGAGGAGTACACTTATTCTTGTACAAAAAAAGGCCACACATTATACAGATATAAATTTATCTAAAATAATGTAGAATTTTTTTTGTAACCTCAATAAAACATATCTAATAATACAATAGTACAAAAACTATTTTTAAATTTATTTCAAAGAAACTGAAGACAATCTAAGAAAGCAAATTCTACCACAGAGAATAACATCCAACACATTAAAATGTTTCAAAAGAGAAATGATTAAAATAATGGTACAAGAATTTCTGTGGATACAGTGTAACATCCAGAAATATATATTGTCATGGATACCAATTAAGTGGGCTTACCAAACATTAGGGAGAGATATAGCATATACTCAATATTGTTTGATCAATTGTGCAGCTATTTTAATAAATTCAAATTCATATTCCTTATTTCTAATGAATTACAGATATACCTTTTTAAAGGTAGAAATAAATGAATCAGAAATGAATTCTTAGTAATTCTGGATCAAAAATGACAGATCTCAGCAAAGTCAGAAACCTATAAATAATAACTGAAAATGTGGATCAGTTTCACAACTAAGTTATTCATTATTTATGTTCAATAAAAACTGTAGTCAACAAAGTAAAATAAAAATATCAATACCTTGCGGGCCAAGATGGCGGCGACCTACACTGACGCATTTTGAACGTGGGGAAAAAAGAGCCATAAAAAAACACAGAGTTATTGGGCACTGTGCAAAAACTGGAGGGGCTAGACCCCCCCCCCAACACTCACAGCGCCCAAGGGACTGTTAAAAGTCCCAGGGCAAGGCTCTCACCCATCTCTCACAGACACGGAAGCCACTAAACCCGGGATTCGGGAACTCCCATTTGGAGAGGCACCTGGCAAGATCGATCCCAACTTACAGAAGGCAGAATCAGGGTCCACTTGGCCATAGATCACTGGCCTATTGGGCTCCCCACACATCAGGTTGAACTTATACCCACTTAAAAAACTTTGCGAGATAGTGGAAGGCTTAGCAAGGAACAAACAGGGGGCTCAGCGGGTGGTCCGCAGCCGCTCGTGAAGCGGAGGGCAGGAGGTTCCAAGAGAACGCGGGAAGCTGGGAACACAAAGGCGGGCGGGAGGGGGCCGAATCCCGCAAACTTACGGTGGTGCAGCTGGGGAGGGAGCACGGCTGGCAGGGCCAAATCCCCGAGAACCCACGGCAGGTCATCTGGGGAGAGAGACAGGCGTGGGCGGGGCCAGGGATCCGTGCACCCACGGCTGAGCTGCTGGGGCGAGAGGTCCACTCAGGCAGCCGGAGGATCCGGGGCTTGGGGTACCCACGGGACCCATGGCGGCGCAGACAGGAAGGGAATCAGGCACAGAGTCCAGCCCTGTGGCGAGAAGACTAGAGAGAAACCAGAAATCGGGACCATAGCTGTATCCTGGAAAATCCAGACATATTAGGTGTGGAGCCAGACCCTGTCAGCCTCCGTGACGACAAACAAAGCCCACAGAATCTGTGCCTGGGCAAACAGGCCCATACCATCAGAACCATTACAGGCTGATAACTCAGAGTGCAACATAGGGAAGTCTGAATTGGGAGCAGTGAAACAATCCTGGTCCATTACTCACAACCTGGGAATAGGCTGCACCAGCTCACAGTGCCTCAGGCGATTAAAACCACAGTGACCTTGAAATCCCCCTGTAAGCAACAACAGATAGCCAAGTAACTCGTCCCCTGCACCAAATCATCCACTGTGGTTCCAAGCACAGAAAACAGACAGCTAAATGCATCCAATGGTGAAAGGTCAAAAAAAAAAAAATAGAAATCAAGGAAATATGACTCCAACAAAGCAGAATCATCCTAGCTCATCCAATTCGGATGACCACACACCAACAGAAACACATGAAAACATTGACAACTCTGCAGTATGGAAAGTGATAGAGTCCCTGTAAGAAGAACTTAAATCTATGAAGAATTCAAAGAAGCCACAATTCTACAAATCAAAACAAGGAACAACATCATTAAAGAGCTCCAAGCCAAGGTGACAGAGCTTGAACAGGAAAAGGAAAAAGCCATGAAAGATTTTCATACAAAAACAAGCAAGCTGGAGAAGGAAATGTACAAAACGAACAAAACCATACAAGACATGAAAATAGAAATAGAAACAATAAAGAAAACACAGTCAGAGTTAAAAGAGGAAGTGAACAGGAACTACGGATGTGAGTATCAACAATAGGATGCAAGAGATGGAAGACAGGATCTCAGGCATGGAAGATTCAGTGGAAGAAATCAGTACAACATCCAAAGAAAATGAGAAGGCTAAAAAATCTGTCACCCACAACATCTAAGAAATCAGGGACTCAATGAAAAGATGGAACCTAAGAATTATAGGTATAGAGGAAAGAGAGGACTTCTGACTCCAAGGTCCAGGAAATATCTTCAATAAAATCATAGAGGAAAACTTCCCAAACCTCAAAAAAGAGATGCCAATAAAAATCCAAGAGGCTTACAGAACACCAAACAGATTAGACCAGAAGAGAAACTCCTCTCGCCACATAATAATTGAAACTCCTAATGTACAGAACAAAGAAAGAATATTAAAAGCTGTAAGAGAAAAAGGTCAAGTCACATACAATGGCAGAACCATCAGAATTACACCTGACTTCTCCCCAGAAACATTAAAAGCTAGAAGGGCCTGGTCAGATATACTACAAGTCCTGAGAGATCATAGGTGCCCAGCCAGACTACTTTACCCAGCAAAACTCTCTATCAACATAGATGGAGAAAACAAGATATTCCATGAAAAAATCAAATTTAAACAATATCTACCCACAAACCCAGCCCTACAGAAAATCCTAGAAGGAAAATCCCAACCCAGAGAAGAAAACTCCACCCAAGAAAACAAAGGGAATAGAATACCCCTCAGCAACTAAACCAAAAGAGGCACAGGACCACCACCTATACCAAAATAATGGGTAATAACAACCCCAGGTCACTAATATCCATCAACATCAGTGGTCTCAACTCCCCAATAAAAAGACATAGGTTTACAGAGTGGATCCGCAAGCAAGACAGACCCTTCCTTATGCTGTATACAAGAGACACATCTAACTACGAAAGATAGACACTGCCTCAGAGTAAAGGTCTGGGAAAAGGTTTTCCAAGCAAATGGACCCAGGACGCAAGCTGGAGTAGCCATCCTAATATCAAACAAAACAGACTTCCAACTGAAGTTAATGAAGAAAGACAAAGAAGGGCACTATATACTCATTAAAGGGAATATTCATCAAGAGGAAATTTCAATACTGAACATCTATGCCCCAAATACAAAGGCACCTACTTTCGTAAAAGAAACACTTCTAAAACTTAAAGCGCACGTCGATCACAACACATTAGTAGTGGGAGACTTCAACACCCAACTCACAGAAAAGGACAGATCATCAAGACAGAAGACAAATAGAGAAATATTGAGTCTAACAGAGATCATGAAACAAATGGACCTAACAGATATCTACAGAACGTTTCACCCAAACACAAAGGAATACACCTTTTTCTCAGCACCCCACGGAACCTTCTCCAAATCGACCACATAATTGGTCACAAGGATAGCCTCAATAGATACAAGAAAATTGAAATAACACCTTGTATCTTATCAGACCACCACGGAATAAAGCTGGTCTTCAACAGCAAAAGAATCAACAGAAAGCCTACACACACATGGAAATTGAACAGCTCCTTTCTGGATGACCACTGGGTCAGGGAAGAAATAAAGAAGGAAATCAAAGACTTCTTAAAATCCAACGACAATGAAGACACAACATACCCAAACCTATGGGATACATTGAAAGCTGTGCTACGAGGAAAGTTCATAGCACTACGTGCATTCAAAAAGAAAATTGTGACAGCTCATATTAGTGAACTAACAGCTAAGCTGGGTGAATTGGAAAAAAAAGAAACAAACACTCCCAAGAAGAGCAGAAGACAGGAAATCATCAAGCTTAGAGCTGAAATCAACAACTTAGAATCAAAAAGAACTATACAAAGAATCAATGAAACCAAGAGTTGGTTCTTTGAGAAAATCAACAAAATAGACAGACCCCTAGCCAAATTAACTAAAAGGCAAAGGGAAAGAACACAAATCAACAAAATTAGAAATGAAAAGGGAGAAATAACAACAGACATTAAGGAGATCCAGAAAATATTCGGGCATTACTTTAAAAATCTATATTCCACTAAATTTGAAAACCTAAGTGAAATGGACAATTTCCTCGATAAATTCCACCTACCAAAACTAAATCAAAATCAGATTAACAGCTTAAACAGCCCAATAACACCTAAGGAAATAGAAACAGTCATTAATAATCTCCCAACCAAAAAAAGCCCAGGGCCAGATGGCTTTCGCACAGAATTCTACCGGACCTTCAAAGAGGAACTAACACCATTACTTTTCAAACTCTTCCACCACATAGAAACAGAAAGATCACTGCCAAACTCATTCTATGAGGCCACTGTCATTCTGATTCCTAAACCACACAAAGACCCAACAAAGAAAGAGAACTTCAGACCGATCTCCCTCTGGAACATAGATGCAAAAATACTTAATAAAATGCTAGCAAACCGAATTCAAGAACACATCAAAAGTATCATACACCATGATCAAGTAGGCTTCATCCCTGGAATGCAGGGATGGTTCAATATATGAAAGTCTATCAATGTAATTCACCACATAAACAAGATGAAAGAAAAAAACCACATGATAATCTCGCTAGATGCAGAAAAAGCATTTGACAAAATCCAACACCCCTTCATGCTAAAAGTTCTGGAGAGAACGGGCATACAAGGACCATACCTAGAAATAATAAAGGCAATATACAGCAAGCCAGTAGCCAACATCAAATTAAATGGAGAGAAGCTTGAAGCATTTCCTCTAAACTCAGGGACAAGACAAGGATGTCCACTTTCACCATATCTCTTCAATATAGTACTTGAAATCCTTGCTAGAGCAATAAGACAACTAAAGGAGATCAAAGGGATAAAAATTGGAAATGAAGAAGTCAAATTATCCCTATTCGCAGATGATATGTTAGTATACATAAGCGACCCCAAAAACTCCACCAAAGAACTCTTACAGCTGATAAACAACTTCAGCAAGGTGGCTGGATACAAAATTAACTCAAAAAAATCAGAGGCCCTTCTTTATACAACAAACAAATATACCGAGAAAGAAATAAGGGAAACAACCCCCTTCACAATAGCCACAAACAACATAAAATACCTGGGGGTAACTCTAACCAAGCATGTAAAGGACCTATATAACAAGAACTTCAAGCCCCTGAAGAAAGAAATGGAAGAGGCCTTTAGAAGATGGAAAGATCTCCCATGCTCATGGATAGGTAAGATCAACATAATAAAAATGGCTATCCTACAAAAAGCAATATATAGATTTAATGCAATTCCTATCAAATTACCAACACAATTCTTTATAGACCTGGAAAAAGCTAGTCTCAACTTCATATGGAACAACAAAAAGCCCAGAATAGCTAAATCAATCCTGTCCAATGAAAAAATATCTAGAGGTATCACCATCCCAGATTTCAAGCTGTACTACAGAGCAACAGTAATAAAAACAGCATGGTACAGGTATAGAAACAGACCAGTGGATCAATGGAATCGAATTGAAGACCCAAACATGGATCCACACACCTATGGCCAACTAATCTTTGACAAAGAAGCCAAAAACGCACAATGGAAGAAGGACAGCATCTTCAACAAATGGTGCTGGTCCAACTGGATGTCCACTTGCAAAAGAATGAAATTAGACCCATACCTATCACCTTGTACAAAACTTAATTCCAAGTGGATCAAAGACCTTAACATAAGGCCAGCCACACTAAAGATACTAGAAGAAAAAGTAGGAGAAACCCTCGAACTCATTGGCACAGGTGACAACTTCCTGAACAGAACACCAACAGCTCAGGACCTGAGATCAACAATCAATAAATGGGACCTCATGAAACTGAAAAGCTTCTGTAAGGCAAAGGACACTGTCATTCGAACAAAACGGCAACCAACAGACTGGGAGAAAATCTTCACCAACCCCACATCTGATAGAGGGCTATTATCTAAAATCTACAAAGAACTCAAGAAACTAAATGCCAAGAAACCAAATAATCCAATCAAAAAAATGGGAGATGGAGCTAAATAGAGAATTCACAAAGGAGGAATCCCTTAGGGCTGAGAGACACCTGAAGAAATGTTCAACATCCTTAATCATCAGAGAAATGCAACTCAAGACGACCCTGAGATTCCACCTAACACCTGTTAGAATGGCTAAGATAAAGAGCTCAAATGATAGCGCATGTTGGCGAGGGTGTGGAGAAAGGGGAACCCTACTCCATTGCTGGTGAGAGTGCAGGCTTGTGCAACCACTATGGAGGTCTGTCTGGCTATATCTTAGAAATCTAGGAATAACCTTGCCTCAGGACCCAGCCATACCACTTCTGGGTATACACCCAAGGGACCTCTCACGGAGACATAGGGAAGTCTCCTCATCTATGTTCATAGCAGCCTTATTTGTAATAGCTAGAAATTGGAAACAACCCAGATGTCCCTCAACTGAAGAATGGATTAAAAAACTGTGGTACATCTATACAATGGAATATTACTCAGCTACCAGAAACAATAAAATCATGCAATTTGCAACCAAATGGATGGATCTAGAGAAGCTCATCCTTAGTGAGCTAACCCAGTTTCAGAAGGATGCACATGGCATCTATTCACTTATAGTAGGATTTTAACTAGATCGTACAGGATATCTGTACTGCAACTAACACATCAAAAGGAACAAGGACATAATTTTTTTTTTATCTTTTTCTTTTTCCTTCTTTTTTTCTTTTTTCTTTTTCCTTTTCCCTTCTCTTTTTCCTCTCTTTTTTTGTTGATATTCTTTGTTTTTGTGGGTTTGTGTGTTTGTTGGTCTTCTTTTTAGTATTCCCCCAGTAGCAATGAGACACCATCCACTGGCAGTACTGCCTCGTAGGCCCCAGGTGAATGAAGAGGCTCTTGGCCCTCATATGACTCCTGATCTGTGGTGAGAGAATGTTAGGCAGGGACACTCCACCCCAGAGGAACAAGAGGGAAGGGTCAGGGGGTAGAGCATGGGAGGGTGGGGCTGGGAAGCAGGAAAAGAGGACAATATGATAAGGATGTAACCTGAAGCAAAAAACAAAAAAAAAAAATATTTAAAAAAAAAAAAAAAAAAAAAAAAAAAAAAAAAAAGGCAGGGGGCAGGGCTGAAACACTGTGAATGGAATGGAGGATACAGCCATTTGGCCTGGTTTTGCAGACCTCCCGGTGTAGAGAAGACGTGGAGCTAAGGTAAAAAAAGAGAATTGTGGTATTGGCCCATGCCTTTGACTTCAGCGGAGGAGGGGGGGGGGAGCACTGTAGAGTTGGTGGTCTTAAGTATTCTGGAGTCATACGGAGCGGGGTGGTGAGGGTCCATACTCTTGGTCCCACCATTCAAGAAGAGTACACCCTTGGTCCCAGCTCCCAGCACACTGGAGACAGAAACGGGCAGACCCCGGAGCTCAGGGTCAGTCTGATGCAGGGCAAACTCTAAATAGAGAAAGACTTCGATCCAGGAGTGGTGGAACACATCTTTGATCCCTTCAGATGTTAAACACAGGTCCCTGATCCCAATAATTACAGTTCAGAGACACACAGATGGGATTTGGAGGGACCTAGGTTTGGAGGCTACTTACAAAAGGCCTCCTCGATACAGGCAGATTGTCCTTTGGGATCTCAAAATATATACACTAGAGCTGGTTTAGCTCCAAGGTGACAGAATGATTTCTTCTTTAATTCGGATTGAAAGATAACGCTTTGTATGTTGTCAGAAGGCCAAATTTGCTTCAGGAGAAGTACTACCTAGCCCCCCCCATCCCCACCCCACCCCCCCAAAAAAAAGAAGAGGGCAATTGTCCTAGGGTTGGTATTGGGGCAGGGCTCTGTTCTTATCGTTCCAGGAGAATCGAAGCGTCTATTAGGGAGCCCGGGGACGGCTGGACAGCGGAATCCTCAGCAGAGAGCAGAATCAGGCACCAAGGAGGACGAGTGACCCAGCTGATTCTGCCTAGCAGACTTCCTCAATAGCTGCCTCCATCGGGGGCCTGCAACCACCACAGCAATCCAATGTCACTGGGACCGCTTAGCTCTACACAACGCCCCAGCAGGAACCTCAGTGAAGCCTACAAGATCAGCTTCTGCCTACAAACCCCTTAGGTCATCTAAACAGCGGAGAACAGAAGGACTGAACATAAAAGAGTGTACTAACATTTTTAATCATTTTTCCCATTTGGGTTCGGGCCCCAAACAGGTCTACTACGACCCAAATCAGCAGGAAGTCACTTTAAGAGAGCGACGTCCCATGCCCAGAGGGTGGGGAGGGTGTTTCTCTGCCCTTCTTTTTGGTTATTTGAAGGATAACTGAAAACTCTGTTATGTAGGGGAAGAGACTACAAGCTGATAAATGGTCCTGTCTTAATGGGTTTTGGAGGTTAGCCCCAGGGAATTCCTACTTTTCCTTTTCTGTATCCTTCTTCCTCTCCTATGTAGGAGTGCACGGGCTTGAGAAAAACCAAATATTGACATAGCACAGGAAGGTCCAAGAAGAAGGAGCAGATTATTGAATATGCCCTTATACCTTTGTATATTGACACAAAATTAGTAGTTTATTTGGCTAAAGTGGTATTGACCATTGTTTATTGTGCAAAAATAAGATTGTATTGGATTACATCGGTATTGATCTTTGTATATTGATACAAAATTCAGATTATAGTTGGCCACAATGGTATTGACCCTTGCATATGGACGTAATATTAAGATTATATTGGGCTACATAGGCATTGATCTTGGTATATTGATACATAATTAAGAGTATATTTAACCACAATTGAATAGATCTTTGTATATTGATACAAATTTAAAGGTAACGCTTCCTAATGGTATCATACCTAGAGATACTTAAAAATGAAATGTGAAGCTCTGACCTCTTGATACCAACCGTCTAAAACGGTCTAGGATAGTTAAAACAAACTCCTAGTCATGCAAACATGTCACTTTGTTAGCTACTATGACAGTCTATCACAGATATTCTCTAAACTACCCAGTAATCAAGTTGCTAAGAGACAAGCAACATTTGCTTATCTAAATACAAGAGATGGATAGGGCATCTTCAAAAACCCCTAGAGATCTGCAGAATATGGCATTCAAAGATGTTATCTTAAATCAAGTTTTTTTTTATATCGAGACATATCAGTGCCTGACAGCACCCCCTATTCTACTCCAAGTAGAAGATAAGCATCGAAGAACCTCCACTGTAAGAGGGTTGAATTAGTGGCAAGCCTTTCTCTTGGCATGAAAAAACCCCTTGCACCAACTGCAGACAGACTGCTGTCCAAAAAGGA
>CAJQZJ010032097.1:1063768-1074074 GCA_907164525.1 Lophiomys imhausi
TGCAAGATAGTATGAATGTTGAGTCACATATAGACCTTTAAACTCATGGAGTTGGTTAGATAGTAGAATGTTAAAGTCAGGGGCCAAATATGTATAAACTGGACATTGGGAAGGTATACTGGGCCAATTTACTCTCATAAATGTGGCATATTTATATCTATTGTTTTGTATAATACTTACTGTTATAAGAGAAGGAACCATCTGTTGGACTGAAAGGGGAAACTTCTGGGGGGAAGAGGGTGGAAGGGCGGGATAGGAAGGGGGAATAGGGAGGGGTTTGTTACTGAGTTGTAACTTGAAGAAAAAAAAGTAAAGTGTTTAAAAAAAATATTTTAACCATGCAAAACATTTTGTGATAATTAACTAGACTTGATTTTTCTTATATCTTTTAATTTTCTTTTAGTTTTGGATTTCATTGTAGGTTGCAATGAATATATATGTATATACCTATGAAAATATATAATAAATACATACACACATATACATGTACATATGTGTGTATGTATTTATTATATATTTTTCCACAAGGTAAACTATTATAAGTATACATATTTTCATTGCAACTGACTACACATTCTTGTTTGATTTTTGTAGAAATTCTTATTTTCCAATTGTTTTCTCTGCATTGGGATAAGACTATACCTTATATGAAGTTGTGTTTACCAGGCAGATTACCAAGAGGACCAAGTCCTGCAAAGTATTGCTTCATTGTGAATTTACTTAAATATGGAAGACTTTTATCCAATTTCTGTCTTCTTTTTTGTTTTAATGTCAATCAAGGAGATAAAAATGGCTGTGTTTCCAGAGAAAAGATCTGTCTCTTCACAATAAAGCAAGTTCTTTGAAATTGACTTAGTATATATCTTAGAAAACCTTTTGAAGATTCAGTTGGAAAATGGAAGTGACCTTTTGCCTGTCACACTCCAGAACTGGGCTGGTCACCTAGGGAAGCAAATTGAGTTCAGTGAGCTTGACTATGTTAGAGTGCTGAAGTAGATTTTGGGGAATACAATTTCTAAATGGATTGTTGTCTTTCTCCTGGCCTTTTTAATGAAAGGGGAGGACATTTGATTATTTAGACCTAGACAAAATTTTTACGACCTAAGAAACAATCCCCAGTCAGCCAATTTCTTTGCTCCTCCCAAGGGGCTATTAGCCATTCCAGAGAGATATGTTTATTTTCTGAAACTTACTTTCCAGATGGACATACCTATCTTTCCAGAAAGCCAAATGTGCCTTATGAAATTTGAGAGTGATAATTAATCTTGCGGGTGACACCATCTGAGTAGGGCAAACAGCAAATGTTCTCCAGAAAATCGATAAGATAAAAACAGGCACCATATTTGGAATAATTTTTACTTTCCAGAAACTTTCAAAATACAGCTGTCTCTTAGCTACAGTCCCATACAATAAATTTTGCTCCATTTTTATAAATAAGGACATGATACCCTGGGAGCTAGGGAATGCCTGCAACAAGGATTTGAGCCTAAGCTTGACTGTCCTACAGTTCAGGCACCTGCTATCCCACAGAAGGGCCTTCAAGGTTTAATATTTAAAATTCAAGTTATGGGTACAAACCTGACAACTTTGAAGGCTTATGAAGATGCACAGGTGTTCCTTAACTGATGATTATTAAGTAAAGAGACACTAAAGTTTGACGAAGACAACCCATGATGGCAACAGTCTATCATGAAATATGTCCAGCTAGTAGTTGACAAATACCACTTGTGTCACTTGCCAGTCATTTCAGGTGTCTTTTTAGCTGAAATACTGTGAGCCCAAGCACACATGCAGACATATCCTATAGGAGCGTATTTAGAACTGTTACCATAGTCTTGAAGGGCATGAAGGATGGATAAAGGGCTCTCTTGAGGCCCATGAAGGGAAAACTGTTGTAATAAATAATTAAATTGTTAATATTATTACCAGTATTCATATTATTATTAATTCGTAAGAGGTGTTAATCCTTAACCTGCCATTATAGATGATCACAGAGAGATACCTGAGGGATCTTAACAAGCCTTAGCCCATTTAAGCTACCTTTTAATGCTATTCCCCAAATAAAACCCAATGTATACATATGTCTCCTTGGGCTGTTATTCTCCACGCTATGCTGATATTCCAGGCCACCTGAATATATGATTCTTCTCTCTACCACACTGCATGTCCTCCTTCTTCCTCCCTTGGCTTATTCCCATCAACCTCTCTGTTCCCAAAGTCTGCCAACCTTTATCCCACCTACCTCTCTATTTGCCCAATTACAGGCCTCAGCATTTTATTAAAGCCAACCAGAGACAATGGTTGCAAGCAAAGTAACAGTATCACTTGGTAGGTATGGTGGGTATGGTCTCTTACAACAAATAGGCCTCTGAAAGGAATTAGTTAATATTTAGAACACATAACAGACCATCCTGTCAGAAAGGCCTTACCCCTAGCATATTCACACACACACACAAAAGGAACATACCTCTGGCCTTCAAGAGTGAGACAAGACACTCTGATCAGCTCCAAAGATTAGAATACTACATGTCATTGTTCCTTCTTCTCTTAAGAGTTAATCCAGTGGGACCTGTCAATCACCTGGCCAAGACCCCTTAAGGAGGCCAATACTGATTCTCAAGGTTTTCTCATTTTTCCTCTGGAGCTATGTACCACCATCTAGCTGCTTACACATGGCTTGGTCTTTTGTCTTCTCTCCCTTGGCAGCTCTCAAGATTTGCAGCTTGCCTGACTTATTATCATTATTTTAAACTATAATAAAATGTTCTCAATCTTCCTTCTTATTTCATTTCTAAATTCTTTTTTAATTTTTTATTTTTATTTCTTCAAATTACATCTCAATCTAATCACAATCCCCTCCCTTCCTGTCCCACCATCCCACCCTCTTCCCCCTCACATCCCCCCATCTGCTTCCTTTTTTTTTTTTAAAGTTTAAGGAATATCTTTTTCTAAATTCTTTTATTAACCAGACTAAGAATCTGAAAGAGGGAACCTCCATTTCCCCACTAATGGAACTACATAGTTTAAAACAGCATGAGAATCATCATAAATGCAGAAGTGTTTCCAGGGCTTATGTGTAGACAATAAGAAGGGTAAGTGAGGCACAACGAAACCAACGTACTCAACCATTCAGTATAGAAAGACAGTTAACTTAGGGAACTAAACTATTGGAATGTGTCTCAGGGGGCAGAGACCAATTGGCAGCAGGAAAATCCTTGTCAGTTTTAAGGGGGCAGACTGTTTGCATTTAGTCAGGAACTAGCTGTCCTTGCCCAGGGTGTTTGACCCTTGGGGGCAGATAAGGAGAGTAGTTATTTTCCTGGTAAACAGAAATCCACCTTATGAGATTCCTGAGGAAGTCTGAGTTTAGGCTTCTATTTACCTAATAACAATCCTTCTGTTTATCCAGTCAGGCCAGAGTTCTTCTGTTTAGAACATGGTCAACAGCACTGCCATTTGGGGGGCCTACTTTGAACCTAATCAGAAGAACAAAGCAGATAAATCAATCTAAAAAAGTACTGGTTCAATACTTTGAATATAATCGCTAGGTAACTAGACAGATATTAGTAGGTTTAATGGCCATTGAGCATGGACTCTTCTTTCGTGGACTTTGGACCTGACCTCTTGTTTCCCTCCTAAGTTTTGAAAGGAGCTCCTCCTTAGGATTTAATTTAGCATATGAAAATGTGGAGGTATTTGGGCTTTGTTGAGACCAGTTAAGGGAAAGCTTCTTCCTCCAGCTCAAAAGAATAGAATCCAAGTTATACTTCTGGCCCTGAGTGGAGAGACATTCTAAGCTGCCCTCAACATTCTATACTCCTTTTAACAGTCAGTCTAGTTAGATCAGGTGGCCAGGGGTTGTCCCCACCTAACTTAGAAGAATCTGATTCATTGAAAGGTCTACTAAGCAGAAGGTAGGACTAATCATTCCTCTATGAGATGATGTGGTTATCCTTCCCTGAAGCCTCTTTAATGCAACTGTTTCCACAGGTCCTTTAGAGTCTGTTTGACTTCCTTGACTTAGGAAGTCAATGTGCACCTTCCCTTTGATTTCTATCTCTTTTTCTTTGGAAAGCGTACTTTCCCTAGCATACTGGGATTTCTCACTCTTTCTCACCATTTTGTTATTTGTTTTTGTTTTTGTTTTTTGTTTTTTTTGGTTTTTTTTTTTTTGCCATGAAGCTGGTTGCTGACCTTCATGGTAAAGACACACAAATCTCTTCCAGTTTGCTGCCCTGTAGCTTTTCTCTCAGGCTCTAATAAAATTGGCCTCATGCGTCCTTTTCAGTCCATTTTAATAATTTTTTTATCGTTGAGACTTAGGATTCAAGGGAAATTTCCATTTCTACAATAACACCATGACCACCAAGTGACCCTTCTCCTCCAAATTCCCCAGTAACAATGATAGAAACACGTGCATTTCCGTAGAACAAAAAAACAAAACAAACAAAAAAACATCTAACATACAATAGTCAGATAAACCCCGGCAGATGAAATCTCTCACATTCCTGACCTTGTGCCCCTGGAAGAAGTGTTAATAGTTAGCATGGCAAATTTGGAAGGTTACACTGTTTTGAAACTAGAGTCTGAGTATAAAAAAGGATATCTGTAACAATCCAACACCCCAACCAGTGCTGCACTCCCATGAGAGAGCAGACTTAAGTAACAAACAACTGTTCAAGCTTGTCACCCCAGTCTATCTGCCCTTACCCAGTACTTAAAGAAAGTTGAGAGAATGTAAATCAGAAATGCTTTCCTATAAACAAAGGAAGGGTAGGAAGCTGGCGTGCATGCTTTGAAACTGCTGAAGAAGGAGAGCTATATGACAGACACACATTCACAAACCATGGGGACCACAGCAGAGAGGCTTGGCAGAGTTTTGGGACCAGGACACAGGTGACCTGGGAGGAATGGCCTGTGAACCTAATAATCACCAATGTTGGAATTGGTCACGTTTGACTCAAGTGCTTCTCTGGAACTGTCCTATAAAACTTCAGCATGTTTGATGCCAAGTTAGGAGCACAGGTTAGTCCTTAATATCAGCTAATAAGGAAGTTGAAGCAGGAGGATTGTTAATTCCAGGCCAGCCTAGACTATAGAGTATGCTTACTGCCAGCCTAGACAGTGGAGTCAGACCCTATTTAGAATAAAAAGTACAAATTGTCTGGGGCTACAGTTTAGTGAGAGAGAAAGAGAGATTGACTAGTATGCTTGAAACTAACTAAAAAAGAATTTACTGAAAAATAAAAATGAAAGAAAGAATGAAAGAGAGAGAAAAGAAAACCCTTTTTCTTCCTCTTCTTTCTCCCTCTTTCTCCTCTCTTTCTTTCCTTTTATTTACTTCCCAAAGCTGGAGATTAAGACCAGGTCCTTGTCCCCAATAGGCAACCTCTCTACCCTGAGCTAACCCAAACATGTTTTTCTTGGGTTAGCTCATATAATGTTGCAGGCTGAACTCCAAATTCACGATCGACTGGAAAACTGCTTGTTTTCCTCCTGAGTATTTTACCTCAGGTTCTATCTACATGCTTGGCATTGAATCGCCAAGATTCCAACAGACTCTTTGCTATCTCAGAAAAAGATCAACAAGTTCTTCTCCATTATTTACAACCACGAAGAGAAAATTCTTTAATAAAACTAAACAGCAGCATTAAAGGACTCTTAAAAAGCTCTTATAGGAATATAACCCTAATAAAACCAACCCTCTCTAACTTATTTAAGCATGTGTCATACACAAAAGAAGCACCCAGTGGACATTCAGTGAGGTATTGAAAATCAACTAAAAGCTCCAGTAAGCCAATAGAGCTGCAGAAGAGAGCTCTGTCTTTCACAGCACTGGCAACCTTCGCCACACTCTCCTCTCCGTCCTGAGAAGTCACACGGGAGAGTCATGGCCTCTGTCTCCATGCACATTCAGACTCTCTCTGTTGGAGATGAGCTCCTGTTGGCTTTCTTCCATCCACACCAAATATGTTCTTTTAGTTTGGAAGGGCACAGAGAAAATGTCCCAATCTGGAGAAGGAGGACTCTTGAGAGGGACTCTCCCAGGGCTAGGTCTCACAAGACAGACAGATGTGAAAATGACCAGGCAACATTGTTCACTGGATGTGATTTGATCCAGAAGATTGAAATGATAGTTCTTCTTTCATGAATAAGACCCTTCTGCATCCTCCACACCTGTAAGCTATCCCTAGAAGGTATAAGGTAATGTTGGCTATGTGGTATGTTACCGAACGAAAAGATGAAACACCTACATTTTGTACTAGAAGTTTCCTACCATGAACTACTTACATGGGGAAAGTTGAACCTGAATGACAGTGCCCATTATAGAGGATAGAGGATGACACTACATTTTAATGCCAAGAGTAACAATAGAGAATTTGTTTTAAGGCAGGCATGTGACAGCAGTGAACAAGCCAGTCTCTGTCTGTGGGAAGTGTGTCTAGACTACATGCAGGTCAGTGCATTGGAAGCTGTTGACCAGGCTGAAGGGAAGTTTAGTCCAAGGCCATGTGGGTTTAAGAGGCAGAAGTAGAAACCCATGTGTGACACCCTTGTCATCAGCAGGGAAGGGACACAGTGAAGCTAATTTGATGTTCATTCCACAGTGAGACTCCCCGGAATGAGCTTGACATACAACCAACATGCAACACAGTAGGCACTAGGTCAATTTTATTGAGAGAAGATACTGCGAATTATGAACCAAATCTATATGCTGTGTATTCTAGAGAATTCTTTGACCATACCTCTTCTATTAAGGAGGATAATGGGCTGTGATTTATTCTTTGATTGTAAAAGTCACCATCAATACCAACAGTGTGACATCAGGCAGTGCCTACTAAGGAGACATCTACCACTGCACAGGAGTCCCTGAGGAGCTACTACTGGAGGATGATTTCTAAGTCCCAGGCTATGATCTACCTACATGGCTGGCTCTGTGAGTACTAATGACATTGGACTGTTATTTAGACTGTGGCTGGAAGAGGAAGTAAGTAATCAAAAAGACGAAGAAGGTGAGGTGCCTAAAGCCCTGCTGCCTTTAACGCCACACTAGCTTGCCTTCTTGAAGCCTTTCTTGGAAATTCTCTCCAATAAGTACTTTGACATGCCAATCCACTCTGCATTGCTACAATAGCCATAAGGGTTAATCTTTCTCTATCCCGTCCAACCCATCAGATCTTTCATTTTCCACATTCTTGGTTGCTTAAAAATGTCTGCTATGCAGTCATTGCTTGCCAAATAGGATCCAAATTCCTTGGTGAGTCATTCATTCTCTGTGATATTCTGCTACAGCCTGAATTTTTAACTTTGTACCCTTTCTGCCTTGGAGGACACACACAACACTTCCAGTGTTTCTTACAATCCTCCTTTCTCCCCCTTCTCTCATGATGTTCTTGTTGTCAAGAGTGTGTACTCATTTCAAGGCCATTTCTAAGGCTGCCTTTTTAAGGTCTTCATATCCAGGCACTTGAGAGCCATAAGACATTCCTTAGGTTGGCATTTCAAAACCATAACTTAATAATATGTATTTGTTTATTTGTCAGTAATAAAAGGATTGAGTCACCTACTAAATATTTACTTCTTAATACCATATCAGGTATTATTCCTCTTTATGCATTTGTTTGCATTTGATGCAATGGGGCACATAATATGGATGATGGATAAAAAAATTAATTAGCAATTTGGGTGATGAGAATGCTTGGAATGTAAGTAGAAGTGACTGGTACAGGACATTATGAACACTCTCTTTCCCCTTTTATATCATTTTATGTTACTGAATTTCAACTTCCTAAGAATGTTTTCAGAAAACAAGTCAGTGGTTGAATGACTTCTTAGATATCTCTAGCATTTATCTACGAAATTGCAATCATGTCTTTCTCTTTAACTTCTGCTATGCAGAAGAGAGCAAGCTATAATACGACTGTGTTTCTGTCTAAAGGCATCACTGTGCTCTCTCTGCCCCAGATTTTTCTCCTGATCAGAGCACCCGTGCAGGGTGCAGATTCCCGTGACCCTCATAGCCTTTGGTCACATGTGGATCATGGGAATTGCTCTCTCTATTCTCCCATCTCCAATCCAGAAAACAAACAAGGGAGAAAGGGCTTTTTTGGTGTCTCTCTTCTCTCTGCCACCTGATTCTTTAGGGGAGCCAATCTGAATCCATTGTGGTTGTAAATAAGTGCCCATTATAGATGCTCCTCAGCAACAGTGCATGTGAGTTTTGCAATTTACAGTAGAAAGCAATTTAAAATGGCATTTAACTATAATATTATATATGGTTTAAACTGTGATTGTGAATGGAGTCATTATACCTCCTATGACCCTCCAGCTACCATGAATGATCAGTCTTTGAATATGGATGGAACAGATGAACCCTTGGGCTAAGCATGCAGCCTCTCCTTTTTACCTTGCATTCCGCAAAATGTCATCAGCTTTATCTCTCTCAAACACTCCCTGACTTAGAAACATTACTAGCTAATTATTATTTGGTCAGAAAAGCCTTAACTTCTTATGTCACTGCCGTTAACCTTGCACACATTAGAATTAGCTGGTGAGTATTTTCCTTTGTTAACACAAAAGCCTCAGCTCTTTGAATTGAAAGTGCCAGACAGCAAGATTGGGTGCTGGCGCTCTTTTTAAACCTCCTTATGTAATTCTAATATGCAACCAGTGTCAAGATCCACCATATTGGATGATGTTTCTAGAGATCTGGATATAAACGGCAGGGACAGATGTGCAACATATGGAATAAGAAGGGGAACGCTGGGCCCATTGAGGTGCTGATGCAGAGCCTTAGGAATGAGGAAGATAGTTTTTACTCTCGGAGTAAAAATAGAAAATGAGCCCACAACCAGCCATTGCTGGCTACAGGCACTCAGCCCCTCCTGGGTCATTTCTAGCAGGTTCTGCCAGGGTTTCACTCAATGCATTGAGTCATAGTGGTGTCTCGTTAAGTCACTGCTTCCTTTGCTAGTTCATCCCAATTCTGTGCCTCCTAAGGGATAAAAGAACTCTGACAGGCAAACTTTGATTGGCTTAGAATTTTCCCCTAGCATAAATATGAAGAGGAAGACAGACTCTTGCATGTTATGGCTACTCACATGTTATCCCCTCCTGCTCTGGAAAAGATAAGTTGGCACAATTTATGTCATGTGGTCTAAATGCCAGCAGTTCTGTTCCACCATGAAATAGACTCTTGAAAGGAAAAAAAAAAAATGTTCTCCCTGAGAGTGGTCAGAGACCGCCACCACTCCTAACTCATTTTAGGAATTTTTGGCATCTAAGTTTGGCTACAAGACCTGGAGTGGCTTTATCAAAACACTTTATGACTGTGCTTTTAAAAATGTTTTTCTCTAGTCATCATTATGAGGTAATGTATTAGGTAATGTCTTGAGAAATAGCCAGAGGGCCAAAATGTCAGCTTTACTGCTCACATACCTGAGAATAGCAATGTTGGTTATTATTTTAATATTACAATATCTTTGGAATGTCTCGTAAAGAGAAACTAATAGTGACAACTGTGTCTCTGTATTAAAACATAGCTCTATTTGGGGAAAAAGCCTAGGTTACTCACCAATACTTGTGAGAAGTCTCTCTCTCTCACCCTATCTGCCGCACACTGCTCATCTCAGCCATCACAGCCAAGTTCAAGTTACCCAGTTCTCTCTAAAACCCACAGATAAGTTCCAATCACATTTATTTTCAAAAGCCAAGTTCAGTCTCAGAGACAGTCATAAAATCCATTACAAATGACAGCAAGAAAGGAAATGTCTGAACATAGTTCAAAAGTTAGCACTCAAACTAGAAAGATGTTGGTATGTTGAAATCTCAACATCCAAATAAAGGAATCTAGTTACAAGAGCTAAGTATGCATACATAGCCGTCCAGGGGAGAATTTAGGATGTCTGCCAAGGTGAAGTTTCTTAAAACTCATTAAGCTCTCTACCAATGAGTCATACTCTAGCAAGGGTGAAGACCAGTAGAGATTTTTCAAAATCTCAAATCTAGTTTAGTGGTACAGCTTAGTATGTTCCTGTTGGCTTGTGTTCAATCCAGTATTTTCTTTTAAAAGACATATACATTCATTTTATGTGTATGGGTGCTTTACTTGCAGGTATATCTGTGGACCACATATATGCAGTGTCAAAAGATGCAAGATCCCTAGGAACCAGAGTTACAGATGGTGTGAGTCACCACGTGGGATTCTGAAGCTATGCCAGAGTCATCTAGAGGAACAGGCAGTGCTCTTAACCACTGAGCTCTCTCTCTCTCTCTCTCTCTCTCTCTCTCTCTCTCTCTCTCTCTC
>CAJQZJ010032097.1:1083655-1136310 GCA_907164525.1 Lophiomys imhausi
TTTTTCTCAAGCCTATGCACTCCTACATAGGAGAGGAAGAAGGATACAGAAAAGGAAAAGTAGGAAGTCCCTGGGTCTAACCTCCAAAACCCATTAAACAGGACCATTTATCAGCTTGTAATCTCTTCCCCTAAATATCGGAGTTTTCAGTTATCCTTCAAATAACCAAAAAGAAGGGCGGAGAAACACCTTCCCCACCCTCTGGGCATGGGACGTCGCTCTCTTAAAGTGACTTCCTGCTGATTTGGGTCGTAGTAGACCTGTTTGGGGCCCGAACCCAAATGGAAAAAATGGTTAAAAATGTTAGTACACTCCTTTTATGTTCAGTCCTTCTGTTCTCAGCTGTTTAGATGACCTAAGGGGTTTGTAGGCAGAAGATGATCTTGCAGGCTTCACTGAGGTTCCTGCCGGGGCATTGTGTAGAGCTGAACGGTCCCAGCGACATTGGATTGCCGTGGTGGTTGCAGGCCCCTGATGGAGACAGCTATTGAGGAAGTCTGCCAGGCAGAATCAACTGGGTCACTCGTCCTCCTTGGTGCCTGATTCTGCTCTCTGCTGTGGTTTCCGCTGTCCAGCCGTCCCCGGACTCCCCAATGGATGCTTCGATTCTCCTGGAAAGATAAGAGCAGAGCCCTGCCCCAATCCCAACCCTGGGACAATTGCCCTCTCTTTTTATTTTTTTTGGGGGGGGGGGCTAGGTAGTACTTCTCCTGAAGCAAATTTGGCCTTCTGAGGTGGTTGAAGAATAGACAGCTAGAGTCTCATAGTTAAATTTTGAGTTGTTTAGTAATCAAGAGGGTGTTATAGATCTAAGAAGATACTCTTAAAAGTGTGTTGCAAGTTTGTATGAATGTTGAGTCAGATATAGACCTTTAAACTCATGGAGATGGTTAGATAGTAGAATGTTAAAGTCAGGGGCCAAATATATATAAACTGGACATTGGAAAGGTATACTGGGCCATTTAACTCTCATAAATGTGGCATATTTATATCTGTTGTTTTGTATAATACTTACTGTTATAAGAGAAGGAACCATCTGTTGGACTGAAAGGGGAAACTTCTGGGGGGAAGAGGGTGGAAGGGCGGGATAGGAAGGGGGAATAGGGAGGGGTTTGTGACTGAGATATAACTTGAAGAAAAAAAATAAAGTATTTAAAAAAAAAAAAAAGAATGTGAGCTCTGAAGCTTCCTGCTCTGGATCCCATGCCTCCCCTCGGTGATAGACTCTTATCTCTCCGAAACTTTAGGATGAAATAAACTCTTAATTTCTATTAAAAAAAAAAAAAAAAAAGCTCAGACTCTGACTTTCATTTGCAGAACTTCTGTGCAGAAGGAATCTTCTATGTTTTGGATAGTCGGTACGGGGGTGCAATTTTGGGGATTGTAGTATATTTGAGGATGAGGCTGTGGGATGCATGAATGGGTACCAGGCTAATGCGGTGGATGGAATATGGAGTGGTTGGTATGCAGACTGCCAAAGTCTTTCCAACTTGACAATTGTTTTCTCCAAAGTTCAAGTGTACAGTCAGACTTGGATTTCCTCCCCCCCCCCCCCATTCTCAGCTGATTATGCTGGCTCTTCTGTGGGAGTCTACCTGGGTGGTTAACCAATGCTACCCATGACAATCTTCTGGAACAGTATGGTAGAAAGAAAAGAAAACCAACTTCTATTTGGTTTTTTGTCTAGTAAAATCCTGGTATTTTATCAAGTCTTCTAATCCCCTGTACTTGAGGATTTGAATGGAATTCTGTTATTTTAGAAACTATGTATAAGGACCAAAACACTGTGCGGCTTAATGAAGTACTATGTTTTAGACAAAAATGAACATTAATATATAACAAACAGTGATTGTTATAACATCTTTTCCATTGGGCTAGTTCATTTAATACTCCCAAAAGCAACATTGCACTTGAGTTAGAAAATGAAATAAGCTTTTCTGACCATGGCTGATTTTGAGATTGTTCTGGATGTCTTAAGAGGAATAGAAATAGGACTGAAGAATTCTCAGGGTATAAACTTCAGTAGATGGTACCGAACTGGTTTTTATAAACATTTATTTAGAGACATTGATCAACTAACTTGTTAGAACTCAAACAATACAATACTATTGTTTCACTCTGTTTTCCGTAATGATGTGTGATACTGAGTCTCACCATGTCTTTCATTTGGTGTTTGAAAAGCCAAGAGATGGAATCTCAGAGTCATCTTGACTTGCATTTCTCCGATGATTAAGGATGTTGAGGATTTCTTCAAGTGTCTCTTGGCCATTGGAGATTCCTCTTTTGTGAATTCTCAGTTTAGCTTTGTACCCCATTTTTTGATTTGGTTATTTGATTTTTTTTTTTTTTGGTGTTTAATTTCTTGAGTCCTTTACATGTTTTGAATATTAGCACTCTGTCGGATGTGGGGTTGAAGATCTTTTCCCAATCTGTGTGTTGCTGTTTTGTTCTTTTTTTTTTTTCCTTTATTTTTTATTTCTTCAAGTTACATCTCAATCGCAGTCCCCTCCCCTATTCCACCTCCAGTCCCACCCTCCCACCCTCAACCCCCCCATCCTCTTCCCTTTTTTTTTCTTTTAAGTTTAAGGTATATCTTATTTCCCCCTACAGTTTCCCCTTTCAGTCCAACAAATGACTCTTTCTCTTATAATAATAAATACAATACAGTACAACAAAGGTAATTAGGCCACAGTTATGAGGGTTATATGGCTTAACATACATTCCCAATGACCAATCCATATGTATTTGGTACCTGACTTTAACATTCTACTATCTAACCATCTCCATGAGTTTAAAGTTCTATACCTGACTCAACATTCATACTAATTGCAACACAATTTTAAAAGTATTTTCTTAGATGTATAACACTCTCTTGAATCCTAAACAACTCAAAATTTAATTATGAGACTTTATCTATCTGTTCTTCAATCACCTCAGAGACCTGAGAGGGACAAATATATCTGATTATATAGGAAGTACAGGGCCTGCAGCTTCCCAAACTAAGAAATGACATACCAGTGGCTGCCTAGACAGTTCCCATTTTCTCTCCATACATTACAGCATCACTCTTCAGTCGTTTGGCCCCGCTTCTCTGATAGACATTGATTGTAGAGCAGGGGTTATGAAGGACTTACCTACCCTGTCTTGGGAGAGCTAGGCTGTCGACTTACCTGCTTCCAGGTTTTGTCCTTTTTGGACAGCATTCTGTCTACAGTTGGAGCAAGGGGCTTTTCCTACCAAGAGATAGGCTTGCGACTAATTCAATCATCTCCCACTGGAGATTCTTCGATGCTCATCCTCTACTTGGAGGAGAATAGGGGGTGCTGTCAGGAGTTGATATGTCTTGATATAAAAAAATCTAAAGTTACAAAAACATCTTTGAATGCCATATTCTGCAGATCTCTTGAGGTTTTTGAAGAGGCCCTATCTATCACTTATATTAGGGTAAGCAGATGTTGCTTGTCTCTTAGCAGGTTTATTTCTGATTAGCTTAGCAAGTAACGATAATAGACTGTCATAGTACCTAACAGAATGACCAGCTTGCATAACCATTAGTTTGCATTTCTTAATTATCCTAAACAGTTTATGACAGTTAGTAGTAAAAGGCCGAAACATCACATTTCATTTTTTTTCTTTACCTCCTAACCCTTCCATCCCATTTCTCTGGGGTGGGGTGTCCTTATATAACAGTCCCTCATCTCAGTTGAGAGGTTGTATGAGGGCCAAGAGCCTCTTCATTCATTGGGGATCTACGAAGCAGTACCATCAGTGAAAAGTGTCTCGTTGCCCGGGAGAGAGAACTACTAAACAAACAAATCAATAAGCATACAATAGATAGAAAAGACTAAAAAATAGAAAAAAATATAACTAATATATAAAAATAAATAAAAATTAAAAATTAAAAATAAGAAGTCTATGTCCAAGTTCCCTTTGGTGTGTGAGTTGTAGTATTGATACCTTCTACTATATAGCTAAAATCCTACTATAAGTGAATAGATGCCATATGTGTCCTTCTGAGTCTGGGTTAGTTCACTCAGGATGAGCTTTTCTAATTCCATCCATTTGGCTGCAAATTGCATAATTTCATTGTTCCTGATAGCTGAATAATATTCCATTGTGTAGATGTACCACAGTTTTTTAACCCATTCTTTGGTTGAGGGACATCTGGGTTGTTTCCAGTTCCTAGCTATTACAAATAAGGCTGCTATAAACATAGATGAGGAAACTTCCTTATGATTCCGTGAACAGGCATTTGGGTGTATACCCAGAAGTGGTATGTCTGGGTCCTGAGGCAGAAGCTATTCCAAGTTTTCTAAGATATCGCCAGACTGACCTCCATAGTGGTTGCACAAGCCTGCATTCCCACCAGCAATGGAGTAGGGTACCCCTTTCTCCACACCCTCGCCAGCATGTGCTGTCATTTGAGTTTTTGATCCTAGCCATTCTGACAGGAGTGAGATGGAATCTCAGAGTCGTCTTGAGTTGCATTTCTCTGATGATTAAGGATGTTGAGCATTTCCTCAAGTGTCTCTCAGCCATTAGGGATTCCTCCTTTGTGAATTCTCTATTTAGCTCTATCCCCCATTTTTTGATTGGATTATTTGGTTTCTTGGCATTTAATTTCTTAAGTTCTTTGTAGATTTTGGATCTTAGCCCTCTGTCAGATGTGGTGTTGGTGAAGATTTTCTCCCAGTCTGTAGGCTGCTGTTTTGTTCGAATGATAGTTTCTTTTGCCTTACAGAAGCTTTTCAGTTTCATGAGGTCCCATTTATTCATTGTTGATCTCAAGTCCTGAGCTGTTGGTGTTCTGTTCAGGAAGTTGTCGCCTGTGCCAATGAGTTCGAGGGTTTCTCCCACTTTATCTTCTAGTAGATTTAGTGTGACTGGCCTTAAGTTAAGGTCTTTGATCCACTTGGACTTAAGTTTTGTACAAGGTGATAAGTATGGGTCTAACTTCATTCTTTTACAAATGGACATCCAGTTGGACCAGCACCATTTGTTGAAGATGCTGTCCTTCTTCCATTGTGCCGTTTTGGCTTCTTTGTCAAAAATTAGGTGGCCATAAGTGTGTGGGTCTATTTCTGGATCTTCAATTCGATTCCATTGATCTACTGGTCTGTTTCTATACCAATACCATGCTGTTTTTACAACTATTGCTCTGTAGTACAGCTTGAAATCCGGATGGTAATACCTCCAGATGTCTTTTTATTGTACAGGATTGATTTAGCTATTCTGGGCTTGTTGTTGTTCCATATGAAATTGAGGCTAACTCTTTCCAAGTGTATAAAAAATTGTGTTGGTATTTTGATAGGAATTGCATTGAATCTATATATTGCTTTTGGTAGGATGGCCATTTTTATTATGTTGATCCTACCTATCCATGAGCATGGAAGATCTTTCCATCTTCTAAAGGCCTCTTCCATTTCTTTCTTCAAGGGCTTGAAGTTCTTGTTGTACAAGTACTTTACTTGCATGGTTAGAGTTACCCCCAGGTATTTTATGTTGTTTGTGGCTATTGTGAAGGGGGTTGTTTCCCTTATTTCTTTCTCAGCCCTTTTGTTTGTTGTATAAAGAAGGGCTTCTGTTTTTTTTTTTGAATTAATTTTGTATCCAGCCACTTTGCTGAAGGAGTTTATCAGCTGTAAGAGTTCTCTGGTGGAATTTTTGGGGTCGCTTATGTATACTATCATATCATCTGCAAATAGGGATAATTTGACTTCTTCGTTTCCAATGTTTATCCCCTTGATCTCCTTTAGTTTTCTTATTGCTCTAGCAAGAACTTCAAGTACTATATTGAAGAGATATGGTGAAGGTGGACATCCTTGTCTTGTCCCTGAGTTTAGAGGAAATGCTTCAAGTTTCTCACCATTTATTTTGATGTTGGCCACTGGCCTGCTGTATATTGCCTTTATTATTTCTACGTACAGCGCTTGTATGCCCGTTCTCTCCAGAACTTTTAGCATGAAGGGGTGTTGAATACTGTCAAATGCTTTTTCTGCATCTAGCGAGATTATCATGTGGTTTTTTTTCTTTCATCTTGTTTATATGGTGAGTGACGTTGATAGATTTTCGTATGTTGAACCATCCCTGCATCCCTGGGATGAAGTCTACTTGATCATGTTGTATGATACTTTTGATGTGTTCTTGAATTCGGTTTGCTAGTATTTTATTAAGTATTTTTGCATCTATGTTCATGAGGGAGATTGGTCTGAAGTTCTCTTTCTTTGTTGGGTCTTTGTGTGGTTTAGGAATCAGGGTGATTGTGGCCTTGTAGAATGAGTTTGGCAATATTCTTTCAGATTCTATTTTATGAAAGAGTTTGAAAAGTATTGGTGTTAGCTCCTCTTTGAAGGTCCGGTAGAATTCTGTGCTGAAGCCATCTGGCCCTGGGCTTTTTTTGGTTGTGATATTTTTAATGACTGTTTCTATTTCCTTAGGGGTTATAGGGCTGTTTAATCTGTTTATCTGATCTTGATTTAGCTTCGGTAGGTGGAATCTATCAAGAAAATTGTCCATTTCACTTAAGTTTTCAAATTTGGTGGAGTATAGATTTTTAAAGTAGGATCCAAATATTCTCTGGATTTCCTCAATGTCTGTTGTTATTTCACCCTTTTCATTTCTGATTTTGTTGATTTGTGTTTTTTCCCTCTGTCTTTTAGTTAATTTGGCTAAGGGTCTGTCTATTTTGTTGATTTTCTTGAAGAACCAACTCTTGGTTTCATTGATTCTTTTTATAGTTCTTTTTGTTTCTAAGTTGTTGATTTCCACCCTAAGTTTGATGATCTCCTGCCTTCTGCTCCTCTTGGGAGTGTTTGCTTCTTTTTTTTCCAGTTCACCCAGTTTAGCTGTTAATTCACTATTATGAGCTGTCACAATTTTCTTTTTGAAGGCAGTTAGTGGTATGAACTTTCCTTGTAGCACAGCTTTCATTGTGTCCCATAGGTTTGGGTATGTTGTGTCTTCATTTTCGTTGGATTTTAAGAAGTCTTTGATTTCCTTCTTTATTTCTTCCCTGATCCAGTGGTCCTCTAGTAAAGAGTTGTTCAATTTCCATGTGAGTGTAGACTTTCTGTTGATTCCTTTGCTATTGAAGTCCAGCTTTATTCCATGGTGGTCTGATAAGACACAAGGGGTTATTCCAATTTTCTTGTATCTGTTGAGGCTATCTTTGTGTCCAACTATATGGTCGATTTTGGAAAAGGTTCCGTGAGGTGCTGAGAAGAAGGTGTATTCTTTTGTGTTTGGGTGAAATGTTCTGTAGATATCTGTTAGGTCCATTTGGTTCATGATCTCTGTTAGACTCATTATTTCTCTGTTTGGCTTCTGTCTTGATGATCTGTCCATTGTTGTGAGGGGGGGTGTTGAAGTCTCCCACATTAAAGTGTTTTGATCGATGTGAAATTTAAGTTTTAGAAGTGTTTCTTTTATAAATGTAGGTGCCTTTGTATTTGGGGCATAGATGTTTAATATTGAGATGACCTCTTGGTGTATATTTCCTTTAATGAGTATGTAATGCCCTTCTCTGTCTTTTTTTACTAACTTCAATTGGAAGTCTACTTTGTTTGATATTAGGATGGCTACTCCAGTTTGTTTCCTGGGTCCATTTGCTTGGAAGACCTTTTCCCAGCCCTTTACTCTGAGGTAGTGTTTATCTTCAATAGTGAGATGTGTTTCTGTGTCTTTTTATTGGCGAGTTGAGTCCATTGATGTTGATGGATATTAGTGACCAGGCATTGTTATTTCCCATTATTTTGGTATAGCTGGCTGTCTTGTGTTTCTCTTTTGTTTAGTTGCTCTGGAAGTTTCTATTTCCTCTGTTTTCTTGGGTGTAGTTATCTTCTCTGGGTTGGAATTTTCCTTCTAGGATCTTCTGTAGGGCTGGGTTCATGAGGAGATATTGTTTGAATTTGATTTTGTCATGGAATATCTTGTTCTCTCCTTCTATGTTGATAGAGAGTTTTGCTGGGTATAGTAGTCTGGCTGGGCACCTATGTTCTGTAAGGCTTGTAGGACATCCGTCCAGGCCCTTCTAGCTTTTAAATTTTCTGAGGAGACGTCAGGTGTGATTCTGATGGGTCTGCCATTGTATGTGACTTGGCCTTTTTCTCTTACAGCTTTTAATATCCGTTCTTTGTTCTCTGCATTTGGAGTTTCTATTATTATGTGGCGAGAGGAGTTTCTTTTCTGATCTAATCTGTTTGGTGTTCTGTAAGCCTCTTGGATTTTTACTGGCATCTCATTCTTTAGGTTTGGGGAGTTTTCTTCTATGACTTTGTTGAAGATATTTCCTGGACCATGGAGTCAGGAGTCTTCTCTTTCCTCTATGCCTATAATTCTTAGGTTCTGTCTTTTCATTGAGTCCTTGATTTCTTGGATGTTGTGGGTGAGAGATTTTTTAGCCTTCTCATTTTCTTTGGATGTTGTACTGATTTCTTCCATCGAATCTTCCATGCCTGGGATCCTGTCATCTATCTCTTGCATCCTATTTTTCATACTCACATCCGTAGTTCCTGTTCTCTTCTCTTGATTCTCTATTTCCTCTTTTAACTCTGACTGTGTTTTCTTTATTGTTTACATTTCTATTTTCATGTCTTGAATGGTAGTGTTCGTTTTGTACATTTCCTTCTCCAGTTTGCTTGTTTTTGTCTGGAGATCTTTCATTGCTCTCTCCTTTTCCTGTTCAAGCTGGGTCACCTTGGCTTGGAGCTCTTTAATGATGTTATTCGTTGTTTTGACTTGTAGAATTGTGGCTTCTTTGAATTCCTTCATAGTTTTAAGTTCTTCTTGAAGGGACTTTATCACTTTCCATAATGTAGAATTGTCATCGTTTTCATGTGTTTCAGTTGTGGTGAGGTGGTTTGGGCTGGACGGAATAGCATTGCTTTCTTTTGTTGGAGACATTTCGCTTTTTTTTTTCCTCCGGCCTCTGGCCATGTGGAATTTTTTTTTTTTTTTTTTTTTGCTGTCTTCTGGACTTGAGTCCAAAGGGGGCACTGTGGTGTAGAAGTTGCCTTACTCCACCCCTATAAGGTGAGTCATTCAGTCCCGCCTCCCAGGTGGGGACCTAATTAATTCAAGTGGAGGAGCTGTGCACAAGTAAGCTGTGAATCCCTTCCGGAAGGGCTCTTACTAGTACAAAAGTTCGATATAGGACAGTTTCAAATATCTCACAGTTTGCCTGGGGTTGGTTCCTGTAGGGGTAAATCTGCAGTTCAGCTCCAATAGCCTTGCCGCTCCCGAGGCTTGGAAGCTGGCCAGTGACGTCACAGACTGGGATCTGAAGGCGCTTTGCAGTGGAGCTACTTCACTTCCAAGGGTTGCAACCTTTCCCAGATAATTGGATTGTCTTTGTGAGACCTGGGAGTGCCCAGCAGGGTGGGGATTATCTCTGCGTGGTTTCTGAATCTGCCAGCTGGGTATTAGGTTGGAATTTACCGGGGATTTCTCTTTTTGGGGGGATGGGTTATCCCGATTCCCAGGTCCGGAGGCTTCCTATCATGTCCGAGAGTTGGAAGGGGCATCCTGCCCAGGCATCTTACGTGGTCCCTGTGTAGCTGGGTGAGATTTAGAAGGGGTCGTGCCCTTTGTACAGCATCCTGCAACACTTGCCACCTTTTGACTGTTGACCGCGAATTCAAAATACGTCCGCACCGGCCGCCGCCATCTTGGATCCCGCCCTGTTGCTGTTTTGTTCTAATGACAGTTTCCTTTGCCTTACAGAAGCTTTTCAGTTCCACAAGGTCCCATATATTGACTGTTGGTCTTAGAGCCTGAGCTGTAGGTATTCTGTTCAGGAAGTTGTCACCTGTGCCAATGAGTTCAAGGCTTTTCCCCACGTTCTCTTCTCCTAGATTTAGTGTGTATAGCTTTATGTTAAGGTCTTGGATTTACTTGGAGTTAAGTTTTATGAAAAGTTATAAATGTGGGTCTATTTGCATTCTTCTACATGTTGACATCCAATTAACCCAGCATTATTTGTTGAAGATGCTTTTCTTTTTCCATTGTATGGTTTTGGCTTCTTTGTTTAAAATTAAATGACTGTAGGTATGTGGATTTATTTTTGGGTTTTCCATTTGATTCCATTAATTAATTGGTCTGTTTCTATGTCAGTATCATGCTGTTTTTATTACTATTGCTCTGTAGTATAGGTTCAGATCAGGGATAGCTATGACTCCAGATGTTCTTTTCCTGTACAGGATTAATTTAGCTATAGTGGGCTTTTTGTTTTTCCATATGAAGTTGAGAATTGTTCTTTCAAGGTCTGTAAAGAATTGTGTTGATATTTTGATGGGAATTGCAATTGAATCTGTACATTGTTTTTGGTAGGATAGCCATTTTTATTATGTTGACACTACTTATCCATGAACATGGGAGATCTTTCCATCTTGACAGCACATGCTGGTGAGGTTGTAGAGAAAGGGGAACCCTCCTCCATTGCTGGTGGGAGTGCAAACTTGTACAACAACTATGGAAATCAGTCTGGTGATATCTTAGAAAACTTTGAATAGCTCTACCTCAAGACCCAGCCATATCATTCCTGAGCATATATCCAAAAGATTCCTCACCAAACCACAAGGACATCTCCTCAACTATGTTCATAGCTGCTTTATTTGTAATAGCTAGAAACTGGAAACAACCCAGATGTCCTTCAACAGAAGAATGGATTTTTTTTTTTAAAAAACCTATGGTACATTTACACAATGGAATATTACTCAACTATCAGAAACAAGGAAATCATGCAATTTGCAACCAAATGGGTGGAACTAGAAAAGCTAATCCTGAGTGAGCTAACACAGACCCACAATGATAACATGACACATATTCATTTATAACTTGATTTTAGCCATATAGTACAGGATAACTATCCTAAAACCAACAGACTGAAAGGAACAGGAACATAGACTTTTTTACCTGTTAGTGGGACACTTTGCCCTATTAGAGCTGCCATGTAGGCCCTCAGTGGAAGAGGAAGTTCTTAGCCCTCATGTGACTAATGATCTGGGGGGGTGATATGTGGGGCACCCCACACTGGAGGAGTGGTGTAGCTGGGAGAAAGGGTGGAGATTGGGAGGGTGGGCCTGGGAGGTGTCGAGGGACAGGGCTGGGATAGAGATGTAATTTGTATTAATGAATAAACATTTTTTAAAAACCCAAGAGAACTAGAAAAGCTTTAGGTTGGATCATTTTTGAAGATTTTTTTTTAGCCCTAGTTTTGTTGTGCAATTGTTGTTGCACACACAGATGTAAAAGTCCATTTCCTCTGCAGGAATTCTACATAGGGTCAGTAAGCAATTTGTATATCCAAGGGAAAACTTTAAAAAGAGCCTTATGCCAAAGTTAGAGCAAGAGTGTTTTCCTTTCTGTCAATCTCTTCTTCAATTTGTTATTGTGGTTTTTTATTTCTATTTGGGTGCTAGATACTTTTAACAGCAGTTTGACGCTATAACTGAGAATGTAGACTACACCCAGCTCTGACTCCTATCTTTCTTGCATCTCTATGCTCTCACCCCTGCTAGAAGGAAAAGGTGACATTAGTTGTTTGGCATTCCAAAGAGCAGGTGGTTTACAACCTATATTTGTAAGGAAGCAAGGCAGGACTGCCTGTAGCTGAGACTCTATGCTGTTGGCTGAAGCTTCTTTATCTCTTTGAACTTTGCTTACAAACCACAAATTCATGGGAAAAACTATTAAGAATCTCAAGAACAGATGGTTGAAACCTAGCCAGGAGACTGTTCTGAGCCTGTGGGCCCATGGAAGTACACATAAATATGACCCTAGCCTCCACATCTGTATATGTTGTACATAAATTGGCTTGAGATTACAGGGGAGACATAGCAGCCTTACAGAATAAAGGAAAAAGCACCTGTACCCTTGACTTAATTAAGCTACTGAATTAACCAACCTTGTAAATGGCCTAGACTCAAGAATTCTTGTTGTGAGAAGGAATAGACTCCTTGTTTTAAAAATCACTTTGACCCGCATGCTTTATTATTCACAAATGAAAACATTCCAACTAACAGGGAAAATTATACTGATGCCAAGACTACAAAGGTTCTAGACAAAGGGAGAAAGCTGGAGGAGTTTTGCTCTTATACACAAATCCGTGGTGAGTCACAGAAAGGATGTGGTCACTACTTTTCTCTGGACACTGCTGGGTGTGAGGGGCCACTGTGTTTTTTGGAACAACAGAAGGCAGTGCTGTCACTTTCCACCCCCTCACATTCCTCCGCCCTCAGATGGCTTATCAAACTCAAGCAGGACAAAGACTAGCAAACTACAATGTAGAGCTGAGACGCTACACACAAGTTGAGATCATGAAATGAGGTCACATTGAGCCTCATGGAGGGCCTGATACAAAATTACCATGGGGATTCTGTGATCTGAAGGTGTTCCCAAAGTTCATGAGTTGGGAATTCATTCTCCCTCATGCATCATTGTGGACATGTAATCTTTTAAAGTAGAGGGGCTACTCCTGGAGAATGGATTAATACCAATATCATTAGACTGTGTTAGTTAGGTAGATATCTCAGAAATGAATGCCTAATAAAAGGATTGGATTGAGGTGTATGTTGGTGGTAGAGCATTTGCATATGTATGGGTGGGACTGGATCTGATTTCTTGTACCAAAAAAAGAATGAAATTCTCTTTCTCTCTTCCTCTCTCCCCATGTGTTGCTTTCCATCATGGTAAGGTTCAGCAAAAGGACTCATCAGATATATACCATTAATCTTGGGCTTCAAAGTCCCTAAATACACTTCTATTTCATCCAAATTACGTAATCTGTATTCTGTTAGAACAATACAAGGAAACTAAGGTGTGCGAGACTTTGTTTGGAGTTCCCAATAATATGCTTCTTAGAAATCATTTCATTTTTATTTATGTGTATAAGTCTATCTCTCTCTGTCTTTGTCTTTCTGTCTCTCTGTATCTCTCTCTCTCTGTGTACATTCATATACGCAAGTGTGCATTTCCATGCATATAGGCATGTACCCATAGAGGCCAGAAGAGGATGTATGTACCTTGATCCCTTGGAAGAACAGCAAGCACTCTTAACAACTGAGTCATCTCTCCAGCCCAATAATGTTCTTCTATAGTTTGCAGAAATCCACTTGGCAAATATTTTGGGCTTCATTCTGGATCATCCTTGGTTATGCAGTTGTGATGCTAACTACTAAACTTAAAGTACCATTTTCACATAGCAGTGCCTAGTTTGTCCCTTGATTTCCTTCAAGTACCTGAGATTTTATAATTCTCCAGCGTCTGATTCTGTCTTCCTGACCTTACAGATGCTGAGACATTGACCTTAAGGAATTTCAAGATGGATCAAGTACATAAAAAAGTCTATGTTGAATGACAGGGATTACTCCTCTGGGAAATATAGCTTCAGAGAAAAAGGTAAGTGAAGAGTGTTGAAGGGAGTAGGTTTGTAGGAAGGTCTGGAAGGGCGGAATCCTCTGTAGAATGTCTACAATTGGGCAGCCATGGTAACCTCGTCCCCTACCTCCTGAGTGAATGGAAGGTGATCCTCAGAGGCTTCTACTTTCTCCTTCTCATGAGTGCTTCTGCATCGAGCTTGCTTCTCAGATCTAGAAAGCAGCCTAGACATCTATAAAGTATGGGTCATTGTCTACTCTTTTGGATTGTCCTGGATTGAATAACAGTTCTCCAAATTTAAGTCATCCAGGCATCTCAGAATGTGGCCTAATTTAGAAATAACTATAATTAGTTAAGATGAGGTCATGTAGGATTCAAGTGGGCCATGAATCCAAGGACTGACGACATTTTAAAAAGACATATAAAGGCATACAAGAAAGGAAGCCACAAGAAGACAGAAGTAGAGTTAAACTATCAGCAGCTCAAACAGACAAGAAGTGTGTGTGTCGTGCCTAGAAGCCTCTGGAGGAGCATGGCTCCACCATACCTTTTATTTTGTAGTTGACCTTCAGAAATGTGAGAGAATATTTTTGTTAATGTGGTCTCAGGAGTAACATATAGGTTATTATTATCAAATATCTTAAGCAGGGATTAAGAGCTGGGTCTCTGCTTGATCTCTAAATTATAAAAGAGAACAATGTAGGCGGGGCTTCTCTAACAAAATGCTTGCTGACTATGGTGCATAAAGAGCCATTTCTCTCTATCAGGAGCCCCTGCAGTAAGAACACTTTCAACCTGGGTGCTGCTTGCCTGCCCACACACACCCTTCTGGGCTTCTCCTACATCCGTCTTTTCATCGCAATTCTCTGCCAAAATGTGATCGCACGATCTTCCTGTTTGAACTGGTGAGGTTTTTCTGTGACATCAGACAAGAAGGCAGAAACTACTGGAAGTTTCCTCCATGCAAGATTAGCAGGACATGGGTGAATCAAGCTCATACATTATTCAGAGAGGAAAAAATGTGGGCTTTGAGTGAACTTTGGAGGAATCGGCAGCTATTCTGGAGGAGAGTGCCCGATTGTTTTGCCTCATAGAACACAGACAGCAAGTGGCATTCCTTCCAGCAGAGCTAATGGAGCACACCCAGACACTGGTGAACTGGGCAGCAGACATGTCTCTCTGTGAGCACTGAAATCTTGCAATCCAAAAAAATGCAGCTACTATAATCCTCCTGAAACCCGCATACACCAACTTTCCTACCTACTGTATCTGAGAGAATCTTGTGATCATATATCTCATCTAAAACACCTGTCAACTGGGTTCAAAGCAATGCACCCACATGGCAGCTCGAAACTGTCTATAATGGCCAGTCATGGTGGCACACACCTTTAATCCCAGCACTTGGGAGGCAAAGGCAGGTGAGTATCTGTGAGTTCAAGGTCAGCCTAGTCTACAGAGTGAGTTCCAGGATAGCCAGAGCTACACAGAGAATCGTTGTCCTGAAAAATAAGAACAAAAACACCTATCAAAGCTTACAACACTCATTTACACAGAACTTAAGGTATCTTTTTTTTCTGGCATCTACTGAGCTTACATCTCCCTCAAGTTAACTAAATAAACAAAAATAAACACATAATTTTTCCAGTTGTAGTAAAGAAAGCAAGAACAAAGAAAGAAAGGAAGAAAGGAAGAAAGAAAGAAAAGAAAGCACTATTGGAAAGCAGATAGGACATGCATCAACTGTGGTTAAGGGGTAGGAGAGCAATAGAGAAGGGAATAGCAGGGTACAGGTGATGTAGACAGGGAAACGTCAGGAACCTCTAATTAGGGAGGGGAAAGGAAATCAATACAGAAGAAAGGCAAACACCTGAAAAAGTCATAATAAATCATACTAATAACTATCTACCTGAAACATAAAACCCTATAATACACGTAAGTCTGTATATAAATATACATACATACTTTAAATGAAATTTTGTCACCTGGACTGACAGAGCTCTCTCCAATAGCCAAAGACCATCTAACAAAAACCCAACACAAGGCACAAGAAGCCCTCTTTTGAGTCTTGGTCGGGATTATCCAAGAGACTCCCCCAAACATGACAGGTTATTGATATTTCCCTTAGTTGCCCCCCCACCCCCAGAGATAAAAGGTAAATCCCTACTGCTGAAGTTACCATGTACTTCATACACAGACCCAGAGGACCCTGAGCTAGAACTAACCCGAATGTCTTCTTCCCGAGAACCAGTTTTCATGGTACCTGAGGTTCCTTCCAATGGAAGGAATCAACCAGCAATTCTACCCAGCTCTAACACCTGTGAACCACAACAATGACCAACATGGGACAGTGACCTTAAGGGTGCAGTACTGACATTCATACCTTGGCAGTAACCAACATCTCTCTACTTGAACTTAAGACCTGCTAAATAATACATAAACCATGTCTGGCACTGGAAGCCTAGCTGATTACTCAGTGCAGGTAAAGTCATGGTTATTAGAGGAGAATCTACAACAACTAATTTACTAAGCCATCATAATCCCTAACAAAACTCTAAAAATTTCTCCAAATACCCACAGATAAGTGTAGCTCTTATTCCTCATTAAGGGACCTTCTCTTTGCAACAGACTGAGACCATTACAGAAAACCACAACTAATCGAAGTGCAGATGTATGTAGTCCAGTCCTAAAGGATACATATACAACACAAACTCTGCACCTAAGGCTGGAGAAATATTGTAGAAGAGAGGGTGGAAATAGTGTAAGAGCCAGGGGATCAGGGAGTTTGCTGTGAAAAGCATCTCCTAGGAATGTCAGACGCCACACCCATAAAATCTCACCAACATGACTGCCTTTATAAACATGAGCTGAACAAGAACAACAATGGACACACCAAAGTAGAGAGATGGAAAACCCAATGGAGTCAACTCAACCCTACACAAAGAACTGTAGACAACTAAGGAATCTTGACAGTGGGAGAACTAGTCTCAGGGAAGAGCATTTCAGTTGGCTATCCAATGCCAAATGGTCAGCCTGAAAACACACATAAAGTTACACTAGACAGATTGGCACAATACCTTCACTGATGCTCATGCTGGGGAAAGCAAGACAAGATTGCGTTTTCAATTAAGCATTCAGTTTTATGGTAGTTATTTTAGCAACTCTGTCTTGTGCTACTTCTCTGGGAAGATTTACACATATTCTCTGGGGTTTTATAACCGCTAGCTTATGGACATCAGCTCTGTCATGGCTGGTGTAATGTGCAGAGCTGGTGAAGGAAAGGAAATCCAAGGATACATAGATGCAACAGACAGTGAGGTCACCCTAGAGTGCTCCTGTGACTGTGAAAAGCACCATGCCAAAAGACAGCTTGGACATGAAGGGATGTATTTGGTTTACAAGGTAGA
The DNA here is from genome assembly GCA_907164525.1 of Lophiomys imhausi. Lineage (NCBI taxonomy): Eukaryota > Metazoa > Chordata > Mammalia > Rodentia > Muridae > Lophiomys > Lophiomys imhausi. The sequence continues at coordinate 1,100,434 of CAJQZJ010032097.1, forward strand.
TTCTTTCATCAACAGAAACAAGAATGCAGTGCAAGAACCTGGGGCAGTAACTGGAACAGAGACCAAGCAGTAACACTACTTGCTGGCTTACTTCCCACATGGCTAAGCACTGAGCCTGCATTCTTCTACAACCCAGGACTCTCTGCTCAAGGGTGGCATCACCCACACTGAGCTGGACCTTCCTACATTAATTGTAAATCAAGAAATGTCCCCATAGACATGCCCACAGGTCAATCTGATGGAAGTAATTTCCCAACTGAGGGTCCCCCCTTCTAGGCGTGTCAAGTTGAAAACTTCAGCTAGGAGACAGTTATACATTATTGTTCGATTTAGACCAATGTTATTCAAAATGAAACCTGAAAGGAATTGGACGGTTGGTCGAGTCCTGTGAACAATACTGATTCTCAGGTTGCCTGGAAATATGAACAAAGCACTGTTTACATTATGGAAGAAAATGCCAATGACCAATAAAAGAATTATGTAATACTGAGCATTTCCTTTTGAATAGTTATTAAATTTGGTTCTCTGAATATGATCTTCTATAACTGAGATTATAAATGAACTACTATAGGCCCCAGTCAATCAGCATTTAAGGGTTTGTAAGAACCTATTATTTCAAAGTTAATAACCTTACAGTCATTGCAGCTGCCCAGGATCTGATACTATTCAATGAAACCAGTAAATACAATAATCTGAGTAAGTTAACAGGTTGGGCTTGGATCAATCTGATAATTTACTGATCAGCAGCACATATAGATTCATTAGCTTGAGCATTTCTTGGTTGAAATGCCACTTTCATAGAAGGCAATTAAATAATTGAGGTATTTGAAAGCTAAATCAAGTTTCATTTATATTTTGCTTGCCAAATATTACTAAATCTGTAGGATAAATTGATCTTTGATCATTACATCTGTCTGACAACAAAGATAGGAAACTGATTTGTTTCCAGAAAACAAAGTTGAAAGTCCAAGTTTGGTTCTTTTTTAAAAACTTTATCTTACATTAAAATTTCTTGTGTTTCATGTTTTAAAACTGCAACTCTGTGCCTGTAACCCTTGTACAGACAGTAAGGTCACCTACAAGCTGATCGTTTACAACTGCCCACTACGCTTTATCTTATGTAAATGTATCTTTGAAACTAGGGACATAAACTTTATTGGTAAATCAATATCCATCCCACCTAACTAATTCTTCGTTCATTCAACAGATATGACCAAGCTCCTGTCAGGTATTCCAAGCCCTGTATTGATGACACTGGGAATCCAAACAACAGCAAGACAACTGCAAAAGTCTTTCACTTGAGATATTACAGTTCGAGGTGTGGGCAATGCTTGGTGAGTGGAGTGCTCACCCAGCAAGCATGATAACCAGGGCTCAGATCATTGGTGTCTATATAAAAGCTAGGCACAGCACGCATTTCTATAATCTCTGAGAATAGAGGGAGACCTATAATTCTGGGGACGGGAGACCCCTGGATTTGTTGGCCAGACAGACAAACCAGGCAAATCAGTGAGCTCCAGGTTCAGTGAGACACCTAATCTCAAAAGATAAGGTAGAAAATAATTGTGAAAGAAACTCAGTATCTACTTCTAACCTCCACACACATTAAAATACACTACACACACCCCTCCAAATTAACAAACTGTATCTAATGGTGAAACTTATTTATTATTCTAAGACAAGAGATGATCTTCAGAATTTTTATGTACCACTGATGTTTAAGAACATAATTTGACTTTTAAACCGTGCTATGATTTTTTTACTTTTTTTTTAAAATTAATTAATTTATTTATTATTCATGTTACATCTCAATTGCATTCCCCTCCCTACTCCCCTCTCTGGTACCACCCTCTAACCCTCTTCTCCCTCAACCCCCCCATCCACTTTCTTTTTTTTTAAGTTTAAGGTATATCTTTTTCCCCCCAACAGCTCCCCCTTTCATTACAACAAATGTCTCTTTCTCTCATAACAACAAATACAATACAAAGCAATAGAAATAATTAGGCCACAATTATGAGAGTTGTATGGCTTAGCATACATTCCCAATGTCCAGTCCATACGTATTTGGCAACTGACTTTAACATTCTACTATCCAACCATCTCCATGAGTTTAAAGTTCTATATCCAACTCAGCTTCCATTCTAACTTGCATCACAATTTTAAAAATATTTTTATGTACCACTGATGTTTAAGAACATAATTTGACTTTTAAACCGTGCTATGATTTTTTTACTTTTTTTAAAAATTAATTAATTTATTTATTATTCATGTTACATCTCAATTGCATTCCCCTCCCTACTCCCCTCTCTGGTACCACCCTCTAACCCTCTTCTCCCTCAACTCCCCCATCCACTTTCTTTTTTTTTAAGTTTAAGGTATATCTTTTCCCCCCCAACAGCTCCCCCTTTCATTGCAACAAATGTCTCTTTCTCTCATAACAACAAATACAATACAAAGCAACAGAAATAATTAGGCCACAATTATGAGAGTTGTATGGCTTAGCATACATTGCCAATGTCCAGTCCATACGTATTTGGCAACTGACTTTAACATTCTACTGTCCAACCATCTCCATGAGTTTAAAGTTCTATATCCAACTCAGCTTCCATTCTAACTTGCATCACAATTTTAAAAATATCTTCTTAGATCCAGAACACCCTCTTAATTCCTAAACAACTAAAATCTGACTATCAGGCTCTAGCTATCTAGTCTTCAACCACATCAGAGACCTAAGAGTGATAAATATATCTGATTATACAGGAAGTACAGGGCCAGCAGCTTCCAAAACTAAGAAATGACATACCAGTGGCTGCCTGGACAGATCCCAATTTCTCTCCATACATTACAGCATCCATCTTCAAACGTTTAGCCCAGTTTCTCTGACAGACATTGATTGTAAATCAGGAATTTTGAAGGATTTGCCTACCCTGTCTTGGCAGAGCTAGTCTGTCGACTTACCTGCTTCCAAGTTTTGTCCTTTTTGGACAGCATTCTGTCTACAGTTGAAGCAAGGGATTTTTCTTGCCAAGTGACAGGCTTGCCACTAATTCAACCATCTCCAATTAGAGAGTCTTCAATGCTCATCTTCTACTTGGAGTAGAATAGGGGGTGTTATCAGGAGCTGACATGTCTCAATATAAAAAAATCTTAAGTTAAGAAAACATCTTTGAATGCCATATTCTGCAGATATCATGAGGGTTTTGAAGACCACCTATCTATCTCCTTATATTTGGATAAGCAAATGTTGCTTGTCTCATAGCAACTTGATTTTTTATTAACTTAGAAAATAACTGTGATAGACTGCCCTAGTACCTAACAAAATGACAAGCTTAAATGACTATTAGTTTGTATTTCTTAATTATCCTAAACGTTTATGACAGTTGCTAACAAAAGGCCAAAATTTCACATTTCATTTGTAAGCATTACCTAGGTACAATACTTTAAAAAGAGTTAACCTTAATTTTGTATCAATATACAAAGATGTAGTCACAAATAAAGCAATGGGTGAGTCTTCTTCATACTGCATGAACTGGTAGCTTTATCGTTCAGTAGCTCTGGGTGCTTATGTGTTAGCATGCTGCCCTCTGCCCTACTTACCACAATGGGATGAACCTAATAGAATTATGGGTGTTAATAACTGCTTAGAATAGTTCCTGGAATTTAGTTAATTCATAGAAGCATGTTGTTTGATTTTTCTATAGCTCAGTTAATAGAGTAGCTCTAAGAGTATAGACAATAAAAATAAGACAAGTAGGCAAGATATAATCAAAGAGAAGTAGCCTGAGCCTTGGGAGACTTGCGTCTCAATTTTACCTCTGCCTCAGAAGTAGTCAGCTAGACAGACTGTAAGAGCCAAAAGGCACATGGTCCTTTCGGGGTTGTCCTTTCCTTTCTTGTCATAGAATTCACTTTGCATAAATTGAACTTCTTGATTTTTAGCTCCATTTCCACCACAAAGGTTCTGCATATCATGGTTTGATTCTGCAAAATCAGTTTCTGCTGGAAATTGACACTGGTAGCAGTAGACCTTGAGAAAATAAATTCTAACTTCTAGTCATATAGTCTAAATAATATTTTTTTAAAAACTACAGAACTCTGGATTGCTGTGAATAAATTATAGAATACAGTCATTGTGATTTTTTTTAAAATAAAAAGCCAAATATGTAGCCATTTAAAATGTTTTCAAAATGCTTTCATGTTTATTACTAGTTTTTTACATGTTTATTATTTCATTTTCTCTGTCTTGTTTTCAGGTCTCTGATGTGGTTGAAGACTAGATAGTTATAGTCTCACAGTTAAATTTTAAGTGGTTTAGGAATTAAAAGGAGCTTCTAGGTCTAAGAAGATATTTGTAAGTTGGTGAATTTTTTAAGAGCTCTACACTAGTAACTGGACACCCCTAGCTTCCCACCCACTGTCCTGTTAACCCAAGAAGAACACATCAATGCTTGCTTTGCTCAGTTCATTTCTATGGACTAATCTCTTGTAACTATGTCATTTTTTTTTTCAGAAGTTACTTGTAAAAACTTGGTTCTCAAGCAGTCAAGTTAAAGTTATAAAAAGAAAAGTGAATTGCATACCCGAGCACAGTCTTTAGATGTAGCAGGTTTTTAATCATTGGCACATCCTACTCAAAAACTATACATTGGGGAATAAATAATTATTTGAAACATTACCATGGCATCCAGATATACACAGGCACTCATACTGGGGTAAAAAGAAATATATTTGTGGGAAGAAAAAATGCTCAAGTTTTTTACATTGCCTTGAGGTTTTCTTATTAAAAATCCTTAAAATACTGTGACACATTGAGGACACTTCTAAAATTTTAAAAAAATGTTTACAAGGTTCAACATAGTAGCTTTGTTTTGTCTTCAATGAATGTCCTTGCTAGGAAATAATCAAAAAAAATAAATAAATTGTGCAAGTCCATCGTGGTGATGGAGAAATATTTAACAAAAAGAATGGTCGGGATAGTCATCACATACACAACTGGTTAAAAATTAATCAGAGGTAACATTCAGTCTAAACATGTGGACAGATGTGTGTTGAATATCTGTTGTGTGCTTTTACATGTGATGTTTCTCAGGGTAAAAACAATGCATCAGTGTACGGAGTCTTTTAGTACAGTGGGAAACATCACGTGCAAGGACAGGAAATAATTGCTCCAGTTCCATTGGTATTCTCCTGGCCTAACACACCATCACTTCCTACCCAGGTCCTGTCATCTTCTCAACTTTCCTTTTGTCCTCTGAGAACCTTCTGCCTTACAAGTTTAAGATCACCCAGTGCACTTAAAATCAAATCCACAGTGTGTATCACAGGAGAAAGGGGTGAAGGCTGAGGAGGAAGGAATTAAGAAGTTATCAGGCTCCTTTCTCTAGGTCCTGGTTATCAAATTCTGCTGTAGTTTGGTGTCTGTCTTAGACCATGTCATGGGAGCCCAGTTAAAAGACAGAATAGAGTCACCTTGACGATAACAATCTGCAGAAAAGAACACATGCATTTAAGAACTCTTGAGAAAAGGTCTATGGAATTGGAACAGCGTTATCTCTATCCTTTCTCATGATTTCCTTCTCAAATCTTCTTTGATATCTTAGAATCTAATGCATTTCTTTGTCTTTTGTAATCACCTGGTTTCTATTGTACACAATCAAAGGAATTTAATTAATACCTCGTAGAAAACACTTTTGGAGCTGATACCCAGTGCACGTGCTGGTGTTTCTAGTGGAAATGGGAATTGAGAACAGGGCGAACGAAGCTTTGGAGCTTGGGAACTCAGCGTTCTCATTAATAAAACTCTTTGTGGAATTGAAAGAGCACTTGACTCATGAGCACCGGATTAGATTTCTCTTTCTTTCTCTCTCACAAGGTTATTTTCGGTGAGGGTTCTCCTACATTTCTCCATCTCACCACCTCCTTCGTCAAAAAGAAACTGCTAACCTTGGAGGGTGTAAGAACAGATCATCTGGGGTCCTATTTATAATGGTAAAGAGTATGCATGCTAATTTACCAGATATAAAATATGAGTCAAGGCAGGATCATTTGACAAAGAGTGCTGCTGGGTTCCCCTGGTAACTGGGATTCGAGCAGCAAAAATGCTCAGCAGGGTTGAAACACCCTTTCTCCTATGGATGGAAAGCAAATGAGAAAGAAAGAGACTATTTTTGTAAGTGGCATCCAGGGATGCTCCCTCTCACTCATAATACAAGTTCGGATCATGAACTCACAGGCTTTCACATCATGGCTGCCTGATCTTGTGTTCTAGTTTTCTTTGCAATACATTACAAGACACAGCATTGTGTGCTAAGGAAATCTTTTACAAAACCACAAGCCAACAAAGGGGGGTTAGGAGTATTTCTGTATGTCTTCATTCGCTTAAAATACCGATACTGCCAGGCACTGGGCTAAGAAACAATATTATAATTTTTGTTTGCTTGTTTGTTTCTGTTTTGTTTTAAAGGTATGATTCTTTCATGACTTTTGCTCAGGTAGAAAGGTAAACATTGCACAAAAAAACCATATAATGCCTGCAACTGTGAAAAGTCCAGAGAGTAAAAAGACTCTCACAACTGAAAACTGATCAGAGTTTAATTTACCTATTAAAGAAGGCTGGGGAAATGCTCTATGGGGAAGTCCTGTAGAATGTGGAGGAATAGCTGAGTCTTCTGAGCTGTTCTGGAACAGCTGAAAGGCATGAACAAAAACTTCCCAAATAACAAACTGAGTCCCATGTAACAGTAAGGGACAGAGGACAAAGAGACTAGAGCCTTGTGAGGCCAGGATGGTGAGCCGCTGCAGCAGCTTGGGAAGCAAGGAATTGTTAGGCCAAGCTAACAATTTAAACTACACCTGGAGTGCAACAGGAAGCCATTGAAGAGAGAGGTGATGATACAAATGTCCCTGAAATTCTGTGAAGGCCACTTAGCCCACTGTGTTGAGATTGGGCTGGTACAACTTGTAGACAGAAGAATCGAAGAGTCCAGACTCAAGGTTCAGGCAGGGTTCAGAGGAAGAGCTTTCAGGAGAGTACAGTAGCAGAGAAATCCAGTAGCAGGGTGGTGGTGGGGACACATCCACTAGAGTCCGTCTTCTGCTTCACTTGGGGACTTTAAAAGGTCTAAGGCTATCCATGGGGCAGACAGAGGCCAAAGGGCAGTCATATATACACACCCATATGTGCATGCATACCTCAGAGTGCAATCATACCATATGAAGATACGCTTGTGACCTGCATTTATACTTAGTAACGAGTCAGACTGCACTGGCTGGTTTTGTGTCAACTTAACACAGACTAGCATCATCAGAGAGGAAGGAGCCTCAGTTGAAGAAATGCCTCCATGAGATCAGCCATAATGAACAGCTATACGGAAGTGTGAGCCAAATAAACCCATTTCCCTCCACTTGCATATTGGTCACAGTGTTGTGCTGTAATGAAAGAAACCCTAAGACACAGAGCCATGCTTCCTTTCAGGATCTGAAAATTCTCATTTTTTTTTCTAATGTATTCTCTTTTTTGCTATATGGACCAAACATAACTCATTTGATAATTTATTGATTTAAATTCTTTTAAGTTTTCATTTTTAGAAGTTTTACTACGAGGCACATCCATCTTTGATTCCTGCACTTTTATGAACCGACTTCTAAGATGTTTTTATTAGCAAGAATTTCTGAGACTATGATCCTGCCAGTTTTGCTCAATCTCCAAATACACTGATTTTATACCAATTTGATAAGAAAAAAAATGGTAGCTCATTGCTGATCTCATTTACATTTGCTTTACCAACAAAAGGGAGGAATATTGTTCCGTACATTGATGGGTGTCTTATATCTAGGGATTGAGTTCTGTCATGCCCTTTTTTCTTTTTCTTGTTGTTTCTTACTTCTTATCTCAAAGCAAGTCACCGTAGATGGGTAAGAATGCTTTGATGACCATCACTACACACGGCTTCCTTTGATGCTATTTTTTTCACATCCTTTTTGAGCTGGTTCTGCAGTGAAAATATCTTCATTTCACATTTAAAACAAACTTTCCCTCTTTATAAATATTTTGACATTGAAATTTCATATAAAATTCACTCCCCACAGATCTACCACATAGCATTAAATGGTTCATAATGAGAAGAAACACATGTGAGGTGTTGACTGGGCTAAAGCAGTGGGCTTGAGTTTGCTAGTTATGACATACAAACACTGCAAAAGTTCTGTCTATTCGGTTTCTTGTCAATTTTTTTTTATAGAAAATCTTTTATTTATTCTTTGACAACTTTATACACGAAAACAATGTATCTTGATTATATTTTATCTGGAAACCCCCTAGTCTACCCAGGTACCCCAAAATTATGTCCTCTTCCATGCTTCACACCCCCTCCTATTTCTGTACCCACTGAGTCCAATTAGCACCACCTTTTGGAATTTTGACTGGTCTTGTTGGGTTGCTCTTGTGCAGGACTTGCTAGGTGACCATCGCAGCCAAGTCCATGACTACAAAGAGCCATGTCCCATCTAGAAGACAGCAGCACTTCCTAGCACTCCTCGCTACCCTCCAGCTCTTGGCATGCCTTTTGTCTGCCCTACATTGATGTTCCATTCTGGCCTTGTTCTATTTGTGTCACAGGAATTTGCTCGTTGAAGCATGGCCCTTTGTATTTCCTGCTCCTGTTCCTCAGTATAAACTTCTTCTACAGCCTCCGTGGTTTTGATGTGGATGTCTCATTTAGGGCTGAACACATGACACTCACTTGTTCTTAGCTTTGGACCAGTCATTGCTCTCTGCACTAACTGAGCACTGCAGAGGGGACTTTCTCTGGCCAAGGTCGAAGGAAGCATTAATCTATAATATCATGAATGTGGAATTACTTGTTACCAGTGACGTGATTTTTCCACACATGCCCAGGTGACCTTAAATACTATCTGAATCCTTAAAAAAAATTAGGCTGTGTTTCTTAAAACTCTTCAAATAATTTAAACTTAATTCACAAGTCTGTAGCTGATTATACCTAACAGTATGTTGTTTGTTCTTGACCATAACATTCATGAGGTGAGGAGACATACTAGAGTCTTTATTTAAAACAAAAAAAAACCACCCTGTTAATAAATGTCCTTTGTGACCCTTTTTTCTATTGCTCATTTAAGCTAATAATTAATCATTACATCAATATAATGTACACAGCAACCTGGAAAACAGCTGTGTCTGTGAGCTGTCTATCACTCTAACAAATACCCATGGTAACCAACTGACGAGAAGAAGCTTATTTTGACTCGCAGCTCAGGTAGATTTGGTCTGGGGTGTGCCGGGCTCTGCAGAGCTCAGTGCCTGTGTTAAGGAAGCACAGCACCACAGGAAATGTACTGGAGCAAAGCCACTTGCCTCAGAACCAGATGCACACGAAAGACAGGAAGAGTCCCAAATTTCACAGCACTTTCAAAGCTAGGCTCTCAATGACTGGAAACCCTTCCACTACTCCATACCTCTTAAGAGACCCATCATCTCTAATGGTGCTGTGGGCCTGGAACCAAGGTCTTAATGCCAGAGCCTTGGGGGCAGGGGGCAGTTTCCAGATCCAAACTCTAGCAAGCACTGACCACATATTGTCATATCTGTAACAAACAAGTATTCACTAATTTTTTAGTTAAATTGTGAGTAACAAAACTGTTCTTCCCTAACTGATACACCAAACTAATAGCCAGCCCTTTGCCATATTTGTATGACAGGAGTTCTTTGAGGCACAACTCCTTGTGTTCCTGCCCCCACTGCTCAAATAAGACAGAAAGTATTATTCACGTATTTATCAAATTCTCTTTGATAAATAAGCCAGTGAACACTGAAAACGTATTCAAGATTATAGGAACCTATTTGGTAAAGGCAATCAATTAATATTTTTGAAATAATAACAATAATAATAATAATAATAAACTGTGAACCTGACTCATGAAAAGATTCAAAAGTAAAAGGTCAGTTGAAGAACTAAGGGCAAACCTGAAAGTTCTTAGCATCGGTAAAGGCATTCCTTGGCTTTACTGGCAACTGAGGAAGGATACAAGGCTCAACATCGTGCTCTCAGATGGGTCCATCCTGCCTGCTTCTCTGCCTGGGGCCCTTAGAAGACGCCCAAAGCAGTGATCCTAGGACAAGATGCAACAAGATGGAAAAACAAACACAAAAGCTCTACACTGGGGGAAAATGGAAGCTAAATCCCACAGGCAGCTGCATTACCAAGGCATTTTATGGGCTTTTACTGTACTAGCATTCTTTGTTAACTTCTAAGATGGGATATAGACTAGTGATTGCTGAAACCAGAACCCAGTTTAAAAGTATGGAAACATAAGTGGACATGGCATGAATTTGAAGAATGTCACTTTTGGACATGTGTCCCTGGGGCATCAATTTACCTGAAATACAATATATTCACGTATATCCTAGAAGACTCCAAATTTATTAGTTTTTTGTGCATCTCTTCTAAGAACTACCAGAGACCTGATATTTTACCTGCAGGCTTGCCCAAGTTGTCAATTTCATTTCTTCTTTCACATCCTTTTCTTTTCATGAGAATGTCCAGGGTGGCTGAAGTCACTTAATCAATTCATGTATTTTTAGTTATGATTCACTCCCCATTTTAGTAGCTTGTATTAGCACGTTTTTCTTCCTATTTTGTTTTTCTCATTAAGCCATATCATATTCTCTGTTTCTTGCATTCTCTGTTATCCTTCATGAACTGTTAGCACACACCATCCACAATGCTTCTTTGCCCAGTGTTGATTCCAGAAAATGTAGCTACCTGACCTTATTTAAGAGTACAGCTGTGTGCTGTGTGGGCCGCATGAATCTGAAAGTGTGTGGTGTCTGTGTGTGTGTGTGTGTACATGAGTGTTGATGGAATGCTTCCAAGGACAATACCTACAACAAAGGATAGCCCATATTCAGCAGAGCCATTTCTTTGGCAGCTGAAGCAAACCTGCAGAAATCTTGCTGTCACGGAAACAGACTCCAACACCCACAACTGGCTCATCCACCTGCACATATACTCAAGGGAAATTGTTTCCTTTGCTGTGGGCTACAGCTGCCTCACAGTGGGCTGGATAACAAGCAGGAATGCATCACAGCAATGAGTCATGAGAAACTGAAAGAGTCAAGTCCGAGTGATCCGTACAAGAACTTTTAGTGGGCAGAGCATAATTGTTAAATCTGGGCCTAAGTGCTGTTTCTCATTATTCATCTTCTGCTGCCTCCTAACTCCCTCCTCTGCCTCGTCACAATGTGACAAAAGGCCCTAACTCATCTGAGTGACTGGAGAATGGGTTGCTTTGTTTGGTGAGATATTCTGGCTTCTGAGTGTTGGCTCGATGGTTTGTGAACTTTGATTCGCAAGTGCTCTGCATTTCTGTCAGCCTTTGGAAACAGGTATGTGGGTGATTTGCAAGGATATTTAAGGTCTTAAAACGACAGATGCATCATTAGAGAAACTGATTAGAGCAATAGGAAACAAGTTGAAAATGTTCTGCTTGTAACCCACTACCCATAGTAATTATTCATTTGGGGAGGAAAAAAAATGGATTCATTTATTTTCACTTCCTGACACACACACACACACAAAATGAACTATGAGTGAACCTTTTTTTTTTTTTTCAATTTAGTGGATGTGCCTTGTTGCTTATTCATAAAAAGATGAAGTTGTTTTCTACTAAGTGGTTTTCCTGTGACAATAATAAGCTTATCATTGGTTTTGAATTTTCAACTGAAGTGTTCTCATCAAAGAGGGCTGTTGTGGAGAATGAGAAATTGTTGTCCCTTCCTGAGATTTTCTCAACTCTCACCGGAAACACGTTCCCGCAAACACTGCCCCAGCTTAACCCCACTCAGTTTCTCAGAGCAGATGAGGTCATGTCCTGGTGTGGTGGCGCTCGGCACTGCACAGTTCCAAATCATTTGGCCATCGCTGACATATGAAATGGGACCCAGGATTTTAGATTGCACAGCCATCCAACAGAGGAGAGTACTGTCTGTAGGGGACACTACATGATTCATTTTTTTTCTTAGAAAAAAATTAAAATCATATTTCTTTGATGTGTCATCAGTGATGACTGAAAGCAGATTGCAGAGTCTTTGTGCTCAACCAAAGGGAGAAATCCAGAGAGGGAGAGAGAGAGAGAGAGAGAGAGAGAGAGAGAGAGAGAGAGAGCAAGAGAGCCGATGAGAGGTTTCTCTTCAATCAAGCAGGGTTACTGCTATTCCTAGCAAATTCACCTAAATCAAATGCATAGCTCTTGGAATGTAATAGTGTAACCTAATGATGCTCACAGAGAGGCCATATGAAGAGGAAAACAAGAACAGAAATAATTATTCTTGTCTATCTAGGAAAAGAAACGAATGGGGAGCGGGTGCCACAGACTCCGAATGCTTGTGTGGGGTGTGCATACAAGGACATGCATTGAGAGCCACAGGAAGAGGAAGAGATTGTTCCCAAAATAATCTGGAAGTACGACCTGAGGGCTACCCAGAGGCTCTTGTGTCATTCATGTTCTTCCTTTGTCATCATTCTACTGTGGTCCCATCAGGCTCCCTAGAGAGACACAAGATCTATGTGTAATAAATATCATACCTGCCAGAGAGCCAGGAAAATGAACCCATGGATTAACCTGCTGTAAATTCACTAAACTTGAGAAGTTCATCTGTGTTGTCCCTAAAGGTTATGAGTGGCAGGGAGCTCTGAAAGAACACAAGCGTTTTCTAAGGAGGCAGAAGGAAGGCAGTTACCCATCCCCTTTCTTTAAAGGGAAATTACTCCCTGTGTCCTCTTGGGCCTCAAGGATTCCTGTAGTTTAGGATTATGACATCTACCCGATATGGCTCCATGAACAGAATCACTGCACTTTAGTCTTCTACCCAGTTGGAGGCTTCAATGCTTGTATCTTCCAACTTTGACAATCACTGATTTTGCCCTCAAACTAAGGCTGAAACAAAATCTAGGGAGAAGTTCCAAGGACTCAAGCCCTATGCACTCCTGTACCAGCGAACAGATATGGGAAGAAAAATTAACTCTTTTCTCGGGAAACACAGAGTTCCAGGAATTCCTTGGAAAACACCCAGAGGTGCAGATGTGTGCTAGGTAGTTGCTATCTGATCCCTGAACAATACACACTTTAAGTAAGAAGGCCGCTCACTCAGAGCTCAAAAGACAGCCTTATGTGGGTAATTAGAGTCTTACTGAAAAGCAACAGAATTAACAGTGTGGATTTAACTGATTGCAACAAATCACAACTAGAGTAATAAACTTGAATTCACTGTAAATAACACAATTTTCTACTAGTGGAATCAGATGGAATTTCTGTGCTCAGACCTCGGGGCTTTTGGTGTTGCTGCTGTTGTTTTTAAATAGTGAATAGCTCAAGAATGCCTGGATGCCCTTGCAAGTCAGGAGCACAGCAGCTTTCTCACCAAAATTTTAAAATATTCTTAGCAAATGGAGTTAGAAAGAATACCTGCCATGGCTCCCTCTGTTGCTTTGCAGGAAGCTTTACAAATGGTGCCGTGAGAGTCATTCCAAATTAGACTATCAGTCTGACAGGCCTAGCATCACTGGCTTGCAAAAACCTCATCGAATGTGACAGGATGGAAATCTAGGTGGCATAATGAGATACGGGAGTAATATTTTCAAGGGTGCTAGCAGTTATTCCACGGATCTTTCCCCGCAAGGCAAGTAAGCTCCCCAAATTCATATGTCTATTTTCATGTGTTTTCTTTTTCTTCATTGCTCTCCCCCCATATGTAATGAACTGGCATTCAGTGGGTTATACCAGATTTCAGATATATACTTCCCTCTGGGAAACAAAGGATGTTCAGGCTTCTCGGCCACTTGAATGGAAAGCGAACATCTTCCTAGAGGATACAGGATGTATCCGTTTTCCAAGTCAGGCAGTCTCATGTCAGATTTGTGGCTTGTCCTTCTGGATAATTATGTTTTGTTTGGAGTCATCTGTGCTATTCTGCATCAAGGCTCTAAAACTCCTTAATGAAAACAACAAATCATCAAAGTTCACACAGGACAAGTGCATGCGATGTTTCTTATTTTAGACATGGGCGATATAGAACAGGAATGAAGTCATAAATAATGATGACATGGACTCACTAAGATTATACAGTTGAGATGTCCCTGCTCTCTGGAGAGTCTGACCTCAATCAGGAACAGGATGAGAGTCTGCAGTTCCCATGATGCACAATTAGAGAAAGTGTCATGTCTGGGAACTTTATGGGCAGATAGGAAAGAAAGGCAGAAGTCCCTTAAGTATTTTCTGGATATAAATTTTCAAGTATATTTAGTCAAACAGTTTTCATGATCAACAAAGCAGTTTTACCTGTGAGATGACATTACATGAGTCTATAACTACTTTTTACAAATAAAGCCTTTAATTCTGGAAGTCAGGGCTCCCTTAATGCTCTCTATTTACTATTCCCTTCTACCTGAGAATGTTTTATTCCACTGCAGATATAGGTGTATATGAAATATGATGAAATGTATGAAACATGAAATAGGTATACAAAATAAGCATTTACTTATAACAAGCCATAAAGAAATTTATCTTAAAGGAATCATTTGATATACATAGAATTTAGTCTCTATTAAAGATGAAAAAGATTGCATGCTAATGTCTTTACTACTTTGTGGGTTTTTCTTTTCCCATCGCTTATCCTGCCCATTTCACCCCCTAACACTAGGTAGGAGAGAAACAAGAATAGAAAAGGGATAAAGAGTGGAAGAGGCAAATGGAAGAATAGGAAAGGGATCACCAAATCTAATTTTTCTCCTTTTGTTTCTTCTTTGACCAAGGTTACTAATAAGCCCCAATCAACCTCCTTAAATGACCAAGAATGCCATATTGCCTCTTGGGACTCTGGCATTTATATACCCTTCGAAAAGTTCCCCGAATTCCAAACATCACAGAATTGCAGAAATTATCTGCAGCTGCCAAAACTATGCTTCTGTTAGAGCACGAGGCAAATCATGGTCAGCTGCTGCAGACAGTCCCAAAGCAGCCCCACATCGCCACACCCGGGACTGAAATGAAAACACATTCTTATAATATTTCTGTAGGTTGGGGGATCCAACATGGCGGCGGCTGGTGTGGACGTATTTTGATTTCGGGGTCAACAGTCACAAGACGGCAAGTGTTGCAGGACGCTGTACAAAGGGCACGACCCCTTCTAAATCTCACCCAGCTACACAGGGACCATGGAAGATGCCTGGGCAGGACGCTCCTTCCAACTCTCGGACACGCTAGGAAGCCTCTGGACCCGGGAATGGGGACAACCCATCCCCCAAAGGAGAAATCCCCAATACCCAGCCAACAGATTCAGAAACCACACAGAGATAATCCCCACACTGCTGAGCACTCCCAGGTCTCACACAGACAATCCAATTATCTGGGAAAGGTTGCGACCCTTGGAAGTGAAGTAGCTCCGCTGCAAAGCGCCTTCAGATCCAAGTCTGTGACTTCACTGGCCAGCTTCCAAGCCTCGGGAGTGGCAAGGCTATTGGAGCTGAACTGCAGATTTACCCCCTACAGGAACCAACCCCAGGCAAACTGTGAGATATTTGAAACTGTCCTATATCGAACTTTTGTACTAGTAAGAGCCCTTCCGGAAGGGATTCACAGCTTACTTGTGCACAGCTCTGCCACCTGAATTAATTAGGTCCCCACCTGGGAGGCGGGACTGAATGACTCACCTTATAGGGGTGGAGTAAGGCAACTCCTACACCACAGTGCCCCCTTTGGACCCAAGTCCAGAAGACAGCAAAAAAAAAAAAAAAAAAAAAAAATTCAAAAAGGCCGAAGACAAAAAAAAAAAAAAAAAAAAAAAAAAAAAAAAAAACAGAGCGAATGCCTCCAAGAAAAGAAAGCAACGCTATTCCGTCCAGCCCAAACCACCTCACCACAACTGAAACACATGAAAATGATGACAATTCTACATTATGGAAAGTGATAAACTCCCTTCAAGAAGAACTTAAAACTATGAAGGAATTCAAAGAAGCCACAATTCTACAAGTCAAAACAATGAATAACATCATTAAAGAGCTCCAAGCCAAGGTGACCCAGCTTGAACAGGAAAAGGAGAGAGCAATGAAAGATCTCCAGACAAAAACAAGCAAACTGGAGAAGGAAATGTACAAAACGAACACTACCATTCAAGACATGAAAATAGAAATGGAAACCATAAAGAAAACACAGTCAGAGTTAAAAGAGGAAATGGAGAATCAAGAGAAGAGAACAGGAACTATGGATGTGAGTATGAAATATAGGATGCAAGAGATGGAAGACAGGATCTCAGGCATGGAAGATTCGATGGAAGAAATCAGTACAACATCCAAAGAAAATGAGAAGGCTAAAAAATCTCTCACCCACAACATCCAAGAAATCAAGGACTCAATGAAAAGATGAACCTAAGAATTATAGGCATAGAGGAAAGAGAAGACTCCCAACTCCATGGTCCAGGAAATATCTTCAACAAAATTATAGAAGAAAACTTCCCAAACCTAAAGAAAGAGATGCCAGTAAAAATCCAAGAGGCTTACAGAACACCAAACAGATTAGATCAGAAAAGAAACTCCTCTCACCACATAATAATAGAAACTCCAAATGTAGAGAACAAAGAACGGATATTAAAAGCTGTAAGAGAAAAAGGCCAAGTCACAAACAATGGCAGACCCATCAGAATCACACCTGACATCTCCTCAGAAACTTTAAAAGCTAGAACGGCCTGGACGGATGTCCTACAAGCCCTGAGAGAACACAGGTGCCCAGCCAGACTACTATACCCAGCAAAACTCTCTATCAACATAGAAGGAGAGAACAAGATATTCCATGACAAAATCAAATTCAAACAATATCTCCTCACAAACCCAGCCCTACAGAAATTCCTAGAAGGAAAATTCCAACCCAGAGAAGATAACTACACCCAAGAAAACAAAGGAAATAGAAACCTCCACAGCAACTAAACTAAAGAGAAACACAAGACAGCCAGCTATACCAAAATAATGGGAAATAACAACCCCTGATCACTAATATCCATCAACATCAATGGACTCAACTTGCCAATAAAAAGACACAGACTTACAGACTGGATCCATAAACAAGACCCATCTTTTTGCTGTATACAAGAAACACATCTCACTACTGAAGATAAACACTATCTCAGAGTAAAGCGCTGGGAAAAGGTCTTCCAAGCAAATGGACCCAAAAAAAAAACAAGCTGGAGTAGCCACCCTAATATCAAACAAAATAGACTTCCAATTGAAGTTAATAAAAAAAGACAGAGAAGGGCATTACATACTCATTAAAGGAAATATACACCAAGAGGTCATCTCAATATTGAACATCTATGCCCCAAATACAAAGGCACCTACATTTATAAAAGAAATGCTTCTAAACCTTAAATCGCACATCGATCAAAACACTTTAATAGTGGGAGACTTCAACACCCCACTCACAACTATGGACAGATCATCAAGACAGAAGCCAAACAGAGAAATAATGAGTCTAACAGAGATCATGAACGAAATGGACCTAACAGATATCTACAGAACATTTCACCCAAACACAAAAGAATACACCTTCTTCTCAGCACCTCATGGAACCTTCTCCAAAATTGACCATATAGTTGGACACAAAGATAGCCTCAACAGATACAAGAAAATTGGAATAACCCCTTGTGTCTTATCAGACGACCATGGAATAAAGCTGGACTTCAATAGCAAAAGAATCAACAGAAAATCTACACTCTCATAGAAATTGAACAACTCTTTACTAGAGGACCACTGGGTCAGGGAAGAAATAAAGAAGGAAATCAAAGACTTCTTAAAAATCCAACGAAAATGAAGACACAACATACCCAAACCTATGGGACACAATGAAAGCTGTGCTACAAGTAAAGTTCATAGCACTAAGTGCCTTCAAAAAGAAAATTGTGACAGCTCATATTAGCGAATTAACAGCTAAACTGGGTGAATTGGAAAAAAAAAGAAGAAAAAACACTCCCAAGAGGAGCAGAAGGCAATAGATCATCAAACTTAGGGTGGAAATCAACAACTTAGAAACAAAAAGAACTATACAAAGAATCAATGAAACCAAGAGTTGGTTCTTCGAGAAAATCAACAAAATAGACAGACCCTTAGCCAAATTAACTAAAAGACAGAGGGAAAAAACACAAATCAACAAAATCAGAAATGAAAGGGTGAAATAACAACAGACATTGAGGAAATCCAGAGAATATTTGGATCCTACTTTAAAAATCTATACTCCACCAAATTTGAAAACTTAAGTGAAATGGACAATTTTCTTGATAGATTCCACCTACCGAAGCTAAATCAAGATCAGATAAACAGATTAAACAGCCCTATAACCCCTACGGAAATAGAAATGGTCATTAAAAATCTCCCAACCAAAAAAAGCCCAGGGCCAGATGTCTTTAGCACGGAATTCTACCGGACCTTCAAAGAGGAGCTAACACCAATACTTTTCAAACTCTTTCACAAAATAGAATCTGAACGAACATTGCCAAACTCATTCTACGAGGCCACAATCACCCTGATTCCTAAACCACACAAAGACCCAACAAAGAAAGAGAACTTCAGACCAATCTCCCTCATGAACATAGACGCAAAAATACTTAATAAAATACTAGCAAATCAAATTCAAGAACACATCAAAAGTATCATACACCATGATCAAGTAGGCTTCATCCCAGGGATGCAGGGATGGTTCAACATACGAAAGTCTATCAACGTCATTCACCATATAAACAAGATGAAAGAAAAAAAACCACATGATAATCTCGCTAGATGCAGAAAAAGCATTTGACAAAATCCAACACCCCTTCATGCTAAAAGTTCTGGAGAGAACGGGCATACAAGGGCCGTACCTATACAGCAGGCCAGTGGCCAACATCAAAATAAATGGAGAGAAACTTGAAGCATTTCCTCTAAACTCAGGGACAAGACAAGGATGTCCACTTTCACCATATCTCTTCAATACAGTACTTGAAGTTCTTGCTAGAGCAATAAGACAACAAAAAGAGATCAAGGGGATACAAGTTAGAAATGAAGAAGTCAAAATATTCCTATTTGCAGACGATATGATAGTATACATAAGTGACCCCAAAAATTCCACCAGAGAACTCTTACAGCTGATAAACACCTTCAGCAAGGTGGCTGGATACAAAATTAACTCAAAAAAAAAAAATCAGAAGCCCTTCTATATACAATAAACAAATGTACTGAGAAAGAAATAAGGGAAACAACCCCCTTCACAATAGCCACAAACAACATATAATACCTGGGGGTAACTCTAACCAAGCAAGTAAAGGACCTGTACAACAAGAACTTCAAGCCCTTGAAGAAAGAAATGGAAGAGGCCTTTAGAAGATGGAAAGATCTCCCATGCTCATGGATAGGTAGGATCAACATAATAAAAATGGCCATCCTACCAAAGCAATATATAGATTCAATGCAATTCCTATCAAAATACCAACACAATTTTTTATAGACTTGGAAAGAGCTATTCTCAATTTCATATGGAACAACAAAAAGCCCAGAATAGCTAAATCAATCCTGTACAATAAAAAAACATCTGGAAGTATTACCATCCCAGATTTCAAGCTGTACTACAGAGCAATAGTTGTAAAAACAGCATGGTATTGGTATAGAAACAGACCAGTAGATCAATGGAATCGAATTGAAGATCCAGAAATAGACCCACACACTTATGGCCACCTAATTTTTGACAAAGACCAAAACGGCACAATGGAAGAAGGACAGCATCTTCAACAAATGGTGCTGGTCCAACTGGATGTCCATTTGTAAAAGAATGAAGTTAGACCCATACTTATCACCTTGTACAAAACTTAAGTCCAAGTGGATCAAAGCCCTTAACATAAGGCCAGTCACACTAAATCTACTAGAAGAAAAAGTAGGAGAAACCCACGAACTAATTGGCACAGGTGACAACTTCCTGAACAGAACACCAACAGCTCAGGACTTGAGATCAACAATCAATAAATGGGACCTCATGAAACTGAAAAGCTTCTGTAGGCAAAGGACACTGTCATTCGAACAAAACGGCAGCCTACAGACTGGCAGAAAATCTTCACCAACACCACATCTGACAGAGGGCTAATATACAAAATCTACAAAGAACTCAAGAAATTAAATGCCAAGAAACCAAATAATCCAATCAAAAAATGGGGGACAGAGCTAAATAGAGAATTCACAAAGGAGGAATCCCTAATGGCTGAGAGACACTTGAGGAAATGCTCAACATCCTTAATCATCAGAGAAATGCAACTCAAGACAACTCTGAGATTCCATGTCACACCTGTCAGAATGGCTAGGATCAAAAACTCAAATGACAGCACATGCTGGCGAGGGTGTGGAGAAAAGGGTACCCTACTCCATTGCTGGTGGGAATGCAGGCTTGTGCAACCACTATGGAGGTCAGTCTGGCGATATCTTAGAAAACTTGGAATAGCTCTGCCTCAGGACCCAGCCATACCACTTCTGGGTATACACCCAAATGCCTGTTCACGGAATCATAAGGAAGTTTCCTCATCTATGTTTAGAGCAGCCTTATTTGTAATAGCTAGAAACTGGAAACAACCCAGATGTCCCTCAACCAAAGAATGGGTTAAAAAAACTGTGGTACATCTACACAATGGAATATTATTCAGCTATCAGGAACAATGAAATTATGCAATTTGCAGCCAAATGGATGGAACTAGAAAAGCTCATCCTGAGTGAACTAACCCAGACTCAGAAGGACACATATGGCATCTATTCACTTATAGTAGGATTTTAGCTATATAGTAGAAGGTATCAATACTACAACTCACACAACAAAGAGAACTTGGACATAGACTTCTTATTTTTAATTTTTAATTTTTATTTATTTTTTTATATATTAGTAATATTTTTTCCTATTTTTTAGTCTTTTCTATCTATTGTATGCTTATTGATTTGTTTGTTTAGTAGTTCTCTCTCCCGGGCAACGAGACACTTTTCACTGATGGTAGTGCTTCGTAGATCCCCAGTGAATGAAGAGGCTCTTGGCCCTCATATGACCTCTCAACTGAGATGAGGGACTGTTATATAAGGACACCCCATCCCAGAGAAATGGGATGGAAGGGTTAGGAGGTAAAGAAAAAAAAATGAAATGTGATGTTTCGGCCTTTTACTACTAACTGTCATAAACTGTTTAGGATAATTAAGAAATGCAAACTAATGGTTATGCAAGCCGGTCATTCTGTTAGGTACTATGACAGCCTATTATCGTTACTTGCTAAGCTAATCAGAAATAAACCTGCTAAGAGACAAGCAACATCTGCTTACCCTAATATAAGAGATAGATAGGGCCTCTTCAAAAACCTCAAGAGATCTGCAGAATATGGCATTCAAAGACGTTTTTGTACCTTTAGATTTTTTTATATCAAGACATATCAACTCCTGACAGGACCCCCTATTCTCCTCCAAGTAGAAGATGAGCATCGAAGAATCTCCAGTGGGAGATGACTGAATTAGTCGCAAGCCTATCTCTTGGTAGGAAAAGCCCCTTGCTCCAACTGTAGACAGAATGCTGTCCAAAAAGGACAAAACCTGGAAGCAGGTAAGTCGACAGCCTAGCTCTGCCAAGACAGGGTAGGTAAGTCCTTCATAACCCCTGCTCTACAATCAATGTCTATCAGAGAAACGGGGCCAAATGACTGAAGATCGATGCTGTAATGTATGGAGAGAAAATGGGAACTGTCCAGGCAGCCACTGGTATGTCATTTCTTAGTTTGGGAAGCTGCAGGCCCTGTACTTCCTATAAAATCAGATATATTTATCCTTCTCAAGTCTCTGAGGTGATTGAAGAACAGATAGAGTCTCATAATTAAATTTTGAGTTGTTTAGGAGTCAAGAGAGTGTTATACATCTAAGAAGATACTTTTAAAATGTGTTGCAATTAGTATGAATGTTAAGTCAGATATATAACTTTAAACTCATGGAGATGGTTAGATAGTAGAATGTTAAAGTCAGGTACCAAATACATATGGACTGGTCATTGGGAATGTATGCTAAGCCAAATAATCCTCATAACTGTGGCCTAATTACCTCTGTTGTACTGTATTGTATTTATCATTATAAGAGAAAGAGCCATTTGTTGGACTGAAAGGGGAAATTGTGGGGGGAAATAAGATATACCTTAAACTTAAAAGAAAAAAAAAGGGGAGAGGATGGGGGGTTGAGGGTGGGAGAGTGGGACTGGAGGGGGAATAGGGAGGGGACTGCGATTGAGATGTAACTTGAAGAAATAAAAAATAAAGGGAAAAATATTTCTGTAGGTTTTTTTTTTAAGAACTCGAAATTCCAGAATTCTCAAAAATGTCACTACACTAATGAGATGGGCATGCTTGTCTATTTTTACTTAAAGAATTAAATAGATGAATATATGATACTGTAGGATGTAGATCACCTTCAACATTTTCTGAATGGAATCAATATTTTGCTTTCAAGGTTTATTAAGTGCTGAACATACCGTTTCACATAAATGTGGAGTAGAAAATGGTCAAAAGTTTAATTCAGAAATTCTTGGAAATTCTGTCCTAATCCTAAGCTCAAATTAACATTTAAAAAATTAACTAACAATTAACATTTAAAAAAATTAAATTCAAACCAACTAAAACTTGCAGAAAATAAATTCCAGGTAAATGGAAGGCCCGGAAGTTATGGTTCTGATTAAGGTAAGCAGACACAGAAACACAAGTGTCTCTTGCTCTCTTCAGTAGGCGGATGCTGGTTTTGTATCTTCTCTTTCTATGGCTGTACTTTGTTAGGTTGATGTAAAGGTTCCTTTTTAAAAGGATCGTAACAGCAGTTTAGTTTTCCCTGGGAAAGACTGTTTTGCTTGATCTCCAGCAATCCTTAGTTTGTTATATAGTGTTGAAGACTCCAGAACTTTTCCCAGTCTATGTTAGCATATCTATTGGTGTCATTCCTATTCATCTCAGGTTTAGGTACTCATGCTGGTGAGACTTTATGGGTATGTCTTCTGACATTTCTAGGAGACATAGTCCCACAGCAAACTCTCTGTTCCTCTGGCTCTTACAATCTTCCTGGTCCCCCTTCCATAGAATTCCTCAGAGAAGAACACATTAATTGGTTATCTAATACCAAATGGTCATGCATGAAGACACACATATAAAGTAACATTATACATACACACCGAGCAGGTCTTACTTACATATTTAGGAATATATCAACAGTTAAACAAAAAAAAGCCTATATTGAAAGAGAGTAGGATGGAGTATATGGGAAGCTTTGAAAGGAGGATATGATGAAATTATATAAATTATAAAAGAAACAATTTTTAAGAAAAAAATAAACATTCTAACACAATCTTATCCAAAGATACTAATTTGATACTTAAATGCTGAGGAATGGTGGTAGGAAAGTACTAAACGTCTTTTTTTTCCATAATTAAACTGTTATGTTTCAAGAAGAGCAGAAAATATAGTATGTATAGTAAAAGCACTGAATTTCAGAGCAGATACCCGCCCTGACGCATCTCAGAGCACATGCAATCGTGTCATGTGGCATTATCACAGGGAAGGCAGAGTGTTAATTTAAGTCTTGTGTATGTAGAACATGGCTTTACCAAAGTCACACAATGCATTGTGGTTAAAGACTGCCAGAAACACTTCAGTTCATTCCATGATTTTTTGTTTTGTTTTCTTGTGTGTGGGGGGTTGTTTTTTTTTTTTTTTGTTTTGTTTTTGGTTTTTTTTTTTTTTTTTTTGCTTTTTACACTAGCTTTTGGTTGCTGCATATCCAGAAATCTATTACTATTGCCATATTTTTCTTGGCTCTCTCATTCAGTTATTTGACCCCATGTGAGTTCATGACAAGAAGTCACCTAAAAGTAACCACAATGCACCAACTACATATCTTCTCTTCCCTGGAAAGAAATGGTTGTTGAAACAGATCCCTGACTCATCGGACATTTCATATGCTCCCATTCTTTTTTGGAAACAATGTGGGGCTTAAAATGGTAAGTAAAAAAAAAAATATGGTAGTTCTGAGTTAAAAGATCTCTGTCCATAATCCATTCCTGCTATTCTGAGCTGTGAGTTCTTAAACCAACATTAACAGCTATGAGAACCATAGTTATTTTTTCTGGATGTTGATTAGCTTGTGAGAATCCTCCCAAAAGACCTCTAAATATTTATTGTCTCCTTTTTTCTGCATCCACTGAAGATCTCCTATTTTCCTGCTCTTGGTTTCATTCATATTAGTGCCAAAATGTCTGCTTTCATCAATAATTATTTTTCCTTGAGAATTTCATACATGTATACAATGACATATGTTCCATTCTCCATTTCTCCCCTCTGATTTCTCACATATCCTCCTCCTAGCTTCACATCCTCCTCCTCTTCAGGTCTTCCTCTTCATTTGTTTGTGATAACCATGAAGTCAAGTCAACGCTGCCTATGTATTCATGGCTGTAGAGTCACCCATCAGAGTATGGGAAATCTATCAGTGGTAGAGCCAAAATTTCCATGAGTATCAAGTGCATACACAGTCATTGCTCTGTGATGTAGAAAAGGGATTTCCAGGAGTCTGGGGAAAAGTGAGTAAGAAGAAAGAAACCTCCTTGGTTGCAAGAAATGACAGGTTGCAAGAGATAATAGCTAGAAAGCCCTGCTTCCATAGCTCTGGAACCCAGACACCTAGCTCTCAGCTAAGCAACACCACATGAGCTTTTAGCATTCTGCTAACTTGAAATCCTTAAAAACATTTTTTTAAAGAAATGAGTGTGAAGGTGCATAGCAACCCTCACACCCAATTCTTACGATGTAGGTAACGGTGTTCTACAGATCAAGTGAGGCTTTTTTGGTCTACATTGCTTCAAAGACAGAATGAGTGATGTAAAGAACCCATCTCCATACACCACTTCTTCTTTATGATATTGAAAACTTTTAAAAGCCAGTTTTACATTCTAGATTTTCATTGTCTCTTCTCTACCTCTTCTTTTCCTTGATTTCTCTGCCCATGATCTCCCACCATTCTTCTTCCCTAGTGTTCCCACTTTCACCATCATCTCATATGTGTTCTGTTATGTTCATTACCACTCTCCCTTAAAGCTTCCTTTCTCACCTTGTGAACCCCTCCTAGTTTCCCAGCATATACACAAACTTATTCCCATATAAATCCACACATATAAAGCTAAGATCCACATATGAGAAAGAACACATGTTGTTTGTCTTTCTGAGCCTCGAGCACCTTCCAATTTCTAGCTATTTTATCTTCCTGCAAATTGCATAATTTTGTTTTTGTTTATGGCTGGATAAAATTCCATTTTGTATATGTGTCACATTTTCATTATCCATTCTTCAGTCGATGGATATCTAGGCTGGTTCTATTTCTAATGGAACAGCAATAAAATGTATCTGTAAGTAACTGTTTAGTATGATGTAGTCCTTCATGTCTATGCTCACAAGTACAATAGTGGGTCATATGGTATTTCTGGTGTTTCTATTTTTAATATTATGATGATCCTTGACACTGATTTCCTCAGTGGATACACTTGTTTTTTGTCCCCCCAATGGTGAACACAGGTTCATCTTCCTCCAGTTGTTTTGAGATACTTTCTTGGTGTTACCATTCTAATGAGTGAGATGGAATCTCAAGTTAGCTTTAATTTACAATGCTTTGATGCTTAATGATGTTAAATACCTTAAAAACACTTATTCTCCATTGTATTCCTTGTTTTAGGAATTCTCTGTTCATCTCCTTAGGCCCCCTGTTTGTTTTCTGGGGTGCTTGTTTTCTTGTTTAGTTATTTTCATTTATTTGTAATCCTGTCAGGTATGCACTTGGCAGCAATTTTCTCCCATTCTGTAGGGTTCTGCTTCATTCAATAAGCTGATTCCTTTGCTGTACAGGGGCTTTTTGATTTCACAACTCTCTGAAACAACCCTCTTTTGAGCCTCAGGCTCTGGGCTGTTTTTCTATGGACTTCTAGAGAAGACGGAGTGCAGAAGATGGTGTTTTTTTTAGGAATACTGCATCTTCTGCCCTTGTGCTAGACAGCAAGAGATGCAGTCCTGATCCCAATGAATACTAGCTATAATCTGTTCATCCTAGGGGCACACCTACTACCATTTTCTTCATTATTACTAGCACTTTACCATGTTGTTTTATTCTCTGTAGGTACAGTGCTGATCACATGGCACTAATCTGTAATTTGTACATCCTCCTTGCACAACAACTGCGAAAACAATCTGACTTCAGACCATGTGACTCCAACCTAGCACTTAAGACCATCATTATCTTTATGCAAATGGACTTCTTGTCCACATAGGACTACTGCCCTGTTCATGCCCTGTGGTAGAAGTTAGGTCTCCTTAGTGAAATTAGTATGTAGTTCAGCTTAGCAACTAATAGCACATAGGGAATTGTCCTGGTACCCTTTGTTGCTGAGATGGAAACATGAACTTCTCTGTTGAAGGGGAGTTGTTAAGAAACTACACAAGCCATGCAGATGACTTTGGTTTCTGTGAGAAGCAACAGGACTGCTGAATATCATGAGAAATATTGTGGACCCTCAAGACTGCCAAGGATCACGAGATAAAGTGATATATAAACCAGAGAGCACCATGCAGACACTCTCTTCCTCCTGCCCTCACCAACTGAGAAGTCACACTGGAGAAGTGCACAGCAAGGTATGGCATATTCAAGCCATTATGCTGTAAGGGTCATAAACTGAATCAAGGCAGAGTTTCATTACAAGTTAGCCCGAGAAAGAACCTTTGCCATAATTCAGCCTATTAAGGCTGGCAGCAAAGCGAGCAGAGTTTGGAAGCCACTTGAAGTAGCTTTAGGCCATGAAGTTTATGGAAAAAGCCGGCCTCAGTTTGGCGGTTGAAACAGACTGACTTTATAAGCAGGTCACAATCTAGCGGTTGAAATCGGCCTTGCAAACTGGCAAATTTAGGCCCAAAGGACTTTAATGTTGAAAAGGAATACCTGCCGGGACTGCTGTAAACCAAGTCACCCTGTATAGAGCTATGCTAAGAATATTAATATCCTTTTAATAAAGTTAAAAT
Source organism: Lophiomys imhausi (assembly GCA_907164525.1). NCBI lineage: Eukaryota > Metazoa > Chordata > Mammalia > Rodentia > Muridae > Lophiomys > Lophiomys imhausi. Next base: position 1,127,564 of record CAJQZJ010032097.1, read on the forward strand.
AGTGTTAGTTAAGTGTTTTTAGATAGGTGTTAGGGTATTCTTAGGTATTAGGGTATTCTTCGGTAGATTACAGGTTTTAGGTTATAGGATTTAGGCATTTTATAGGTGTTTGTTAAGAACGAATAAATATGAGTGTTTTAAAAGAAAAGTTTTCAGTTACAATACCCCATTTCTAGTAGACACTGGGAACGGAAGCACAGTTTACATGACCGGCATGCTGGTGTTTGCTGAGACATCCTGCTTACTGTAAGGCCCTGCAGTTCCTGGTGACTGATACCAACCCTGCTTTCATTAGTGGCTTTGCTGTTCTTCCTAACCCCACTCTCTCTTTCACCTCCTTTTCTTGTGTCACTTGTCTGCTTCTCTGGTCCCCAGAAGACGTGACAACTTTACCTCCCTTCCCATACTCACGTGGTAAGATCTTGATGCAGCTCTTTTCCTGCTATTTGCTCCTTCCTTTGCCCCAGTCTTTTCTTTCCTTCTCTCTTAAAAAGTCTTACAGGAACAATTACAGGCTGGTGAGCATTTTACAAATTACAAGGTATTAGAAGGATTGTTCATTATTAATAATTAATTAAAATGTCATTATTCTGAAAAGCAATGTAGTGTGGAATAAAATGAGCATGTGTGTTACTGTCAGCGTACACTAACTGATAGCCCCTCTGCCTGGATGCTGGCACTAACGTGTGACAGTGTCATACAGGACACATGAAGAGGTCCTTTCAGGTTAAATGAGGCAACAATGGTAAAGCCCTGATATGACAGTATTAGTGTCCTCGTAAGAAGAGACAACAAAAATAACCCCCCTTTCCCCCATTACTTCCTCTCACCTCTATGTCCCACCATCTCTCTCATTAACACAAGGAAGAAGCCGTATGTGGGCACAGCTACAATGCACATTTTCTAAATGTAAGACATCGCTCAGATTGAAAGGTGCTGTTTGAAATACACATCCCCACCGGAATATCCCATAAGACAATTCTAGAATGTTGTCATTTACACGCCACAAAACAAAAAGGTTTTCACCAGAAACTGAGTCCCTAGATCTTGAACTTCTTATTCTCTAGCTAAGAAAAAAAAGATTATGAAGTCACCTCGTTTATGGCATTTTGCTATGGCAGCCAAAGAAGAGAAATCCAGCGCTAAAGGTATTATTTTACATAAGGATTAGATACAGGGCCTATAATTATCTTCATTTATAGAGGAGAAAATTGAACCTCAGAGAGATTAAATAAGATGGTTAAAGCCCCATGAAGTGGCACACCTGGGGCTTGTGCTGCGTGCTGTCCAACACCGGACGAGGTTCTCAATCATGATGCCACTTCGTCTCTGATAGCTAATGAAACTAAGTGTCCTGCACAGTACAGAGAAAGTCTCCTCTTCCCCGTAATATTTGCTCCAGATGTGTCTGCTGGCCTTTTACAAGAAACAGGCCTGGCATTGAATTAGTGCAACCCCAAGCATTTCCCTCTGAGATGTTTGCTTCTCTTCTAGATCCCTACCCAAATGTTATTATGTATGTGGAAATTACTCCTCGAGGCAATAAGGAATTCTCTTAACAATGTTTTAAGAGATGCTTAAAAGCAGTAGAGTTGTAAATGACAATTTTATATATGTGTTCAGAGTTTTATCTAGGAAACAGTCCCTAGGAAAGGTCACTGACATTTTTCCTTTGCAATGTTGATTCTCTGGTTATGATTTGACACTGTAGGTAATTCATTTGGCATCTTGTGAATCACTTTGCACTTTAAGTGAATGTTGGACATTGCTCAGATGAGCAGTTGCCACTCGAAACATACATTCCTATCAGAAAATGCATAATAGTGCCTTTCAATAAATATTCTGAAATGATATTAATAGGTACTAATATATACTTATATATGTGTAATTTTTTAAAATGTCACAAGAATATTAAAAATAAAGCTTAAAGGAAATAAATATAATAATATAATTGATATTTCAATGTTGTTTCAGCAGAAAACCAACAGAAACAGGTATTTCTTCGCCCTGTATACAGACCCTGATAGTTATGTTGATTTGAGATACAGTAGATGATTTGGCAGGTAACAGTCTCTATTGCCAAGCCTACAGATCAAAGTTCAGTCCCTAGAACCGACATAGTAGAAGGGGACCACCATCTCTCACAAGTTGGTCCTCTTATTTTCGTATACCACAGGTGTCATGGCATGTATGTACCCCACCCCCAAAATAATGATAATAATAATAATAACAATAACAATAAACGTTGAATTATCATAAGAGGTTACATAAACTATGGAATTTTCAAAAACAATGAAATAGTCTTGGTAATATTCAGAATAACAAAGTCCAGTAAGATGATAAAAAAGGAAATGTGAATAATTTCTCCAATCCTCTGCCATCCCCCACAGGTGATGGCAGACTCAGAATTGCTGCTGCTGTTCTGGGAGACTCGGGAAGTCACCAGACTCACAGCTGTCCATAGCAATAATAATCTGGAGCAGACAAAGTCCTGAAAGTACTGTCACACCACGGTATTAAGTGATGGATTTTAAATATAGCCTCCTTTGATTTGCGTGCAAGTTTCATTATTAGGAAATGTAGTATATATTAAAATTATGTAAACATATTTAAGTCAGCTGGGCTTAGGCTGTAGGTGAAAATGTGTGTGTGTGTGTGTGTGTGTGTTGTATGTCTGTGTATGCCTGTGACCCCCTGTATAGTCCTATGTTGCTACACATTTTGGTTTTTTGAGACAGTATCTCTCACTGAACCTGGAGCATACAGATTATCTAGACTGGCTGACCAGCAAGCCCCAAGGATCTTGTCTGTCCTCTTCCCTCTCATCACTGGACTTGCAAGCGCATACCTCCAGGCCAGGTTTTTATAAGGGTGCTGGGCTTCCAAACTCAGGTCCCCAAGTTCATGCAGCATGCACTTTACCCACTGAGACGTCTCCGCATCCCCGGGATGATTTTAAAGAGTTTATTACACATGTGAGAATTTTCACAATATCTTAACTCTTGTAGGACCCAGAAAAGTTCATGGATGTGGGGGGCTGTGTTCACCTTCTGAATGTGCATCATCTTCCTCAAACTGAATTCCAGCAGCTTTCTCCCCTTCTGATTGGTCCCTCCTCCATTCTGCCCTTACTAGCTAAAGTACAGGACTTCTCCTATTAGGATTGAAAATGGAGATTAAAAAGACAGGCATTGGGATTAAGAGGATGAAGGTTCTAATTTCAGCTTGTAATTTGGACGGACTATTTAAAATGCAGACCAATTTAAAGTTCAAATCTATGTAGCAGTCTTACAGAGTCCCTTAAAATACTTAGTCAAATAAAAACACCCTAGTGCCTAGAAGTGGAGAAACTTCTTTTCTCACTTGGCAAATAGGAAGAACATGTCCTGTGTCCCAGGTTTCTCAATAGAAGAACTGGAACGAGCAGAAGGAAACGAAGCAAGTGCTGACCAGACTTTGATTGCAGGAGAGAGCTGGAATAGAGAAAGAATTCAGAAGGCCCAGCTATGTTTAACATATCAACAGTAATTAACTTTTTTGAAACATAGAGCATGCATCCAGGCAACTTACATTTTCTAGGATTTCCCAATACATAGGAATAGTCCTACTAAAAAATATTTATCTAGAAATCAAGTTTAGATGAATGTTCTGTCTGCTGTTTGCAAAGCTTATGCTAGCTACTGATGAAATCAAATCGAAATCTTTACATGACCCTCTACTTGTCCATGCTTAGTTGAAGTATTTCTAGATAACTTAATTATGTGTATTAAACTGTACATCCTAATACTCCTTCATGTATAGATGAGGGGATTGTATTTAAGAGATCTATTTACAAGGCAGTCAGTTCTTGGGCACTTGATAGAAAACAAAACAACAAAAAGCAATGAAAAAAAAAACAAACAAAAAAAAACTGGTCATGGGGGCTCTAAAAAAAAGGTAGTTATTTTCAAAGACTTTTATTTTATATCATCGAAACTGTGCTTCTGAATCTGGTGTTGGAGGCTCAATTTCACAGCCTCTGTAATAATCATTGGCAACAGTGTATGCATTTGTGCACTCTTCAGTGGGCAGGCATTGAAGCCTTTGTCAGATTCTCAAACACGTAATAAGATTAACTGGAATTAAATGAAAATATTTTAAAACACAGAGAATGAAGCAAAGGGTCCCATTCTGTTTCCTAAGTTCATGTTTCCCGAGTTTCCCTCTCTCTTCTGAGGTGTTTGGTTTCAGAGACAGGGCCTTTAACTCACAGAACTCCTCAGGAGGAGAGACAGTTCCAATCTATTTAATAGCATGCATAAAAATGTGGCATCTCAACACCCCTGAGCCATTTCCCCACTAAACTAATTTTCCTTATCTCTATGCTAAGTGAAATCAAATGGAAATACCCCATGGGGTTCCAAATCACTTCCTACTATTTCAAGATATATGTCCCCTCAACATTCCCTACTTAGTCCATGGTTTCTTTCTTTCTTTTTCTAGGATAATGTTGTTGTGGGGACTGCCACTGCATGGTATGTCCCTGTCGGATTACACCTCCTGAATGTCATCAGAATGCCTTAGCCACCGTGAATTCATACACTGAAATCCCAGCCATCGAGGCACTGGCTCAGTCGGTGGAGATTTTGGAAGTTGATTTAATGGTGGAACTGAATCCCTCATGGGTACAGCTTGTTTCCCAGTACAAATGGCCCAAGGGAAACCCTTGTCCCCTTTGACCATGTAAAGACACAGCAAATATGTGCTGTCCATAAACCAGATAGAGGCCTCACTCAGACACTGAGCCTGCCACCACCTTGATCTTTGCTTTCCTGGGCCCTAAAACTAAAAAATAAAATTCTGTTCTTGACGGTCACTTGTCCATAGATACTGCTCCAGCATCTTGAACAGACTAAGATTCATATATAATACAATAATAAAAAATTCTGGCAAAAATCCTGTTGTGATAGTCACTTTACACGAATTTCTTTGGTCTAAAAAGTTCTACTAATATTTTCTTTTCACGCCCCCCCTCTGAATACACAGCACTCAGCACTCTGAACCCAGGAAGCCAAACCCAGGCCGACCATTCAGATCCTAGCATTCATTTTTAAAAATTTTATTTCTATACTGAATATATGATGTATAGATCTGTAGAGAGGCAAAAAGATAACATTGCCATCTTACATATTAGTCCCAGCTAACTCCCAGGACAGCTACTCAAAATTTAACAGGCACCTTAAGTGAAATTGAGGAACCATGGTGCCCACATTATTTTAAGAGCTTGAGTTGAGTTATATTTCACTGAAATTAATTCACAAATAAAAACACTTTTCAGTAAATGGATAAATTTCCCAAGATCTACTGGTATTTAAAGCACCGGAAACAAACAAATAAAAAACAAAAGTACTTGGTCCTGGGAACCTTTACTTAGTGTTTATTCATACTTTTCTCACTCTTTCAAAAATATACTTTGTAAAATAAAAATGATTAGCTTAATATTTGCAAGGAATATCTGAGAGATGTCCTGAATTCCTGGTTGAACTGCTCTACAATCACAGTCTAGTTCTGCAAAGTCTGGTGCTGAGGGAGTACAGTCCTCAGTGAATGTAAGCCATTGTCACAGGCACAGTTTGTCAAAGACCCAAAAGCCTCAGACCCATGGAAAAATGACCAAGCCTTCCCAGGGAATGATCATCAAAGACTTCCTCAGGTCCAAGAACAGAAGCTGATAGTACATGCAGGAAGTGTCAATCATAGTCCACCATAACCCATGACCGTAGCCTGAGGATGCTCCCTATAGAGACTGCCCATACTGAGATTAGCCAAAGCTGTCTCCTTGATCCAACTGTACACCATAAACCCCACCTCCTTGTTTTCCTGTATTCAATAGCCCAGCCTCTCTGTCTGCGAGCCCAGTCCACCCAAACCCAGTTTTTCTATGTGCTCAGTGCCTGTCTGTTTGTCATTTCTTCATTCTCCCACCAGCCCAGGTCAGATCAATTCCCTGAGGTCATGTAAGGACTTGGCACACCGTCTTTTACTTCTGCACTCCTTTCATTGTTACGCATTAGTTAGGACAATGAATAAGTAGAAGTACTTCAGATAGGGATTTGAAACTCACTTGTGTGGGGAAAGTGACACCTCATTCAGTTCATGCTATCTGCAAGTCAGCTCCTCTACTTGCATAATCTGTGAAAATCCAGATAATTAATCCAGACAGTCCAGCTGAACCTGGATGGGCTGGGGGAATGTCAGTGCTCACTAGAGTTCAAATACAACCGGACACACAGAGAGCGAAAATGGTTACCGAGCATGATGTGCCCAGCATTTTCTGATTTTCTAACTTAGCCCTCACACTAACAAAGACTCATTTTACATCAGTTGACTAACAAATGAGCAAACAGGGTTGAAGAAAGGCCAAGCAATTTGCTTTAGATCACCGGAGTTGCCATCTGAACCCCTGAGGCAGTCTAACTCCAAAACCTCTTAGGGCTATCCAATACTACATCTCAGAAGAGTGATACTTCTATTACATGGGTTGGGGGTTTATGTAATGACTCTTCTGCCTTCTATTGGTGTAAGTGTCTTGGACTTCTGAGATTATATTGTAAGATCATCCATTCTGGTCAACTTCTGAGACCACTAATGATGTAGAACATTTGGGACAAACCATCACAGAGTAGCCTGAGCTGAGCTTCACAAATTCTGACAGTCAACACGCAGCAGTGTGTGAAGACTTAGATGGGTGGAATGTATGCATCTGCTGCTGGCCCCCAGTCATGCTCAGTATTTTCCATTCTTCTCACCTCATCTCAGAGGGAGGCTTGTTTCATTAGGGGAAATGTGTGAGTATGATCCATAGCAGAAGTATAGATTGGGGTGCTCTCTGGGAGATTGCGGAAGTTCGGTGGCCTGTGGCTACTCCCACAGATACATGGAACTCACTCCAAAGATGTCAAGACAGTGCACACTGCATGGAAGGAATCTGCCAATTAACTGTACTGCTTCTCCAGCAAGTTGGATGCCAGTATGGACTTAGTTGCATTGGGTCAGAATGCTGATGGAAAGACTCACGGAAGAAGCCACCCAGGGCCTCATCACCTTCCAAACAGGCACATCAACAGTAGACTTTCATTTTCCTGGAAAAAAAATATTGTTCTAAGGATACTCACTCCCCCACGTCCCAAAGCAATGGATGAAAGTGTAATGAAATCAGCCTAGGAACAAGCATATTATCTTAAATATTTTGTAAAACTTACTAGTTAAAAGAATTTTTATTTATTAGTCCTTTGTTTAATTGACATTCCAGTTGCAACCCCGCTCCCTCCTCTCATCCCAGTCACAAAGATAAAAGAATTTTAAAGTGAGTAAATGAAGGCTTTGCTTTCTAGAAGGGTAAGGAGTTCCAGGGCAACATTTCCTCTTCTACATCCTCTTCTATGGATGCATTCTTTGTGGGTGCAGTGGATGGTATCTATGACTAGACCCTCGAAGGAAGGTGAAGAGTAACCTTCCCTCATCGCAGCGAATTTACACCACAGATATCACAAAACTAACCAATTCTGATCAATAGTTCTTTGAAATTAGACTATCGCACATTGACACATTCAGTATGAACTTATTCTCTCAGATATGGATGCTATTTATAAATTTTGCTTGGACATACTCTAAAGAGAGAGGTTAAGTTGAAGACATGAAAAACATTACTGAATCTTGGACTGGTTTGTCCCCCAAGTAGGTTCTGTGGTATTATGTTGGAAGTAACAGGGGTGCCGCAGCAAGCTGCTACATCTGAGGATGACATTGCTATTGTCTTCATCTGTGTACATGGCTGAGTTTCTGTCCTACAAATACACTTGGCTTAAACTTCAAATCCTGCCCACTGCACTCCTGACTACTCTACTCAGACTGAAGCATAAAAGGTTCTTCCTCACTATTCATTCCCAACCACTCAGCATTGGCCTCTCTAGTTCTACAATTTTGACCCAGACCTATGAGATAAAGGTCAACACAATTGCTCTTCTCGTGTCAAGAAATTCCTCAGAAGTAGCATAGCCTCAGATCTTGGTGTGGCCCTTGATTTCCTATTAGCTCCTTCACCATCTTCTTCTCTGCTGGATGCCAAAATGACAGTGAAACTCTAACCATGAAACCCTGGCCCAAGTCTCTGAAGTGCCTACAAACTATAACCTCTTTTACTTGGTAGACAAAGGACTTCAAGATTTGGCCACTGCCTAAATGTCAAGTCTGATCTCACATTCCCTGCCTTGTTCCTCGAAAGCCAGCAATGCTGAACTGCTCTGAGAACTGGGAGCCCCTCCCCCCCTTGTACAGCTCTGCCTGCAACCATCTATGTACTTGTGTGTCAGCTCCCCCCCCCTTGTACAGCTCTGCCTGCAACCATCTATGTACTTGTGTGTCAGCTCCCACCCCCCCCCTTGTACAGCTCTGCCTCCAACCATCTATGTACTTGTGTGTCAGCTCCCACCCCCCCGTACAGCTCTGCCTGCAACCATCTATGTACTTGTGTGTCAGCTCCCACCCCCCCCCCTTGTACAGCTCTGCCTCCAACCATCTATGTACTTGTGTGTCAGCTCCCACCCCCCCGTACAGCTCTGCCTGCAACCATCTATGTACTTGTGTGTCAGCTCCCACCCCCCCCCTTGTACAGCTCTGCCTCCAACCATCTATGTACTTGTGTGTCAGCTCCCACCCCCCCGTACAGCTCTGCCTGCAACCATCTATGTACTTGTGTGTCAGCTCCC
>CAJQZJ010032097.1:1136410-1171819 GCA_907164525.1 Lophiomys imhausi
CCCCCCCTTGTACAGCTCTGCCTGCAACCATCTATGTACTTGTGTGTCAGGTGTGTTCATTCCTTTGAAACCTCCAATCAAAAGCTACCTCTTCAAAGAAGGCTTGCTTGATTTTCCCAGGTAGCTGTCCGTGCCCCTTCACTAGTGAGTTTTTGTGAACAGCCCTCAAAGAAATCAGCATGTTTAAGGATATATGATGGCAAAGATAATTTCTTATCATTTTTATTTTTAAAATATGTTTATTTATTAATTCAAGTTACATCTCAATCACAGCCTCCTCCCTTCTCCCTTCCTAATCCTTCCTTCACACCCTCTACCCCCTTCTCCCACCTATCCTACTCCTTCGGTATGGAGGCCCCAACGTATCAGTCCCCCTCAGTTCATCAGTCACTAAGAGCTTCCTCTTGTTATGGGGTCCAGCACGGCATCTCCACTACAGTAAAGTGTCCCACTAACAGGTAACAGAGTCCAAGGCTGAGACCACATCACCCCTACTTGTTAAGGGATCTATATGAGGACCAAGTTGTCTATCCTCTATATTTGTATGGGGGGGTCTAGGTTGAGTCTAAGCTTTTTTTTCCTTATTATTATTTTGGTTAGTGTTTCAGTTGCTGTAAGCCTCTAGGGCCTACCATTTTTAAACCTCTGCATCTTGGATCGTGTAAGATAAGGCTCACTACACACATGAAAGATGAGTGCAGAAGCATGGCATAAACAGACCATCCTGAGGAAGGAAAGAGAAGTTCAGTGTGCTTAAACCACCCAGATTTTTAAAGTTCTGAGTCGGGTAATTTTTCAGTCTTCTTCTAGGCAAGTCCCTACGCTCTCTGCTCAGTAGTCTACTCTCTGCTCAGTAGCCTAACCAACTAGAAGGAACATTTTATGGATGACTGACAGACTCATTCTAGCTACTTAGAAGCCATTTTTTTTTGTGTGTGGGAGAATATTGAGAAGGTATCGTATATCCTATTAACTTGTCAGAGTCACCTACAAATGATCACAAACATTAAATCATAAATGTCCACCCCTCAACTGTCTATTGTTCCTCATGACTTATGTTAAGGCTTCTTGAACTTTTTCCCTCAAGTCCCTTTTCTACTGGAGACATTTTTATCTGACCCCAGCTAGTAGGTGTGGTGGTTTAAATAAGAATGCCCCCACAGGCTCATGTACTCGGATGCTTGTTGATCAGTTGGTAGACTTTTGGGGAGGATTAGAAGATGTGGCCTTGTTGGAGGAGGGTGTCATTCAGGGTGGGCTTTGAGGATTCAAAAGCCTATACCAGGCCCAGTGACTCCCTCACTCTCTGTCTCTCCCTGTCTCTCTCTCTGTCTCTCTCTTCCCCCTTCTGACCGTTTCCTACAAAACAGGATGCATCTGTCATCTACCTCTCCAGTACTCCAGGGATATTACCATGCTCCCCACCATGATGCTAATAAACAGATGACTAACCCACTAAAACTGTAAGCAACTTCCCAATTAAATGCTTTCCTAAAGCCGGGTGGTGGTGGCGCACGCCTTTAATCCCAGCACTTGGGAGGCAGAGGCAGGCGGATCACTGTGAGTTCGAGGCCAGCCTGGTCTACAAAGCGAGTCCAGGACAGCCAGAGATATTCAGAGAAACCCTGTCTCGAAAAACCAAAAAAAAAAAAATGCTTTCCTTTACACAAGTTATCTTGGTCATAGAGTCTCTTTACAGCAATAGAACACTAAAACAGCAGGTATATAAAACAGGAAAATAAAAATCTAACGTTTGCACATTAAAAATTATAATAAAATTTATTTGAAAATAAGTCTGATGTACATATAAATTTGCCATTTATTAAAGATGGAGGAAGATTTGCATAGCAATGAGATGAATGTACTTGCTTATTGTCACTTAAGAATTAAATCTACAGTATGTAAAACATCTTTATCATTTTTCAGGATTAATTCAGATTTTGATTTTGTGCTTGTCATTGTTGAAAAATGCTACTTTGCATAAGTAGATAGTACAAAATAGCCGAAGTATGATTAGGAGCTATTTCAGAAATTCTTGAAAATTCTACCCTAATCTCAAGCCAAAATATATTTATTATTTTTTTTATAAAAGTCAAGTCAGCAATTCAAATAGCAATTTCTAAACATTCAAAAATTTACAACAAGGAGCAGTAGGAAAGCATTAAGATATTTCATTTTCTGTGTTTAAATCACTATGCTCTTGTGAAAGCAGAAACCTTTGTATGTACAATGACACCACCACAGCTCACTGCATACAGCAGTTCAGAGATCAGTACCGGAGCACCTGCTGGCATTGTGTATTGTGATAACATGTATAATAAGACATGCACATGTGTGTTCAGAACCAAGACTGCAACACAGGTGAGTTCTGTCACAAACACCTCGACTTCGTTGTGTATTTGTTTTTTATTACTTCCTAGATGATTGCACATCAGAAACTTTCAGGGTTGTCAAAGTTTTCACAATCACCCACAATCAGGCAATGGCACCAGTTGAAGAAGTTAGGACCTACGTAATGACAGCAAGATGTACAGCACGTGATCAGGAGCATGGACTCAGGGACCAGATTGCCTTCCACTGGATCCTGACTGTCCCACATAGCCTCACTGCCTTGGTCTTCACACCTGTGAGGTGAGGACATGAATAATAGCTTCCTCAGAGATGTGCTGTGAAGTTTAAATTGTGTGTGCGCAGTCAGTGTTCAAAATGGTGTTGTTCACACAATAAGCTGCAACCTAGTGTAGCTATAATTGCTATGGTTTGGACGAGAGCTGTTTTCTTGTTTGTCACACATAAAACAGCCGTGTTCTTCAGTGCCATATAGTTTTTAAATGAATCTGATCTTCTCACAGACCATAAGCACCTGGTAAAGATGAACCACAGATGCCCAAAGCCAAAAAATTGCAGTTCTCTCTCTCTCTCTCCTCTCTCACTTCTACCACTTACTTGGTTTAGGAAATCTCAGTAAGTCAACAGAAGGACAATACCAATAGAATAAACGTATTTATTAAGTACGGTGTTTACTGTGAGCAGTCTGAGACTGAGTGAGATAAAGCACCAAGATGGCAGAACCTCCTAAGTCAGTATCAATCCTGCTGTAACCTAAGCCTCCAGCCAGATTAAACAAACAAACAAACAAACAAAAGAAGCCTGTGGTCTGTGGCCTGTGGAACTCACCACGGACCAAAATCTAATGGTCATAACAAAAGGCACTTGAACATTACACACATTTATCAATGCTCACTTTCAGAATTGCCTCATAAATCCACAAAAGTGAGGCTTTTCATCAAGAAATTGAGGGTTCTGAATCTTAGCCAACACAACTTTCAGAATCCATTGTTTGGAAGTTTAGTTTCATTAATTAGGTCTGTGTATAGCTTGCTTAGAAAGCCATCTTATTTCCTGAGATTATAAAATTTAATTTGAAATTACCTTCCTTAAAGGTATGCTATTGGATGTAGGGTTCATTGTTCTTGCCTTTGACTACATTTTAATATCAGGAGTCCAGGCTGCATTATTTAATGTTATTTGTGAAGGTTTCCATCCATGTTCTCCCTGGCATGCTGGTGTTATTAGTAGGTACTGAGTTAGCATTGTGGAGTCATGTGTAAAATAAATTCAAGAAAGAAGAGACAGAATACGTTAAAAAATCCATAAACCCAATGCTGCCCAAGGATCTCTGTGCCAACTTCACATTTAGCTTTGCATTTATTCTTTTAATAATTCCATATCTGAGTCCCCAAAGTCATTTTCACACTTAAAATACTTCCTTGGTAAGTATCTTGAAGACATGACCTCAACTTATTTCATTCTGAAGTTCTTCATGCTCCTCTCGTAGTCTGACAGAAGAACAGCCTTCTGGCCATTTGATGAGCATTCTGTGCATAGTTTATCCTTCCATATCCTAGTATCTACTTAAGTTAAAATGATTTTCACACATAGGGATCCCTTTTGGGTGATTCTACAATCTCCCTTTAAAATCTAAATGCCGAGAGATCCAAGATGGCAGCGGCCTGAATGGACGCATTTTGAATGCGGGAAGGCAGCTATATTGCCACAGAGTTATGGGACGATGAGCAACAGTCTGGGTGGTGCGAACCCACTGGGTTTCACCCAGAGACCCAGGGGCCATTAAAAGTCCCTGGGTGGGTCTCTCCTCCCCTCTCTCAGATGCTTGGAAAGACAAACCAGCGAGATCTGAGAAAGAAGCTGAATCTGGGAATCGGGAATCCTCACCAGGAGAGGGACAGGGTAAGAGCCACTCAAATACCCAGCGGGCAGCTCCGAACCAAAGACAGGGTTACTCACCAGCCTCCTGGGCCCCTAGATCCCACGCAGGCTTTCCAGCTATTTAGAGAAGGTTGGAGGAGCCCTGGGAGCCAGATACCTCTGAGTGGAAACACAGCGCGATCTGAGCGGCAGCGCAGTATCGCCGGCAGGTCCACAGTGGCATTTTAGAAAGCACAAGCATGTTTGTGCTTCCTCAGAGGGGTGTTGGACATACAGGCCCCTCTATTGGATTTTTGGTCACTGGGAAGAACTCTGCAGCTGGACAGAGCAGCAGGATACACTTCCGGCAGCAGGTTACCCTGCAGCTCTACGGCAGTGTACTGGAACCTGGAAGACAGTGGCCCCAATTGCCAGTATTCAAAGTCAGCTCCATACAGACATAGGTGGAGCAGTGGGAGTGGCAGAAGGGCTGGCAGCTGGGTTGGAAGGCAGATTTGTTCTCCACAGGGTCCAAGCCCTGGGCAAATTGTGAGGTTAATATCAGACTCTTTTGCTAGTGCTGGCCCTTCCATTGGGAAACCAGAGCTTAAGCATATATAGTTCCACCCCTGGAAGAGTGAGGTTCTGGCTTCAAGGACACTGCTGAGTGACTCACCTTAAGGGCATGGAGTCAAGTCCTTTCAAGACTCCAGCAGGTGGTCTCAACCCCCAAACTTGGGACCTTCAGAGTCACAGAATCTGTGCCTGGACACACAGGACCATACCAGCAGAGCTGCTACAGGCTGAATACTCAGTGTGCAACATAGAGAGCTCTGACTTGTGAGCAGTGAAACAATCCAGGACCATTCCTCATTGCCTGGGAATGGGCTGCACCAGTTCACAGTACTTCTGGCTATTACATGCATATTGACCCTGAGAACCCCCTGAGAGCAGCTGGGGAGGACTACAAACACAGTCCCGACACATAAGCTGCAGGGGAGCTACAACCCCACCCAACAGTCTGTGGCCTACCAACCTGCACTGTCATCTATACAAAGACTAGTTGGATCCCAGGAACCTACAGGAACACATCGCATCACAACCCCTCACCTGAGTCCCCAATTGCGACAAAACAGGAAGGGGTGAGCTCTGGGAGACACACTGAGAACCTCAACAAAAGGCCCCATCCAGCCAGTAGAAAGCAACAGATCACCAAGCAATACGACTGCTACACCAAAGTGCCCCCCTTTGGCACCAAGCCCAGGAGGCAACAGGAACAAACAGCTAAGAACAACCAAATGTCAAAAGTACAACGAAAAAGCAGAATCAACAAATCCAGGGAATTATGACCCCAACAAAATGCAACTATGAAAACAACGACCATTCTACATTCTGGAAAGTGATAGAGCCCTTTCAGATACAAGCCTCAACAGATACAATAAAATTGAAATAACCCCTTGTATCTTATCAGACCACCATGGAATAAGGCTGGACTTCAATAGCAACAGAATCAAAAGAAAGCCTACACACACATGGAAATTGAACAACTCTTTACTGGATGACTACTGGGTCAGGGAAGAAATAAAGAAGGAAATCAAAGACTTCTTAAAATCCAACATAAATGAAGGAACAACATACCCAAACCTATGGGACACAATGAAAGCTGTGCTACAAGGAAACTTCATAGCATTAAGTGCCTTCAGAAAGAAACTTGTGACAGCTCATATTAGCGAACTAACAGCTAAACTGGATGAATTGGAAAAAAAAAAGAAGAAGCTAACACTTCCAAGGGGAGCAGAAGGCAGGAAATCATCAAACTTAGGGCTGTAATCAACAACTTAGAAACAAAAAGAACTATACAAAGAATCAATGAAACCAAGAGTTGGCTCTTTGAGAAAATCAACAAAATAGACAAACCCTTAGCCAAATTAACGAAAAGGCAGAGGGGAAAAACCCAGATCAACAAAATCAGAAATGAAAAGGGAGAAATAACATCAGACATTAAGGAAATCCAGAGAATATTTAGGTCCTACTTTAAAAATCTATACTCCACCAAATTTGAAAACTTAAGTGAAATGGTCAATTTTTTGATAGATTCCACCTACTGAAGCTAAATCAAGATTAGGTTAACAGATTATACAGCCCTATAACCCCTAAGGAAATAGATACAGTCATTAAAAATCTCCCAACCAAAAAAAGCCCAGGACTAAATGGTTTCAGCACAGAATTCTACCAGACCTTCACTGAAGTCTAATACCACTATTCTTGAAACTCTTTCACAAACTAGAATCAGAAAGAACACTGCCAAACTCATTCTATGAGGCCATAGTCACCCTGATTCCTAAACCACACAAAGACCCAACAAAGAAAGATAACTTCAGACCAATCTCCCTCATGAACATAGATGCAAAAATACTTAATAAAATACTAGCAAACTGAATCTCCAAGAACATATCAAAAGTATCATACACCATGATCAAGTAGGCGTCATCCCAGGAATGTAGGGATGGTTCATCATGCAAAAATCCATCAACATAATTCACCATATAAACAAGATGAAAGGAAAAAAAACACATAATAATCTCGCTAGATGCGGAAAAAGCATTTGACAAACTCCAACACCCCTTCATGCTAAAAGTGCTGGAGAGAATGGGCAGACAAGGAACATACCTAGAAATAATAAAGGCAATATACAGCAAGCCGGTGGCCAACATCAAAATAAATGGAGTGAAACTTGAAGCATTTCCTCTAAACTCAGGGACAAGACAAGGATATCCACTTTCACCATATCTCTTCAAAATAGTACTTGAAGTTCTTGCTAGACCAATAAGACAACTAAAGGAAATCAAGGGGATTCAAATTGGAAAAGAAAAAGTCAAATTATCCCTATTTGTAGACGATATGATAGTGTATACATAAGCAACCGCAAAATTTCAACCAGAGTACTCTTACAGCTCATAAACACATACAGCAAGGTGGCTGGATACAAAATTAATTTTAAAAAAATCAGAAGCCCTTCTTTATACAACAAATAAATGGGCTAAGAAAGAAATCAGGGAAACAACTCGCTTCACAATAGCCACAAACAGTATAAAATACCTGGGGGTAACTCTAACCAAGCAAGTAAAGGACATGTACAACAAGAACTTCAAGCCTTTGAAGAAAGAAATTGAAGAGGCCTTTAGAAGATGGAAAGATCTCCCATGCTCATGGATAGGTAGGATCAACATAATAAAAATGGCCATCCTACCAAAAGCAATATACAGATTCAATGTAATTCCTATCAAAATATCAACAAAATTCTTTATAGACCTGGAAAAAGCTATTCTCAATTTCATATGAAACAACAAAAAAGCCCAGAATAGCTAAATCAATCCTGTACAATTAAAAAACATCTGGAGGTATTACCATCCCAGAGTTCAAGCTGTACTACAGAGCAATAGTTGTAAAAACAGCATGGTATTGGTATAGAAACAGACCAGTAGATCAATGGAATCGAATTGAAGATCCAGAAATAGACCCACACACTTATGGTCACCTAATTTTTGACAAAGAAGCCAAAACGGCACAATGGAAGAAGGACAGCATCTTCAACAAATGGTGCTGGTCCAACTGGATGTCCACTTGTAAAAGAATGAAATTAGACCCATACTTATCACCTTGTACAAAACTTAAGTTCAAGTGGATCAAAGACCTTAACATAAAGCCGGTCACACTAAATCTACTAGAAGAGAAAGTGGAAAAAAACCCTCAAACTCATTGGCACAGGTACAAATTCCTAAACAGAACACCAACAGCTCAGGACCTAAAACCAACAATCAATAAATGGGACCTCATGAAACTGAAAAGCTTCTGTAAGGCAAAAGATACTGTCATTCGAACAAAATGGCTGCCTACAGATTGGGAAAAAATCTTCACCAACCCCACATCTGACAGAGGGCTAATATCCAAAATCTACAAAGAACTCAAGAAATTAAATGCCAAGAAACCAAATAATCCAATCACAAAATGGGGAAAAGAGCTAAACAGAGAATTCACAAAGGAGGACTTCCTAAAGGCTGAGAGACACTTAAATAAATGCTCAGCATCCTTAACTATCAGAGAAATGCAACTCAAGACAACTCCAAGATTCCATCTCACACCTGTCAGAATGGCTAAGATCAAAAGCTCAAATGACAGCACATGCTGGCGAGAGTGTGGAGAAAGGGGTACCCTACTCCATTGCTGGTGGGAGTGCAGGCTTGTGCAACCACTATGGAGGTCAGTCTGGCGATATCTTAGAAAACTTGGAATAGCTCTGCCTTCAGACCCAGCCACACCTCTTCTGGGTATACATCCAAATGACTCCTCACTGAATCACAAGGAAGTTTCCTCATCTATGTTCATAGCAGCCTTATTCGTAATAGCTAGAAACTGGAAACAACCAAGATGTCCTTCAACTGAAGAATGGATTAAAAAACTGTGGTACATCTACACAATGGAATACTACTCAGCTATCAGAAACAATGAAATTATGCAATTTGCAGCCAAATGGATGGAACTAGAGATGCTCATTCTGAGTGAGGTAACCCAGACTCGGAAGGATGCACATGGCATCTATTCACTTATAGTTGAATTTTAGCCATATAGTACAGGATATCTATACTACAACCAACGCACCAAAGGGAACATGGACATAGACTTTTTTTTTTTTTTCCTGTCAATGAGATACTTTTCTCTAGTGGTGCTGCCTTGTAGGCCCCCAGTGTATGAGGAGGCTCTTGGCCCTCATATGACTACTGAACTGGAGCGGGGGTCTGTTATGTAGGGACACTCCACTCCAGAGGAGTGGGATGGAAAGGTTAGGAGGTAGAGGGTGGGAAGGCAGGACTGGGAGGGGTGGAAAGAGGACACTATGATGGAGATGTAACCTGAAGCAGTAAATAAATAAAATTTTTAAAGTAAATAAATAAAATCTAAATGCTGGGCAATTTGAGCAGAAGAACAACAACCTTGCACCAGTATGAATTGAGGCTGTTAGAGCAACCACACCATGCACTCTAAAAAGAATCTAAAAGAATGAACAGACAGGTGGTAATCTGCATGATCTACAGCCATACCACCCTGAACGCGCCCAATCTCGTCTGAATAGAATTTGGGAACAAATTGGCTGGATATTCGATTGTACCTCACAACAGGCAGGGAAATCACAGAAGGAAGCTGTAGCAAAGAGTGAACTGAAATTGAAGAGGTTGTGTAGAATTACAGGCCAGCAGTGTTCTTACTCAGCACTTGATGAAACTGAGTATGCCCAGTGAATAACTTCCCCTTGTCTTTTTCGAGAAGGCTTCTGTCAGTCAGATTCTTGTCTAAAATGAAGTTCCTAACACCCCCCCCCAAAGCTAGTGTTAATCTTAACCTTATAAAAATAAGTTTGTAAACAGCAGACATTTAGATTCCTAAAAATGATTTTTAAATTAAAAAAAATTAATTAAGATTTAATTACATCATTTTGTCCCTTCCCTTTCGTCCCTCCAATCCCTTCTGTGTCCCTTCCCATCACCCCTCTCCCATGACGACCACACCCTCTCAAACATATGGACTTTTTTCTTTAATTATTATTGTTGCGCACAAAATGTATAAATATATAAATAAAACCTACCTGGTCCATTTAGTGTTGCTTGTGTTTATATTATTACAGAGATTGTGTTCATCTGTAAAGAAAAATGAAATTATAAAAATTTTCAAGGAGATGGACATCATTGGAAAATAATGTATTAAGTGGCATAATTCACCCTATGAGAGACAAATACCACATGTTCTCTCTCATGAGTAGTTCTTAACTTCAAAAAAGTTTTTTAGATTATGTGTTTAATTAGTAGTGTCTATAGAGTTCAGGAAGCTAGAGAGTGTGAATGAGGTGAGAAGAGTGGCCATAAGAGAGGTATATGGAAGTAAATAAAGAGACCATATAGGAAAAAAAATGTTATTTTGGAAGCTAGTTTTTAAGGAATTTTAAGGAATATATCAAGAGGGTGTGAGTGATGCTGCTCCAAAAATCTTTAGGTTATTAGAAAAATTTTGGTAACAAATATAGAATGCATCCTTTTGAGTTATGGTTGGTCAGAGAGACTCCAGTAGGCCCACAAATAGTACATCTAGCACCACTGTTCTTGATTACTCACAAGATTAGATCATGATATCTTTGTTATGATTAAGATTATGAAGGACTCTGTTGTTGAAGACATCATAATCATACACTTCAGTTTCAAGACAGAGGGAGACATGCTGTCTCTGAGAGATATCCCTGTTATCAGGCAGCTTTTAGAGTTCTAGAAAGCTGCTGAGGAAGAAGTGCCATTAACAGTGTCACCTAGCTATGAGACGTGCTCTGAAGGACATGAAAGGAGGAAGGAGATTTGTTGAGAAGAAGGTGTTCAGAAGGAGGCAGAGAAAGTGATATGAGAGAATAATGTGTGTGTGATCAAGGTACATATACGTATGCATGAAGTTGTACATAAATAAGTAAATTTATTTTTAATAGATTTATAGCATCATGATCCTATTGTACCATTCACATAAGATTGTATGCTGGACAGTATGGGTGCCTAGGGAAAATGGGCCTTTTAAGACACAACAGATGAAACTATAAATTAATATATATTGATGTTTTAAATGCTCTAACCTTAAAATTAGAACTCCATGCTTAGGAAGATGTCTTATAGCTACTGTGCACTGCCTTGCAGACTATGCTCTGAATAGTCTCAGAGGGCTCCATTTGTAGTTCCATGTACAAGACATTTCTGGGTAGCCTGGGTAACTTGGTGGCCCCTGACTTACACATCGTCATGTATGAAGCATTGCTTATTCCTCCAAAGTTCAAGAAAAAGTGTCTTCCAGTAGAGATGTGGCAAATGTTGTATATAATGAAAGGAAAATAAAAATAAGGTGCAGTCATCAAAAAAATAAAGCAGCAGTTGAATATGGGTCCTGATTCTTAAAAGTATTCTATAACACTCTAAAGTGTGTGTGTGTGTGTGTGTGTGTGTGTGTGTGTGTGTGAACACATATATTGTTTGTTCTGTAACAGGATCTCACTATATAACCCAGGCTGGCCTCCAACTCATAATAATCTTCTGGCTTCAGCCTCCCAAACACTATTACATCTATGAGCAACCACGCCTGTCCTGAAGAGTATACTTTTCTTGAAAAAGGAAAAATTAAGAGTGATGCAAATATACACTATTAATTATAACCTGGAGTCTAGGTGAAATAAGAAAGGCACACACACAAACACAACACTAAAAAGAGAGATCTTTTTTTTTTTTGAGAAATGAACATATAAAAGAATGTATTAGCGTTAATGCTGTTAAGAAATAGTCACACTAAGATAGACAGAATGCTGCATGAAGATGTCAAAAGTCAGTAATAAAAATAAGCAGTGACCTCAAAGAGGATATAATCAGACAGATGAACTGGAGGCTGTCCTGGGAAGGCAGTTAAACAGCATAAAGGAGAAACCCAGCAAGGGATTCAGGGTCACCAGGAGTCAGAAGTCAGACCCATTTCCCAAGCTTTCAAAGATGATCAGAGGATAGGGGATGGTTATGCAAAAGAAGGGACTTTATTTAGTTTTTAGCAGTATACAAGTTGCAGACCAGCCAACCAGTGGATGCCTCTCCAGGTGACGGGTACTTTGGCTAGAGTAATTTGGTAGCAGATGTTATTCTAAGCTAACAGTTGGCCTCAAAGTAGCGCGATGTTAGGGGTCATATTTGAGAGTACCAATGAAGGAGGTTGAAAATCAGGTTCAAAAGAAATAGGAGAGAAAGTTGGGGTGTTATGCAATGACTCAACATTGTGACTTAATGTTGACAACCGGCATCAATGTAATTTAGGCACCAAGGAGCACATAACTAATCCCAGTATTTGGGCAGCTGAAACAGGAGAATTTTCAGAAGTTTAAGCACAGGCTACACCGCAATTCCTTGTGTGAATGATGAAAACAATAACAACACCAATAAAAATGCCATGCAATTAGGCAAAGCTTTCTCATTTCTCTATAGTCATGTCAATCTTCTAGACAGTTTGTCAGCATGCTCCTTCCCAGAGATTCTGAATCATTGATTTGATGTCTCAACCTAAGCATGTAAACAACTCATCATGAGATTATGATGTGCTTCCAAGACTTCAGATTGCTAGGTTACAAGAATGGAAAGACAAAGACAAGCAAGGTGCACACAGGAACATGGATGGATGCACAGTGCTACCCTGGGGAGGAAGGTGAGCAGCAGGGAGACCTTTGCTGAACAAACAAATCAGTGCAGGGCTCCACAGAGCAGGGAACAAGGTTTGTTTGATCAAGGGAAACTGAAGAGGATTTCAAACTGTGATAGATGTCTGTATGTAGTAGGGTTTGCTGCAGGGCTTCTTAGGGAAGTCAAAGGAAATACTGATTGCATCTCCATAGCAACAGGCTGTCTCATTCTGGCTCTGCCTCTTTCCTTTCGTACACTCAGCACTCAAGTCTTCATAGATGTCCTGTATAAAAGGGCCTGAGCTTCATCATGAAATAATAACGATACCTTCCTTTCCTCCCTCTTACAGAAATGCCTGTAGAATACTTAACATAAACCATACCCTCCAATTAAGAGCTACCATGTGCACAGATTCTATTCTTCTGGTGCTGTCTTGCAAAAAGCTCCAGTCTCTGAGAGCAGTGCTTTCCGGGTGTGGAAAGCTGTAAATATGCCTTCTTCTCCTGATGCTAGTCATGCTCCAGTCTCAGAAAGTGTGGAACATTATGGCACACTTTATATCGATGACAACCTTATGTGTCTAAAGATGTGATTAGGTAAAGGATCTTCAGAGTAGAGCCTTCTGAAGAATTATACATATCCAGGTGGCCCCAAATGTCACCATGAGTAACTTGTAAGACAGAGAAAGAGGAGAAACCAAAGATACACAAAATAGAACAAGCGATGAGATTCCAGAGGCAAAGCACCAAAAGTGAAAGTGATCTGGTAGCATGTAATAGATTTGTGACATGCGACAAAGGTACATATTATAGACAATAAAAAGTACTATTCCCCTTCTCACCCACTGGGCAAGCTCAAAATCCATCCAGTTTTCTTTTACAAGTGACTCAGAAATAATTTAATGTTTATTGAAATAGTGCCTTTAGCCTGCATAATTAGGATTCAGTGGTTTTTTCTATACCTAATTTTAATTTCTATTAGTTTTAATAGCCTGATTGTACATTTTATTCTCTTATCATAACTTCTTTCCAAAAACAGACTAGGTAGACATAATTAATATATGGCAAATTATGGTCTGTCCGTATTGTCTGTGAAGATAACGGTTTAATATCTCCTGTCCTTTCTGTTTGGGTAGAGAGTGGGGCCCTAGGGCCTGGAATCAATTAGAAGCATGAGATTCCTAGCCTTTATTAAATGTTGCAAGTGGCAGGTTGCTTGCTTCCAAAAGAATTGGTCCCACCTTGGAAAAGAGCATTTTCCCTTACAGTTAGCCTGCTTATGTGGTAGTGATGGTGCAGACCTGAAATTCCAGCACACAGAATACAGAAGCTATCATGTAGGCCCCCAGTGCAAGAGAAAGCTTGTAGCCCTCATACGACTGCTGAACTGAGAGGGGCTGATATGTAGGGACACTCCACATTGGAGGAGTGGGATGGGTGGGAGAGGAAGGAGAGAGTGGGAAGGTGGAATGGGGAGGGGTGGAAAGAGGGCACTATGATGGAGATGTAACTTGAAGTAATAAAAAAACATTAAAAAAAAAAGAATACAGAGGCAAATGGACCTCTATGAGTTGAATTCTCTTTCTCAAGTTGCATGCTTGGCGGACCATTTGCAGATTTGGGTGGAGTGCCACACTCAGAAATCAACACTGAGTTGCACACTGACTTCACCAGGTGAAAACACAGAACATTTCAATGCAATTTCCCAAGTGTTTCAAAGTTCACTTTGTTCATGAGAAAGAGCCAAACAGACCCTGGTTGCTCTGTTTGTACCTCATTTGCTGAGAAGATGGCTCGAATAGATCAAAGAATATATTCCTTTTCCAGTCTCCAAAAATAACATTTTTAAATGTTACCAAACATCATTCAAAGTAGAGGGGATGGTCTAGATGGACAAGAACTTTAGAACCAAACACAAAGGACAGAAGTGGCAGCAGGCACTGTACTGACTTGCAGGTACTTTCTTTAACTTCCAGGGAAGGTCAACCTCCCAGACTCCCTGCCTTCCTAGCCTCCATTGGGTGGAATGAAAAGGCTGCCATGACTCTGTCCCTGCCCCTCTGTGTGTCCCCTCCAGGCCTTTGACTGCCTTTGGGTGCTCTGAGACGATTGCAGTGATTGTTTTCACACTTTCTTCTCTTGCAGTGTTAACCACTTGAGGGCATCTGGGCTTCCTGAGTCACCCTTCATCATCCTCCCAGAATAAGATCTACAGAGGCCTCTGTACCTGCCCGTTTAAATTACACATCTCCAAATTTCTCAGTTCTTGAGATACTTTCTGTAACTTTGTAGGAAGTCACAAGTAAGACCCTTATCTTCTCCAATTGTTGGTAAGGTTCCTTCGTTCTTTCACTGTAATGGCTGAAGTAGGACTTGGATCCACAGAGGACTTGACTGTTTCCATCCCCTAAAGAATAAACAGCCGGTTTCTTCTCCCTCATCCACTTCCAGATTTGGCCATGCAAGTTGGACGGATGCATCCCCTTCTACCATTGACCTTAAAAGTTGGCCAAATGTCACTGTTGTTCCTCATGGTCATTCTGCTAGCAATCATCTTTTAAAATTCCACCCTGATAGTTAATGCCTTCACACTTTACAGCCATCATCTAAACAAGTAATCTGCTTATTTTGGGTGATTTTAGCACCTCGCTCTTTAACCGACACTCTAAATGATGCATATTTAAATTTGGAATGTGGATTCCAGTTATGTGCTGCTTGTCCCCAGTGTCTTAGAAGCTGTATCTTGTCAACCAATTAGACTCATGCCTTGTCAAAACCAACTCGGTATTAGTTTTTTAAAGCCTGATGCTAATTTCCTTTAAACACACTGTCATACTCTGATTCCAGTAATTATTCAGCCCTACCAGAAATACCAGTCACTGATGTTTGGTTCCACATTCTAGGATCTTATCCTTTTTTGTCATCACAACTGCATGGCCTGATATGAATTCCTTCTTAGGCCTCTTTGCTCATTCCTCCTCATCTACTCAATATCTTATTATGGGAGTCTTTTAAAATATTATTTGTATTAATTTTTCAAGAATTTCATACATGCATACAATGTAACTTGATTCTGATCACCTCCTACTGCTCCCATTAACTCCTCCTGCATCCCACTCCCAACCCTCACCTGTTACTGGAAGAGTTTTTCTTTTCTGGCCTTGTATCCTGGATTTCCTTCAGACTTCTCTGGAAGCTAATATTCCATATGTTTTGAAAGCACCTACAACCAAGCAGCTAATTTGGACTCCACATATGTACATCTAATGTCACCTCAGCATATCTTATTTGATAATGAATAGCTGAGGGAAAGCCAGATCTGTATATGAACTTGATCTTCATGGAGTGTCCATCCTTGCAATTCTCTCCTCTTCTCAGTTAATGCCATCTCCCATGCTTCTGGTTGTTTAGACCTGTATGTAGCATTGTAGTCACCTTATGCTCCTTGCTTGCATTCGCATTCTGGAGTCAATCTGGATATTTCTACCTTCAAAATCCAGATGATGGCATTTTTTGATCACTCTCCATATTATTGCCTGGGTCCATATGGTTATGTGGTCCCTTGAGGGTTACAGGCAACTTCTTTATTATTTTTTTAATAAATAAATTTATTTATTTGTTGCTTCAGGTTACATCTCCATCATATTGTCCTCTTTCCCCCCTTCCCAGCCCCGCCCTCCCATCCTCACCCCTAACCCTTCCATCCCACTCCTCTTGAGTGGAGTGTCCCTGCTCTAATCTCAGGAAGTCCCACCTTTCTCTGTCTTTGCCCAATCTCAGGCCTCAGCATTTTATTTAACCAATCAGACTCAATATAAGTAACAGACAGCAAACAGGACCAATTAACATTTAGAATGCTTAACATTACCCCAACAGTTATCATTGACTTAACAGCCAATATCTGCATATAAGCCAGTGAATACCATATTTGTCTTTCTGGATCTGGGTAGCATCACTCAGGATAATTTTTTTTCTAGTTCCATCTATCTACCTGTGAATGTGATGATTTCATTTTTTTTTCATGGCCAAGTTATAGTCCATTCTGTAAATGTACCAAATTTTCTTTATCTATTCATTTCTTGAGGGACATTACATTATTTCCAATATCTGGCTGTTTTCATGAGTAAAAATATTTCTGCCTGCTTTATGAGTAAAACGGCATTGAACATGTGTGAGCGAGTGCCTATGTGTTGCAGGTGATTTCTAGCTGCTCACTTTAAATACATTCCACACAAAATCAACAGTGGCCTATCCAAAGTAGAAGTCATACTCATTTTATTCCTCAAAATCTTTACTGTTCTCTCCATTGAACATTCCCTTCTCTTTCTCCACAGTATATTCAAACATTCACTGTGTATATACTGTACATTATACATACCAGTTGTGAGATTGTCTGACAAATGTAGGGATTTTCTTTGTTACAATTTGGATCTTAAGTGCCCTCCAAAGACTTGGTCCTCAGCTGATCACATTACGGAGATATGACAGAAACTCAGAGGCAGGATGTAGATGGAGGAAACAGGACATGGAGACATAAGCTTGATACCCCTCTACCCCTACTTTCTAGCCTATAACATAATCAACTTTGACTAAACACTTTCTGTCATGATCTTCTGTTTCCAGTGAAGTCAACCAACCATGGACTGAGTTTCTGGAAGCAGTTCACCAAAATAAATGCTTCTTCCTGTTTCTTGCCCATATTCTGTCACAGCACCAGGAAACTGTCTAAAATAGTGTGTTTAATTCCACTTTTAGATATCGAGGAGGTGATACTCAGGCCATCTTCTTGAATGACTCATTTAACCCTTTAGTAATTGTTGCTGTACTAACTCAGGCTACTATCAAATAAGGCAACAGGCTTGGTACATTAAGTAAGAGATTTTTTTTTCTCACAGTCTAGACTGTAGATGTTCAAGATCAGATCATGTTTCCATTGTTGGCTTCTGGCTGCCTGTCTCATAGACAACCACTCTTCATTATGTTCTTTCTATAAGCTTCTCCCACCTGCAGAACTGTTCTAGCCCCAAGCAACCTTCTTCCCTCCCAGTAGATAGTACATCACTGATGGTTTAGATCAATATTTACACTCTGGAATGTTTACAGTATTTTCTGTGTTTAAGAAAGTGCTACATTTGATTACTGGATGCTCTCTCGCTTCTTAAAGATGCACCTTGGTTGTGTTAGTTACAATTGAGTGTGTTTTGTCTTCTAGAGAGTGTTTTCAGGTAGCCATTTTTCTTCTTGATTTTTTGTGTTCTGTGCTTATAGTATGAACTAACTTCTAAACTCCAAGTTGTGTGCACAGCTGTGTTGCTTCCCTTCCCAGTGCAGTGTATGTTATCGGCCTTCTATCAGGATGTGTAACTTCTACAAAAAGTAGTCCCTTACTCTGAAGTTTCTTGAACTGGTTTAAGCAACATGCTAAGGATTGTCATATGTCCCATGAGCTATATGTAAACATGAGATAAACATGAATCTCACTGGAGCACTGAATTTACTTGATTACAAATTAACTACAGCATACTATAATGTTAAAACAAATGTGTATATGGTAAAAAAAAAAAAAGAAAAGTTCATATAAAGGTCAAGACTAAAATGGCTTTCCAGTTAACTTTCTCTCTACATTTACCCAGGAATCTATGTCAAGTCTGCCTTAGTGGGTGCTAAGAGACACCAACGAGAAAGTAGAGATGCTATTTGCATTATGCACAAATTCATGCAGGGAAGTGTTTGTTTCTCATTGGAGGATGATCAGCACTGAAAGATTTATAAAGAACACTTTTATTACTATACCCTAAAAGCAAAAGGACAATGCATATGCAGGAAGCATGTGAACACAGCTTTACAGAGACCTAACAAAAAATCTCAAAGGCTTCTAATATCCAGTAGGAGACTGGTTAAAGAGCTGATCGGTGTTTCATAAAATTAGTCCTAAATGACATGCTTCCTAAAGTATCCTTGGTCAGCTCCCCTGACTTAGTACTGATTTAAAAAAACAATATGTTTCTATTTAGATTGATGGAGAATTCTCCAATTACTTGCTCAAAATTCCATTCTGATGGTTACGTACTCCCTCTAGGAGAAGTGTTTCCACATCCATCCTCTGATACCTCCTGAATATTTCTTTGTTCTGTTACTTCAATGTATTATGCAAAATTCCTAGCAGAATTATTCCTCTGGTACCACTTGTTTAAAACACGATTCTTGACTGCCTACCTCCCCCTCTTTTTCTGACCAAATAACTAAATACATTTAGGAAATTCATTTTGGAATTCTTTCTTTGTTCTTGAAAGCACACAGAACTCAATTTGTCATTTGTCATCCTGACTTAGATAGATGGTGTGCCATGGTGATTTCACACAAGATCCTACTAGATCAGAGGAATCTTGTCTGTTTTCATGGTAGCAATACTCTTATGATTCCTGGCTGGGGGCTATCCTCTGGCCTCTTGACAATGCACTCTGATTGTTTTAGTAGCCATTCCATGTGTTCTGTCTTCCAGAAAGTGATTTTAGTGATATTTCCATTCTGATGAATGTATCTTGGTTTCCATGCACTTGTCTCCAAAACTGACTATTGTCTTTGCATGCATTTCAAAACCTTTTGAATTAGCCATCTATCTATGTTTGATCATAATTATCTTAGGTTGTTCTTGTTATTCACAAAAATTATGGAAGTGTTCATACATATGTTCGTTAAAGCTCTACCATCAAGGTATTTGTAGATATGTGTCTTAGACTGTATTTATAAACAATCAAATACCCGAAAGCTAGTCATTGTGTACTTGCCTACAGTATGGTCTCTATGCACAGAACAGTGAAGAAGAGAAGGTGTGCCTTTGTCATTCAAAATTACATCAGGGAAAAACCCTGACGTGGTTCAGACTTTTGATAATAAGTACCATTGTAAAAATGCAGAATACAGTTGAAAGGGATGGCTACATGTCATGCAAGTGCTTCCCTACACAGTTACAAAGGAAAAAGAAAACAGGAGAAAAGCAAAAAAAAAAAAAAATCCCCATTTTTAATAAAATCAGATGATTGATGGTACAATGAATGCTCTTTAAAAATAATAACTGATACAGCAAGCAGATGTCAAATACCTAAAAATATTTGTCTCTATCTATAGTCAAATGAGGTACTAATATACACAAGAATATAGTGGACAGAATTTGTAAACCACCAGGGATACATTTAAGTCAATTTTAATGCATTAATGTAACTACATAAATCAGTATAAATTGTAAATTTCTTTCAGCAGACTGTGTAAAAGATCTTTCCATGACCCTGAAACCAGTTTTAAAAGGTAAAAGTTAGACATCTTTTAGCATGTAGAAAGGGAACTAAGTAATCACTCTAAGGACACATACTGGCAGCCAGACCTATTATCTTTAACAAATGTTAAATGGCAGCAGAGGAATATTTCTCAACTTTGTTTTTATAACCATCTTTGAAAGGCCTAAGAAACTGACCATCCATCAGTTATATACAGTCTGTTTATTGGAATTTTGATTTTTCAAATCTAGTTAAGTGCTCTTATAAATTAACAATCCATGAACAAAAAGAAAAATGGACAGAGTTTGACAAAGTTAGAAGAGTCCAAAGCAAACATTGCCAAAGTTGAACAATACTCAGAGAAATGCAAATTTAAACCAGCACAGAAACACTGTTTGGGGGCTCAAGATGTATTTCAGAAGGAGTATACCTATCCAGCACATATGAGACCAATACTGCCCCAAACATAAAAAAACCTACTTTATATTCACCAATTTGATTACATTTTAAAGGAAGAAGACTTGTCAATGTTATAGAAAAATAACTCTTTTTAATCCCAAAGTCAATATAGCTCATTGGAGATAATCTGGGGAAATTTAGCAATGTTGTAAATGTACACACACTATGTCTGACTGGCAACTGCACTTCTGTGCATTAGAGGTACATGGAAGACAAGGAATAAGGACAGCACCCTGGGACAACTTGTTCTCAGCCCGAGGAAGTTCAACAAAGCTCTGAACTCATAGACTCTGATGTCTCTGATGTAACTAGCTTTGAAAAGTAAGATTCATTCTTTTTAAAACAGCAACAACAAAAGGAGTCACTGAGTCAAAAGCTAGAGTGTCTGCTAGTCTTCTATTACTTACAGCATTGGCTAAAAAAGAAATACATTTATGTAGGTATGAAAAAGTTAGAGGCATGTTACTTTGAAATGCACATGCCTGTAAATTTTATTTGAATTTGTTGGATAAGATCTAATGCACCCTGATCATTGATTTTTTTTAAATAAAGGGCTTATTAATTCTCTTTATCTGCTATGCCCCAAGAATCACACACACACACACACACACACACACACACACACATGAAATTACTTTGAAATATTCCATTTGGTAGATTTATCCTTGTTTTACTATGGGGTATAACAAAAAATCAGGGTGGTCATACCAGAACAAAAAACAAACACATGATTCAGCCTCAGCTCTATATCATTTCAAACTCATATACCTTACATTATATAAGCCCCTCAGATTAAAACCTATTTTCTCAGCATTCCATGTAAGATTGATTTCAAAAACCCTGTTTCATAGGTATACTGTCAATGTTTTGGAGCACACATGTAGAGGTGTTTTTCCTTAAGTGCTGTGATTTGCTTAACAGCCAACAAGAATTTCATGCCTCTCTTACAAATTGGTTCTTGATGTCTTTGGCTTTTGTATTTTGTTTTTAAAAGTCATTTTAAAGGACACAGGACACAACGGTACAATCATTTGTGTGTGACTAAGTTTCAAGGATAATGATGGCCAAATTGGAGATCCTAGAAGTCAAAAAATAAATAAATAAATAAATAAGGGAAGCCAGTCTGCTTAGTTTTTGCCTGATATTTTTCCATTTCTCTGCTTTAGTTTTTTTTTTTTCCCTCTAGTAAGTTAGTATGTCAATGCTCCTGGCAGAACAAACAAAAATCCTTATAACTGGAATCCAGCTCAAAATCATTATGAAACACAGATGTGATTGTATTTCTCAGAGCCTGGCTGTGGTTGTAATACTCTACACTTTGCCAGTCTCAGAAAAATGTGCATTTGGCCAAAAGAAAAAAAATCCCCCAAGTTCTCTTAAGTGGTCATAAACTACAACAGCTTTGTTAAGAAAGTCTGAAACATCCCTGGCAGAGTACTAGGTTTGCATGTACACAGTTCCATATACACACGCAGAAGGAGGTGGGAGTAAGGTGTGGTGACATGGTAGACACAGGAAGATGTACACAGATGAGAACACAAAGAAGCTGCACTCATTCCAATCTCTCCAAATTTACTCTTCATGCTACTGCAGCCTTCCTCCAGGGGTCAGTCCCTCCTCCCAGCCTGTCTCCATTCCTTGGGAAATCTACATTTTCTTGCAAATGCAGGATTCCTTTAGCTCTTTCTTACTGGCACTCTCAGCCTTCCTTTGTAGCCCGTTTGCATTCCTTGATGTCACCTGTGATACTCATAAGCGCTCTCTACCAGAGAACCCACGGCCACTAAGATACAAGGAATAAATAATTTCAGAATAGTAAGTCAAAAGAGGGAAGGAAACCCATAGTATAATAACAAGATAACAGGAATCAGGAAATGCTTCTCGTTGATAACATTCAATAGTAATGGTCTCAATTAACCCAATAAAAAGATACAGATTACCATATTAGATTAGAAAACAGGATTTATCTTACTGTTGCATCCACACCATCAAGGATAGACAACACCTTGGGATAAAGAATGGAAAAAGTTTTTCCAAGAAAATAGACCCAAGAAGCAGGCAGGTGTAATTCTTTTAAAATCTGATAAAACAGACTTCAAGCCAAAACTGTTAAGAAGAGATAAGGAAGGATGCTGCACATTTATCAAAGGAAAACTCCACCATGAGGATATTGCAATTCTAAATATGTATTCCCCAAACACAAAGGCACTCACATTCATAAAAGAAACAGAACCACAGTGAAAATCAAGAATGGAAAATCACATCGTGATAATGGGTGACTTAATCCGCAATCACCAACAGACATCATCCAGATTAAAAGAAAGACAAACGGTAGGGTTAAATCATAACCTAAATCTACTGAACATTCCACCAAAACAATAAATAATGTACTTTCTTCATAGCAGCTCTTGGAGCTTTTCATGAAACTGGCTGCATACTAGGACACAAGGCAAGTCTTAACATGTATAAGAACATTAAAATAACATCCTGATTCCTATCTGACCATAGGTTAAAGCTAGGTATCAACAAAAGCAGAAATAGCAGAAAATAAGCAAACTCACAGAAAATGAACTCACTATTAAACACAAATTGGATCAAGACAGAAATCAAAGGAAAATTTAAAACTTTTTAGAACTGAATGAAAATGAAAACACAACACATCTGTGAGAAACAATGAAGGCAGTTCTAAGAGGCATCTTCATAGCACCAGGTGCTTTCATAAAACAAGCAAATAAAAACTGGAGATATCCCATAAGTAACTTAACAACACACCTGAAAGCTCTAGATCAACAAGAAGAAATAATACCATAAAAGTAAACGGCAAGAAATAATCAAACTCAGGGCTGAAATCAATGAGAGACAAACAAATACAAAAAACCAAGGAAAGAAAATCCTGGTTCTTTGAGAACCAGTAAGATTGATAAGCCCTAAGCCAAATTAACTAAAAGGTGGAAAGAGAAGACCAAGTTAATAAAATTAAAGATGAAAAGGAGACATTACAACAGACATCAAGGAAATTCAGAGAATCAAAAGGGCATACTTTAAGAAACTGTATTCTACCAAACTAGAAAACCTAAGCAAAATGGATGCATTTCTTTATATATGTGACCTACACAAATTAAATCAAGATCAAATGAACAAGACTCATAACCCATAACCCCTACTGAAATAGAAGCAGTAGAGTCTTTCAAGTAAAAAAAAAGCTGAGGATAAATGGATTTGGCACAGAATTCTACCAGACTTTCAAAGAAGAGTTAATATCAATATTCCTGAAAGTATTCCACAAAATAGAAACTGAGGAAACATTCCCTAATTCTTTTCCCAAAGCCACTATTAACCTGTTACCAAAACCACAGAAAGACTCAACATCAGAAACAGGAAATTATGGATCATATCCCTCACAAACATAGATGCAAAAAACTCAATAAAATGCTTGCAAACCAAATACAAAAACACATCTAAAATATTATTCACCATGATCAAGTTGGCATCATCTCAGCTATACAAGGCTAGTTCACTATACACAAATCAATAAATGTGATCTGCCACATAAATGGAACAAAACACAAAAGCCACATGATTATGTCATTAGATACAGAAAAGGGCTTTGACAAAATCCAACAACTCTTTATAAAAGTCATGATGAGACTAGGGGTGCAATGGACACATCTCAGAATAATAAAGGCAATTTACAACAAGCCCAATATTAACCTAAATTGAGAAAAACTCAAAGCATTTCCGTTAAAACCAGGAATAAGACAAGGATGTCTACTCTCCATACTTACTCACTTGAAGGCTTAGCTAGAGCAATAAGACAACTGAAGGAGATCAAGGGATGCAATAGGAAAGGAAGAAATCAAAGTATCTTTACTTGCAGATGATATGATTTTATATATAAAGGAGTGTAAAAAAACCCACCAGAAAACATTGACAGCTGATAAACATGCTCAGCAAAGTAGCAGGTTACAAAATTAACACACAAAAATTGCAGCCTTCCTATATACAAATGACAAACATACTGAGAAAGAAATAAACAGAGAAACAGTATCTTTCACAATAACCTCAAGAGAAATATCTTGGATAACTCTAAATAAGCAAGTGAAAGGCTTTAATAATAAAAAATTTAAGACATTGAAGAAAGAAATTAAAGAAGACATCGGAAGATGGAAAGATTTTCTGGGCTCCTGGATTGGTAGGATTAATACTGTGAAAATTATTATTCCATCAAATACAATCTACACACTCAGTGTAATCCCCATCTAAATTCTATCACAGTTATTCACAGAAATTGAAAAGACAATCTTCAGTTTTATAAGAAAACACAAAATAACCTGGGATAGCTAAAACAATCCTGAATAAGAACAGAACAGCTGGAGCGATGACCCTGGAGTTTAAGTTGTACTACAGAGCAATAGTAATACAAACAATATAGTATTTGCATAAAAACAATCACACTGATCAATAGAATTGAATTGAAGACCCCAACATAAGTCCACATACATATGGACACTGATTTTTGACAAGGAAGCCAAAAATACACACTAGAGAAAAGACAACATCTTCAACAAATGGTTGTGATCAAACTGGATTAATGCATGTAAAAGAATGAAAATAGACCCATTTTGATCACCTTGCACAATACTCAACTCCAAATGAACCAAGAACCTCAACATAAGGCCAGATATCCTGAGTTTGATAGAAGAGAAAGTGGGAAATAGGGTTGAACTCACTGGCACTGGAAAGGACTTTCTGAAAAGGACACTAATAGCACAGGCACTAAGACCAACAATTAATAAATGGGACCTCACAAAACTTCTGTCTGGCAAAGGACTCCATCATTTGGGCAAAATGTCATCCTATAGAATGTGAAAAGGTCTTTTCCAGCTAGATATCTGATAGGGGTTAGTATATAGAATAAAAACAAAACAAAATAAAACAAGAACAAGAATTAAAACCTGATGTCAAGAAAACAATTCAATTTTTAAAAATGTGGTACAATCCACCAAATGGAACCCACATCTGACACTGCTTAGGTGACCAAGCACTAGAGACCAGGTAGCCCAGTACCAAGAGTAAAACTAAATACTACTGGTCTAAAAAAAGAAAAGAAGATGCAATGATAAAATGACTCCTAATGATATTCTGCTGTACTCATAGATCCGCATCTTATTTGACCATGGTCAGAGAAGCTACTAGTTCACGTCCTGCAGCAGGTGGGAACTAGTATAGAGACCCACAGCCATATATTACACAGAGAATGAGAAGCCTGAAACATTCATCCCTAATTAGGGTGTCTCCATTAAATACCTCCCCTCAGCGATCAGGGAACCTTGCAGAAGAGAAGGTGGGAAAAGTGTAAGAGTCAGAGGGGATGGAAGACACTAAGAAAACAAGGCTTTATAACTCAAGATGAGAAAGCTTCATATGAACTCACCGAGAGTGAATCAGCATGAACCAGCCTATATGGGTCTGCACCAGGTCTTCAGCATATATATTATAGTTTCCAGTTCAGTGGTTTTTTTTAATAATTTATTTTTTATTTCTTCAAGTTACATCTCAATCACAATCCCCTTCCTACTCCCCCCTCCAGTCCCACCCTTCCACCCTCCTCCCCCTCAACACCCCATCCTCTTCTCTTTTTTTTTTTTTTAAGTTTAAGGTATTTCTTTCCCCCCCCCAACAGTTCTCCCTTTCAGTCCAAAAAATGGTTTTTTTCTTATAACTATAAATACAATACAAAACAACAGAAATAAATAGGCCACAATTATAAGAGTTATATGGCTTAGCATACATTCCCAATGTCCAGTCCATTTGTATTTGGCACCTGACTTTAACATTCTACTATCTAACCAACTCCATGAGTTTAAAGTTCTATATCTAACTCAGCTTTCATACTAACTTGCCTCATAATTTTAAAAATATCTTCTTAGATCCAGAACACCCTCTTGATTCCTAAACAACTCAAAATTTAACTATGAGACTCTAGCTATCTATTCTTCAACCACCTCAGAGACCTGAGAGGGATAAATATATCTGATTATATAGGAAGTGCAGGGCCTGCAGCTTCCAAAACTAAGAAATGACAGTTCAGTGTTTTTATAGGATTCCTTAGTGTGTGAACAAGTGGGTCTGATTCTTATGCCTTCTCCTGAACTCTTTTCCTCCTGTTGGTTTTTCCTGTCCAACTTCAATGTGATAGTGTTTGTTTTGTCTTATTATATTTTATTTTGTTATAGTTTTAAAAAATGAATGAATGAATGAATGAAAATCTAGCCACTACAGTAAAGGTTAACAACCAAACTGTCATTTATACCTTCTAGAAGAGAGAAAGTCAGTTTTCTCCAATTAAGTGACCCTGGGTGTATCATCCATTCTAGGACATATCTCATATTTAAGAGTGCTTGACCAACATATAATGGACTCCACAAAAAAATGGGGTACAAAATAAGCAGAGAGTTGTGGTAAGATTTTTTCCTTAAAAATCCCAGTTATGATATTAAAATGTTGTGTGGAATATGGGGCTGCTTCAGTTAGTCCACATGTGTTAACTATAATTGTCTCTCATGCTCTATCAGGGTCAGGGTTTAACCAGCTGCAGAAAGTTTAATTCTGAGGACTCTGGAGAGGACTATAAATGCCCAAGTCCTGAAAGGGTAGGCAGGTGGGCATTTTCTGTTGTTCTGCCTGCTGCTGCTCTCCAGAGGTGTTGCTGGTTCATTCTGCTGTTGTGATTGCTGGTTTACTCTGATTTGTTTGTGATCTGCTGGATATCCTGATTACTGAGTTTGGTATTGCCCCAAAGAGAACCTGACAACCCTAATCAGCAGGAAGCAGTTAAGAGAGACCTACATCCCATTCCCTTCTAACCTTTCTCTCCTACATAGTGTTGGAGGATTGGAAGAAATAAGTGTTGAAAGCTAAGAACCATAAATAATATAGTATAATAAAATGAAATATAATAAACCCACATACTACAGAGAGTTCTCAAAGATGAAATATAAGTAGCTGAGAGCACTAAGAGAAATATTCAACATCCTTGGCCACCATGGAAATTCAGGGTAAATTATTTGATTCTTCTTATCACCCAAGTCAGAGTGATCAAAATCAATGAAACAAATGATGGCACATGTTGGTGAGTATTCAGGCAACGGGAAACACTGGTTCATGGCAGGAAAGAATGCAAACTGGTACAGCCACTATGGAAATCAGTGGCAGTTCTTTAGAAAGCTAAGACTAGATCTATCACAAGGTCCAGCTATACCACTCTTGGGCATATGCCCAAAGGTCTCTACATAGTACTACAGAGTCTCTTGCTCATCCATGTTCATTCCTACTCTATTCATAATATCCAGAAATTGGAAACAGCCTAAATGTTTATCAATGGA
Source organism: Lophiomys imhausi (assembly GCA_907164525.1). Taxonomy (NCBI): domain Eukaryota; kingdom Metazoa; phylum Chordata; class Mammalia; order Rodentia; family Muridae; genus Lophiomys; species Lophiomys imhausi. The sequence goes on from CAJQZJ010032097.1 coordinate 1,163,974, forward strand.
TGAATGGATAATGCAAATGTTGTACATTTACACAATGGAATATTATTCAACTGTTAAGAAAAATGAAATCATACCATTTTCAGGTAAATGGGTAGAGCTAAAAAGCAATCATCCTGAGTCAAGTAATACAGACCCAAAAAGATAAATATTGTATATGGATCATAGCTTTAAAGCTTTCAATGTGTGTGCTACAATCTGAGTCCCCGTAGAGATTAGGTTCCTTGTAAGGGAATGTAGGGAGGTGGCTGGGGGGATGTCCCAAAGAAGTCTAATTAGAATATAGTGTTACGGAGATGTAAAGAGGAAACTAGAATATGAAGTTAAAATAGAAAGGGGGTGGTAAAGAAGGATACAGGAAGGACAACTAACACTAAAAGTTAAAAAAAAACCTAAAGGTTGAAAAACTATATGGAAACCTACTACTGTAGAAACTTCCTAAGATATATACATATATGAAATAATCTAAATGGAGTTACCAAAGAATAGAGGTGACAGTGCCCCAACTAGACAACTTTTGCCACCAAGAAAAGCTTGATAGTCACAAGTGCCAGAAAATTGTGAGCTTTTCTACCTTGGCTTTTTAATTACTTGGATCTTTTATGTCTCAGCATGTCTTGGCATCTCAATTAAGGGTAATTAGTCCCTGGTTATTTCTTTGTGTAAATTTGGAGATCTGAATTCCATAGCTATCACTGGGTGAATTTCTTTGTACACTTATCCATAGATTGCTTTCTGGTATCATGAATCATTGTGCATGTGTGCATAGGACTTCCTGAGTTTGAAACACCCTGGTGACAACTCTTGTGGCACATTTTGGTACAACCCTGTCACTATCCTGAATTCCTAACAGTATCTTAGCAATTAGCTATTTTTTTCCAGTGGGCAAAAGTATCCCGACCCCAATATTTTTCTCCTTCCTTGGAAAAATCGGGGTGAAAGTATGTTTCAAAATAACTTTTCCTGTCAAATTGAAATTTTCTTTAGAGAAGAAATTAGTTAGCATTTTCTGTAAGTTTCAGAAAGTAAATATTTTAGGTTTTTCCATTCTTGTTAACATTTTGTATTTTACATGCTTTAAAAAAATATAAAGTCCAACTTCAGTTCACAGGTGTACGAAATGAGTGGTCAGATCATATTTGCATTTACTTATTCTGCAGCAACACAGACAAAATAATGTATGTTTCCCCTCAGCTGGAAGAACTATCATCAGTAGGAATCAGAATCACTTACTGAAAGTGTGAAGATGCAGTTAAAGGCAGCAAAACAATTCAATAAACTAATCAGCTAGCTAAATAGTGATCATTGTATACTCATCTACTGAATCACCTATCTAAGATCTATTAACTTCCCACCTACAATCCATCACCTATTGGTATGATTTAGAGATATCATTTACCACCTATAATTGAAATTAACCCTCTCAGTTATCTATTTATTCATCTATATATCTTTTGAATGTTTAAAAAATCAGTATGATAAGAAAAAAAGGGTATCATCAGCACTTTTAGCCTTGACCTCAAAAAGAGAGGTCATCTTAATCCCCCGAGACTATGTGTCATGCATTCTCTTAGGAATGAGGAGTTAGGCTATTATGGAGACTCCAAGAGACTGTTTAATAAACTGGGACTGTTCCATCAAGAAGGGCCACTCTGGGACTGGAGAGAGAGCTCAGTGGTTAAAAGCACTTGCTGCTCTTCTAGAAGACCTGGTTTCAGATCTAAGTACTAATGTTGAGTGGTTCACAGCCATGTATAACTCTAGTCTCAGGGGTTTGAATGCCCTATCCTCACTTGCATTGGCTCCTGCACAAACAACACACACACACACACACACACACACACACACACACACACACACACAGAGAGAGAGAGAGAGAGAGAGAGAGAGAGAGAGAGAGAGCCACACACATAAAATATAAAATAAATCTTAAAAACACAGGGTCACTCTGTCTTGTTCCCATTTGGATATCTGCTTTGGTAGTAAACTTGGTCGACTTTGAGCCTATATGCCCAGGAGAAGACAACTGTTGATGGGGAGAAAACATAGAATCTCTTGTTAGGGTGGGAGCAGACATTGTGGAATTTGACTGGTTTTGAATCATCTTGATGACAGCTGTACTTGAGAGCACAAATTTTGGATGAAAGAAATAAGATGACCAAAAAAAGAGGTATCATTAAAGTCAGCTTCCCTCCCAATTTTCCCCCAGCTACAGAGGCCTCATAGTGGCCTGCAAAGAACTTACCCATGGGTACCCCCAAAGACAGCGTGGTCCTTGGTCAGACTACTTAGAGATGAGGTGGTCATCAACAGAACAAGGCACACAGCAAGAGTCAGGTAACTCTGAGAGAGCACTACTGCACACTCTGCCCCCATAGAATTCATATATTTAACTTCTAATCCCTATGAGGACTGTCACTAGAGAAGGGGCTTTTAAGTGGGAATTAAAACTAGGTGAAACTACAAGAGAAAACTCCTAACCAAATCTGATTGGCACCCTTATGAACTGTCACCCTGAGAAAGAGTAACGACCATGTAAGAACACAGAAGACAGTGGCCACCTGTCAGCTAGGAACAGAACTTTCAACCCTGATGGCAAACTTGTAGTTTCTAGGACTTTGAAAATCAACTTCATCACTTATTGTGTTGCAGCAGCCTGACCTGATAGTTGACTTCCCTTTTTGTTTAATACTACATTTAATACTGCCAACCCATAGAAACAGCTGCAGCTTGGAGAAGTGTGCAGGGCTACCCAGGTACTGGCCCCAGACAGGGACTAGACTAGCTGGAGCCTATTCTTGAGCTTTTCTTTATTTGTTTCTTTCTTTTTTGGAAAGAGATGTAATTTAAACCAGGATTGACATTTTTTCCACTACATAGTTTATAACTGTCCAATATTTTTTAAAGGAGAACTGGGGGCTTGACAAAGCCAAGTTCTAAGCCACGGTTACAAAAAAATGGAAGCCTTGTATATGTACCCTCTTTGTCCGAGGAAAGTCATCCATGTTGTCTTCCATTCTTCCTTTTTTATTATCGCTTGCCTGTATTTGTTCCCTGATTATGTCCTCCTGTCCCTTCTATTTCCATGGCTCTTTATCCTTTCATGGCTCTGTCCGTAAGTACTTCCCTTCAAGTCTTTCCATGAAATCCCTTTGTCATTGTTGAGACCCCAAATCAGCAGAATCAGGAGACACATATTATCAGAGCTTTGTTACTGCAGCAAAGATCACAGAGGATGATTTCTGTTTAACTGATTCATTAACTAATTTATTCCAAAGGACTCTATGGGTGGGGGAGTCGGAATACAGAAGGTAGAGAAAGAAACAGAGTCAAGGAAGCAGTGATCTCAGGTAGAATCTCCTAGAGGGTAGCTGCAGCTCCATGCTGTAGAAGCTGCAGACTGTTAGTTCTGCCAGAATAATCCCCACTGAGTCAGGGATTTGGGGATGTTGTAACACTCTCACATCTATAGCCATTGATTATGAACATCTGGGAGGAGTATGTTAGTACTCAGTGCCTCTGGCTCACAGCCCTTGGAAAAGAGGGCTCCAGGAGTCTGTAAGCATTTCCCAACTTGTAACAAATGTTGTAAAAATGAGAGCCAAGGGGATTTTGGAAGACAATCAACTTTCTTGACTATCCATGTTCAGAATTATGGAAGGAAGAGTTCTTGGAATACTCAGTATATTGTCATGTCTTGGCTAGTTGTATACATTGTCTTACACAAACACACACACACACACACACACACACACACACACACACAGACAGAGTCACACACACTACATATCTTGTTACCATTACAAGTGTAAAACTTTGTTAATCATTCCTTAAAGTTATTTGGTGAAAAAGTAAATCATTTCTATGATATTACCCTGGATTTTTTAAACATTTTTATTCATTCTTTAACAGTTTCGAGTTTGCTACAATGTATTTTGATCATATTTATTCCTCTCATTCCTCCCAGATCGACCCCCTTCCTTATCCACTCAATTCTCTCTCTCTCTCTCTCTCTCTCTCTCTCTCTCTCTCTCTCGCTCCCCCACCCCATGCTTGCCTCCCTGTCTATCTGTCTTTAATATACTTCAAAAGCAAATTGGGCTGTCCAAATATTCCTGGATGTGTGGCCTTATAGAGGTCTACAGTCTTAAGAGTGAACTGATCCCTCTTATCCCAGAGCTAACAATTGTTAATTACTCCATGCCTAGGGAGTAACTCCCTAACTCCCTCTCCATGCTGAGATTTGTTCTGGCTTGGGCTTGCACAGAGTTTATGAAGGCTGTTACAAGTTCTTTGGGTTCATATGTGTAGCTGCCTTGCTGTCTCTAGAATATGTTTCCTTGTAATCATCCCCCATCTCTGGCTCTTACTTGCTTTATGCCCTTCTTCATTTATAATCCCTGAGCCTTTGGAAGGGGATTGTGTGGTATATATGTTCCCTTTAAGGTTGAACATTCCATACTCTCTTATTCTTTGCAAGTTAGCTAGTTGTGGGTATCTGCATTAATCACTACCTATTGTAAATAGAAGCTTCTCAGATTAGGGTTGAGAAATGCTTTGATCTAGGGATATAATGATAGGTCATTAGAAGTCAGTTTAATACTATGCTAATTTAACAGAATAGTAGTAATATTAGGGTTTATGATCTGTTTATCCAGAGGTTCTTGGCCCAATAACAGTAAGGTATGAGTTTCACCTTGTGGAGTTAGTCTTAAATCAAATATAAAGTGGTTGATTACACCCATAATTTTTATACCACTAGTGCACTAATAGGTATGTTTGGCCAACCCACTCATTTCTTGTAGCTTGCAGAGTTCACAGCAATCTGGTAAGTGACAGTTTGATTTTTGTCATGTTTTATAACTCAAGTATATGGTGTCTTTGGAAACAGGGTTTTACTATCAAGTTCCAGGGTGTACTAAGAGTAATAGGAATAGTCTGTAATGTTAATGAGTCTATGGTACCTAATTGGAAGAAGTTATTTCTTTTGAAGTTGTTGATAACCCTATTCTTTTTTTCATGTTTATTTATTACTTCAGGTTACATCTCCATCACAGTACCCTCTTTCCACCCCTTCCAGTCTCGCCTTCCCACCCTCTATTCCCTACCTCTTCCATCCCACTCCTCCTGAGTGGAGTGTCCCTACATATCAGTCCCCCGCCCCAGTTCAGCAGTCATATGAGGGCCAAGAGCCTCCTCGTACACTGGGGGCCTACAAGGCAGCACCACTAGGGCAAAGTGTCTCATTGACAGGAAAGAAAGTCTATGTTCCTGTTCCCTTTGTGATAACCCTATTCTTGGCTGAGAATCCCATCTCCTTTGTTTATTGGGAAGGAAGGAATTAGAAGATGGAACTCGGAATCTTTCACTTTGACATTGTTATATTTATGCTGCAAATCAGTCAACCATTGTTACCACTGTTATGATGATAGCTCTGGCAGTTAGAAATTATTTTGAACGTAAAGGTTGTTATTTTAAACATTTTAAAAAATCTGTGAATGAACTCAGGTTTATTTCTAGAGATGCCTATTCAAAGGTATTATATATTCCTTGCCCCCACCCCCAAAAATACCCTAAGGATCATTACTCTAGTAGAATTCAGTGGGTAGCCCAGCTAGCTCAGTGTGCTGATTTGAATGAGATTGGCCTCCATTGGTTCATATGTTAAAATACTCAGTCCCCAGTTGGTGGAACTGTTTGGTAAGGATTGAGACACTTGGCCTTTCTGGAGGAAGCAGGTTACTGCAGAGTTTTGTGGTTTCAGAATATTGGAGCCATTTCAAGTTCATTCTGTCTGTCTCCTGCTTGCAGTTGGAGATGTGAACTCTGAACTGTTCATCCACCGTGCCTTTGCTCTGTAATTATGGACTCTAAACCTCTGGAATCATAAGACAAATTAAATACTTTTTTTATAAGTTGTTTTGACCATGGTGTTTTGTCACAGTAATAAAAAAGTATCTAAGACATCCAGTATAGAAGTCAGGCAATATATGCTGACAGTTAGAAGTCGGGCAATATATGCTGATAGTTAGAAGTCAGGCAATATATGCTGATAGTTAGAAGTCAGGCAATATATGCCGATAGTTGAAAGTCTCCATGCAGCTAAAGTGCCTGGGGTCAAATGCTTTTTGGAGCTACTAGTAAGATGTTCCCACTGGTCAATTTGAGCAAACTTTTAAATGTAACTCCTCTTACCTATAATCAAATATAAGATTTAAACTTACTTTTTCAAGTTATCAGCCATGTCCCAGGGTGCTCCTCCTTTATTATTTATTGCCATAATAAAATCCTGACCAAAAACAATTCCAAGACGAGAGGGTTTATTTGACTTTACACATCCATATCACAAACCTTCATTGATGGAAGTCAGAGCCAGAACTCAAGACAGGAACCTGGAGGAATGAACTGAAGCCGAGACCATGGAGTGATGCTGCTTGCTGACTTGTTCCCATGCTTTTTTAAAAAACCCAAGACCATCTGCCCAGGCGTAACGTGAACCACAGTATGCTGAGCTCTTCCATATCAATCATGAATCAAGAAAATGCCCCCCCCACAGCTATGCCTACAGACCAATCTGATGGAGGCAATTCCTCACCTGACAGTCCCTTTGCCCAGATGACACCAGTTTCTGTCAATTTGACAAAGAACTAAGCAGCATAAGGGTCTATGAGTGAAACATGCAGGATGCTCAGACCTGCTTCTGCTCCACAGGAGTGTTGAGTGTGGTGCTAGAGCTACGTGGCTCAGAAACAATGAGATTAAATAGACCCAGAACCCTGGATGTCTCAGAGTCTCAGGCCCTTTGAGCTCAGCAGGAATGGAGACTTGCTCTCTCTCTCTGTTCCTGCCCATCTTCTGGAGCACGTCAACACACCCCAAAGGCCTGTCTTCACTGTAGCACATGGAAACAAGAGATAGGCAGGTCCTTAGTCTAGGAACCTTTTCCCATGTAGCATTGCCAGCATCTCAATCCCAGCCAATAAAAGTTGACCAAGCTCGAAGTCCCACCCACATTACCTATGATCCAAAAGAGAGGGCATGGGTTGATTTTGGGAAACATGACCCATCCCAAGAGGGAGTGCACATAGATTTTAGGGAACCATGGGGGAGATAAGAGCTTTGTGAATTAAGTTTTAATGAGGGTTCACCAAATAGCAGTCTTAGAGTCATGATTCTGCCTAAAAAAGTTTTCTCCTGCCTGGGAAGGCATTTCCTGACTGTGACGCCATTTGTCGTGGAGCTTGGGCCCCTGACCCCAGCGGGGAAAAAAAAAAAAAAAAAACCAAAGATTGCTCCTGCAGACACAGCAGCATTTCGTGGGACCTCCTGGGGATAATAGAGGGGAGTGTGGGATGCCAGTATGCAGCCTGATCTCGCTCCACCCAGGACACTAACCAGCCACCTACTGCCCCTCACCACACCATTGCAGGATCTTTTATTCTATACAAGGGTATTTGTATTTATAAGAACATGCCTTCAGGAGTCAGAGAATTATCTGTATCATCATGTGTCTATCCTTTTTTTTTTTTAAATACTTTATTTTTTTTTCTTCAAGTTACATCTCAGTAACAAACCCCTCCCTATTCCCCCTTCCTATCCCGCCCTTCCACCCTCTTCCCCCCAGAAGTTTCCCCTTTCAGTCCAACAGATGGTTCCTTCTCTTATAACAGTAAGTATTATACAAAACAATAGATATCAATATGCCACATTTATGAGAGTTAAATGGCCCAGTATACCTTCCCAATGTCCAGTTTATACATATTTGGCCCCTGACTTTAACATTCTACTATCTAACCAACTCAATGAGTTTAAAGGTCTATATGTGACTCAACATTCATACTATCTTGCA